>CALNHX010000534.1:0-320331 GCA_940337035.1 Agriotes lineatus
GTTGGCAAACGAAAATCGCATAAGATTGACTTTCTATAAAAGTGGTAGAAAAAATCATATATAAATCCCTGGGGGATGGTATCGTTTTCTCCTTTGTGTGTGCTGTAGCCTGTAGCTCTTACTATACTTTTTGTAGTTCGATAGATGTATTCTTCAGCATAAATAACAGGTAGCTGCGGTTTTTGTTTTGGTAGAAGCTTTCGAATCACATGATATTCCACACTTCTTCACTTGTGGCATTTATTTTTTCGTGGGGCACACATATTTTAATTTCTCAAAAATGTTACTTTATGAATTATTTACCATTTGGAACCGCTTCAACATTTTTAAAAATTTATTGAAAACGGGGACGTGGCTGTTCTATCCTTGACATTTATTATATAGCTTGATGTAAATGTTTAATTGCGTTAGTTTTTATTTGGTACGTTTATTAAATTATTTCTGGTATATGAGAGTGAACTTTGACAACATTATTAATCATAGCTTTAATACTGTATTGCCCATTTTCGATGACACTTCTGCAATATGTGATAAATTGTAAAAGATCCGTTACGACACGGAAAATGTAGGAGGTAGATTGGGTACAGATTTTTGTTTAAAACTATATGCACAAACGACTTTTACAGTTGGACCGGGTTATTGTTGAAGTAGAAGAATTCAACGTTTCTCCACTTTCATAATGGACTATCTCAGGGCCGTGGAAGACAAAAGAGCACGAAAGCAAAACTTTTACTGAGGTGTTTATTCCCAGCTCTTAGTTATAATCTAACAGTTGTTAGGAGAGTATGGTGAGATGACATCAAGCCTACCTGTACTCATAGAAAAATTACACCTTTCCACTTATTTCCTATTCCAAAAACTGTTTTGTAAACAAATGTCTGGTTTGCCTATTGGTTCACTTCTTTTTCCTGCCGTTGCCAATATCTTCATAGAAGACTCTGGAATCTTCATAATTTATAACCAAGGTCTGTTTCTGATACCACCATCCTCAGTTGAGTAATGCAAATTGTACGTTTAAACTCCCATTATCTGTAACATAGGTAATCTGTTTGCTGCGGTTTGTAAAGCTAGTAACACAAATAGACAAATGTTACGTGGGGTGCTTTCAATAATTTTTATCTAAGATGGCGATACTTTTATCATTTTGTCACATGGTAAAGGTCACACTTTAAGTTTTCGTTCTATTCAGCATTCCACATTCTTGGCGAATCCCCTTATAAAAGTGGACGAAACGTTGAGTTCTTTCTCAACAACGGCATAATCCAGTTTGTAATGTTATCTTTACCCCTCACCTTTAAGTTACTTTATATTTTAATTTGCCCTTTGTTTGCTAGCTAACTCAGTCGTCAATGCATAAGATCAGTTTATTATCCTTAGTGTGGCTATGGGGTGTCAGCACAGCTTGCTCTGAGCCTTCTATATATAATTCTAAAAATATGCACTCAAACCCCGCTAGAAATAAAAGCCAGGCGGTTTACGCAAACGTCGTATACTCGGTATAAAAGTAAACATACATATAAAAACATAAATAAGATGCACAGCAGAGCGACAATACGCAAATGTGACAACTTGTACAAAATACAAAGAATAAAATATCGAACATTAACACTTAGTGCTTCGGTTCCACGAGACTGGTCTCGGTCTCGTCTCGAAATCCGAGACGATACCGAGAACGGGACTTGTTAAAATGTTCGAGACTGAGACTTGAGCTGTCTTGGTCTCGGTCTCGTAGAGAGTCTCAATTTTTTTAACATTTTATCTTAAAAAAATTACTTATTCTAAGTTATACGGAAAAAGGCAGTTATGTGTACTATTTGCATACCGAGGGCAAGTATTTGCAGGCGCGAGAAATACATTAAAAATGCTGCACTGACTTGATTTAAAAATCGAATTGGGGAAAGTACCGACTAATGAATCACCTCATTCGCACACAATATGTTCTATTTTAAGATTTGCGATTAGTAGAACGTCATCTACGTCGGCATACGAAGCAAGGTCGAATGTTGTAACATCAAATTTTACTTTGCATATTAAAATTTGTTAAGACTCTCGTCGATACCGAGACCGAGACCGAGACCTACAAAAATTTTTCGAGACCGAGACCTAGACTGAGACTTGGCATTTGAACCGAGATCGAGATCGAGACCGAGACTACCCCAGTCTCGGTCTCGTCTCGACGAGACGAAGCACTATTAACACTAAACAGAAAGCCCGCAAAAGTCGGTTACACTCGCGCTACCATTTCCTCTGAAGCTGGTTCTGTTTATTCACGGACCGCACCTGATGCTGATGCTATTTGCTGACTCATACAATGGCGCACACTGAAATCCTCATGTAATATTCCAACTGCATTATCCGTTTAACACTAGACCGATTTATTCAACCACCGTAACTTTAAATAGGCTAACCTGTTTTACTCTTTGGCTGTAAGTAAAACCCGGATGTGCTTTCTTAAATAGCGTCGGTTATTCAACGACATGTAGTGAGTTTACTGTTGCCTTCTCGTAACTTCTGGGTCTCGGGAATGCTTTCTCCAAGGCTGCACTGCACTCTCGGGTCTCTAATGTTGACCCCAGGAAACGGCGTTGACTAGTTTCATCGCAAGCACACACCCGCTTCAACCACTTGGGCACAAATGTGCTCTCACCACCAAAAACAGCAAACTCTCCCCAAACAGCTGTTTCAGCGCGTCCTACTCCAATAATAGCTGCATCCAATGCATATTGAATATTTTTGATAAAACAAATCGGGTCCGTTACAAATTCAGAGGCTCGTTCATTTAGTAATGATAATACCTTACACATCACTTAGAACGACCTTCTTTAATCGCACGCTCATGGTGTTCTAAGTTGTAAAATTCTGCTTGATGCAGATGTTTAGTTTTTCCTTATAGGTTGCACAGTAGATCACTGATCACTGTTTCTTGTATTGCATTAGCCTTTTTTCGATAATGAAATACATTATTTCTTCGATCATTTTGTGAAAGTAAATTTTACTTACAATACTTAATACAGACACAGCCGAATGGGCACCGATATACTTTAACCAAAGCGTTAAAATCTAATAACTGAAGGCCTTGTTGCAGATTGGTCTAATGCGAGGTGGATACTTTCTGGCTGAAGAATCCCCTGATAAACTCCTTGCCCGATTTTCCGTAGAAACGTTGGAAGAAGCTTTTCTTAAACTAAGTCTTTTGCAAAATTTAAAACGGTCACCATCTGGCACTGTTCAGCGAGCAACTAATTCAAAGGACGATGTAGACGCGCACTCCCAGGATATTGAAAATGTTTCTCAAGAATCCGAACATGTAACCCCAGTCAGGGACCGTAGTGCAAAACATTATACTGGAGATGTTGCACCTATTGATAATTTTCAAACACCTCTCCCACCAAAAGATTCCTCTCCAAAACTCGTAGAGCATGTATGTTTTCTACAAAAGCATCACATGCAGGCTCTTATTTGGAAATACTGGCTGTGGATGAGACGAAATATTCATATCTTAGCATTTACGCTGGGACTCCCACTTTTCCAAATATCGTTCTTTTGCCTTTGTATCGGCCGAAACCCAAGTAATCTACCTGTGGCTGTGATAAATTATGAAACAAATAATTCTGCACATTGCGATGGTATTGTGCAGTGCAACAGTTCGCACCTCAGTTGTAGTTACCTCGGATATTTAGGAAAAAATGCTTTACGTTTGGTAAAGTATTTTAAAGTATTTAAAATATATCTAACATCACGAAACTGGTGCAACTGAAACATGTTATCTCTATGTAGTACGTTATGATTAGTAACCATGGATATCACACACGTTTAAAATTACTTTGTTTGTTTCTTGGTTATGGACAAGGTCTAAGCATGTGAAGTAGCCGGTACTTTGCTTCCTGTTGTACAAAATATATCAAGTGGTCTTTTGCTACTACTTTATGTTAATACATAAATTCATTCTCCAAACAAAATCAGTCAAGTGTAATATCATTTTATCTGCAGAAGAAGTCCAAAAAGTCCATGTGAGAAGGTAAGTAACACTAACTATTATTCCTAGATAGCGCTTGTTTCCAAATTGTAACACCTGTTGAAGGTCTAATATACAATTTCGGCGGTAAATATGGTACGCTATAATCAAGATTTTACGACAACACCGGATCCCACTTACCACACGTTGGTTTGCGTTGGGTCCTGTTTTAGGACAGTGAAAATTACGATAATTGCTAGGGCGCCACCGTGAAACTTTAACCCGTAGCTGTATGGATCTGCTCCACGCTCGAAGCAGAGGGCTCTGGTGCAAAGGATACACATTTCACGCTATTGCATAGTAAATACATCTTTTTATTAAAACACGCGAAGGGTCCAGACATCTGCAGAATGATTACCAATGGATGCTGAAAAAGTGGTTTCAGTATACAAATACTACAAAATTATTTTAGCAAGCGAAACTTATGATCTTTAACTTTCACGTATTCGGTTCCATGAAAAGAAACTTGAAATACGTAATTTGAAAACCATGTGAAATGCAGAAATCTATCATAAAATGGTTCCGCCAACAACCTACAGCATGTTTCTACGCTGGCACTCATGGTTTCATCAAACAGTTAAAATCGCGTTTCTATATACATCTCAAGCATGTGTCAGTTGAACCAGCCTTGTGTGTTACAAAATATATTAAACTTTTTAATTTGAAGTAATATGAATAAGTTACTTTCCTATGCCGATAGGTTTCCATTAAAATTTGTTAATCCAATTTCTTCTACTCTTAGATATACTACGATTCGGAAGAAAGTGCAACCAATTCTGTACTAAGTGGGAAAACATATGCATCGATTGTTATTAAAACCAATTATTCTCAAGCATTGCAGAGACGCATTAAAAGTTGGCGAGGTACAAGGTCATGGGACATCGAACACTCAGAAATAGAAGTAATGCAAGATACGGCTGGTGAGTATAGCGCCCTTTACGTGCACATGAATTTTCCAAAGTTTGTCAAACCTAAAATTTCGACTTAGACCGCTTCGTCTTTGTAGATAAACGCAGCTACTAGAAACTTTATATAATAACGATGCACCTGTCATTAACAAAATCGTTCATAATAAACTAGTCCCTTGAAATTTCTATTTCTAGCAGTCATATTTTGCTAGTGGATATAATGCATCTATATTAAATCCAATAACTGACACTGAAGTTAGTGCCTTGGTTAGGTTGTTTTTAATTAGTTCTCTTTGCAGGTGCTTGAGTAGAAATATTTAACTTTCTAGTACTCCGATAATAAGCAGTTTTAAGTTTGGAGTTATTCTTCTAAGAAGAGGTATAATAAATGTTTTCATCGATAATTAGTATAACCTTTCCAACATTGTGCGCTTTGTAACTGTCGTGTAGTGTAGCAAATTCCTTAAATCATGGCTATCAAACTTTTTCTGTTCGATAGTAGCTTGTAGCGGTATAATCGGAATTTTACGACAGCGCCGGACCGCACTTACCACAGGTTGGTTTGGTTTGGCAGGCAGCTATATTAAACACCCGTTCGTCCTCAGCTAGCTCGTCGAGAGAGTGAGGTTCACGTTACTTGTAAAGTCCGATCCTGTCTTAGGACAGTGAAAATTTCAATAATTGCCAGGACGCCACCGTAAAAATTCAACCCGTAGTTATATGGATCTGCTACGTCCACTCTAGAAACAGCGGACTCGGACAGCGGTGCAAAAGATACGCTTTACAATTAAAGACCTAATGGTTTTAACTGTGTGAATTTAACTATCCCTTGCACTTTCGTAACATCTGTTTAATCAATAGCTAAACACAGTTTTGAATCTAGCGCGCTCAATTTATTGCTTAAGCGAATTTTACTTTCAATCAACGGAACAAACAAATATAGCGCAACGAATGAGGTTTCTTGTACACTTAAATGTTTGAAACAGCGTAGCAGGAAATGTAAACTATAAATCCTAATTGTCACAGCATGCAACACACAAACCAATTTTTATAATTGAAGCTGCATTGGTTTATAGTCAACAGAGTCCAAACACTTACATAGGACAAATAAGCAACACAGCAATAAATAATATAATAAAGAGCCCCCCCCCCCCCCAACTGTAAATACACAGAGAGAGAGAGAAAACTCAACCTAAAAATAACTAACCTCGGTTGTATATCTAAACACAAAATGAGTTTTACTATATATACCAATTATAGAATAAGTATGTTATTCATCCAACATTATACTAGTATTGCGAATTCAAACTGAATCATATGACAATGCTAAAAGCGCCGAAACAACAAACAATGACATTAAATTAAGTTAATAACTGCTAGAGCGACTGTCCCTAATTTATACATGTCACTGGCGAAAACTCACAACTCGGCGGAGTACTGTAAAATCTAGTACAGATACCTTAGGTCGAGAAAGTTGATCTCAAGAAGACGCCAAAGAGGGTGCAATTTCTTCCAAATCAACCTAACTGAAGAAGCAGACTCAAATTACCGCAGTTTGGTGCATCGAGACGAATTAATGCAACAGAGAACAGTAAAGCTCTCTTCCCTCAAGCAATTTTTTGGAATAGCGTTAGCAATACAAGACGACGTCAGGCTCCCGAGATTAGACAAATTTAAATCAGCCGCACTTGAGATTCACCGCAGCGAACGCACACGCGTTATAATAATAAAAGAAACTAAAGAGAGACGTGATTTATATCTGAACTTTAATCCGAAAGAATTACAGGCACTATAGCTTCCGAGTGGGGACCCAAATAAACTTCGACGATCCGATATGCACGCCCGAAGATTTTTTATGTCTGTTATTTTTCAAGCGTAACGCACAAGTGAGTCTGTCCGCAATGTTCCTTGAATTTATGCAAGCCTTCGATTTGTGCAATTCCGTGGATTATTTCTTGCACTCGTTCAGGACGCACTTCGGAACACAGATTGTATAATAATTATAGAACCAGGTACTGAAGGGGCTTACACTTGATGAAATGCGATGAAAGATTTTGAGATAAGGTATGACTGGAGTCGCCAGGCCTAACTACCCTTTAAGACAATTGTAGCCTGTGTCTGGTCACAAATAAATACACTTCAGAGTTTAAAAGTATATTGAAATATTAAATAATTACAAGTCCTTATATAATATAATTGAATGTGTGTCATGTTTGCTGTTTTGAACTGATAACCTATTATTGGTATAGGCACAAAACACACGTTTGCATACAATACCTTGGCGGTAAACAATGTGTGTGAAATCTGACCTAATGATAGTATTATAATGCCGCTGTCTACATAAAGCTTCCTGATAGTATTGCAACATAACCCAGGAAGCCGACACCAAACCTGATTCTGTGTACAAACAGTTTAACTGGCACATGTTGTGAACTAGTTTTTATATTCTAATTTTGTGTCGGCATAATTTCACTTAATTGTTTTATCTCATGGGCAAACACTAGTTTGAACAGTCTTTGCTCTCCAAATTCGGCGTTCGTTAAACCCCCTTTTCTATATTTATCGGTGGCTTTGCTTATAGCCATACCTTTTTATTCTTTAAATTAGCTGTTAGGCACAGCGTCTAGACTTGGACCTGGTATTTTCAGCCCGGACGCAAGTGTAATTTCGAGAATGTTAACCAACAAGTCGTAAAACGTAATCTAAAACCACACGTGTTTTCTTGTTGTGCGAGCACTTTGACGAAGAACTTTTTGGATTGAAAAATGCGTCAGAAATCAATGCGGCATAAAACAGTAAGAAATACTTTGCCAAGCTTTTAAATTATTAATTGTTTATTCATGTACATCTTCTGTGACAGTAGAGCTTTTCTCCGTATATTCAATCAATACGGTTTTCTCAATATCTCAGAACACTATCGCTATGAGCTTTCCGAAGAAGATCGCAAGTCCGGAAACAGTAGTGGCTCCATCGCATTGATTCTTACTTTGTAGGAGGGTCTCAATGAGAAAATACTTCTCATCTCCAGTTAAAAATGTTTAGGAAATTCACAAGATAGAGTCACTAAATTTTCTGTACACATGCTGCTATCTAGCGTTCTGACATTTCAGCCTCAAGTTTTCATGCATAGTAACTGAAACCTCCATTTTTACTTCCTTTTACAATAAAAGAAGTATTGAATTCACCCCAAAAATTCGAAATTGAGTTTTCAATAGATCTTTACGTTTTAGAGTCCCCTGAACTCAAAAAACATATTTTTTTTCATTGGTCTGTCTGTGTGTCTGTCTGTCTGTCTGTCTGTGAACAGAATATCTCAAAAACGAAAAGAGGTATGGCATTGAAACTTCATATATAAGGTTTGTGTACTATGTAGATGCGACAACAAGCTTTTGAAGAAAATCGCATAACCGGAAGTAGGTGTTTACTCTTGTGATTTTTCAGTTTTTTTCGATTTTTTCAAAAACGGCTCTAACGATTTTTTTCAAACTTCACATTTTTATTACATTTTTAATGTGTATTGATGTGAGATAGGTGATTTTCCAGTTCAATACTTCTAAAATGGGTTTCTTTTGTTTTTTTTTCTATTTTTTTAATTAATTCCTATTTTAAATAGAACACCCGGTATATTATTACATTTTTTAATTTAGCTTAAAATTCTAGAGAAAATTTGTCTCTTTACCTAACGCTCTATTTTGTACCGTTTTTTTAGAATTTGTAATTTTTAAAAATTTTTGACAAATGCTTAAAAATTTAAAATCAAATTTTTGGCTAATTATAAGATCATTGTAAAAGGAAGTTGTGTGCGTGTATCACACCAGATTTTTTATCTGTCAATCCGAAGTCATAAATCTATTTGACACTCTGTTCTTGTTTTAACAGGCCCTCCACACTTTAAAACTTACATCGATTCCTTATCTTATCGAAATTGCTTATATCTACATTTCACTCGAAAATATGGCGGCACATTCGTTACGCTTGTGTAGATGATTTTAGGTTCATTGCCCTCGTCGTTCAGAACTTTCTAATGCTTTTATATCCGAACCTAATTTCCCTAATTTCTTTTACTCAAACCGTTACCAAAGTTGTAGCAATCTTTTGATTCGAACTAAACTTAGTAAATACGTCTATAAATGTATAAGATAATTGCCAACAGAAAATTACAATTATTTTTGTTCATTTTGTTTGTTTGCCAGATTCGTTGACGTAACAATAATTTGTTATATGTTGCGTACTTTTAAAAACTTTTTGAATATCAGTGTATAAATGAGGTTAGCCAATCAGCGACTTAATTCAGTTAAAACATAAACTAGCTTTAAAACAATATGAAATCATTTCTCGCTACAGGAATCGCTCCTGGCAATTCACTTATTAATATTGAAGAGCTTGATTAGACAATTAAAATTAAAAAGGTAAACCCTGGATTTATACAATTAAAAATGGCGAAGCCAGAATTTATGCAAGATTTGAATTTATAGAATCAACAGAATGATATGGACTGAACTAGTTTCCGTGTCATAAAGATAGCTGAGCTTAACCTCCAGAGGTAGATACAATGATCGTACCACATCACATGTGGTTCAAGCCTAAAACGCTAGCAATTGCTCAATTATTAAATGATTCAATACATAAATTTAACAAAAATTGTTGTGCAGGTTTATCAGGTGTATTATACACAAAATAAAAGACTTTATCTACAAAGACAGCTTGGTAAACCAAAATTTGAACTACAATGTAGTAATACCAAACCCCCAAACAACGTATTTCCACAACTTGTAACCAATTTGTCTTTATCCCGCAGTTATTTCCATTGCATATTATGTAAAAGCGTACCTGTATCAAACATTTCTAAAATTCGTTCAAGATTATCTAGAAAGTTGTAACTTCAACAAAAGAGCGCTGCCCCTACCGGTAACGGTAAGCATCGCTATTAAAAACGAAATAAAAAATTTAACAATCAACATTTTCAGATACAACCACCAATTTACGGTTTGACGGAGCCCAATTTCACGGATTTTGCAACTCCTGGGATAATGCTAACGTACTCGTACACGCATCTGGAGACTGGGAATTTTCATTCATCTGATCTATTTTTGCAGGATAATCTTCTTTCTGGCATTGGCGTTAACTGCAGGAGCAATGATGATAGAGCGCAACGAAGGTGGTTTGGAGAGGTCCCTCGTTGCTGGAGTAACTGAAGCGGAGATGCTTTCTGCTCACTTAATTTGTCAGTTTGTGATTATGGTGCTGCAGGCGATCATAGTAATGATCTGCGCGTTCGCCATGTTTGGCATGACCCATAAAGGGTCGTTGGCGCTATCCGGCAGCCTTCTGTTGCTCACGGGCTTATGTGGAATGTGTTTTGGTTACAAAAAATTACATTTACCAAATAATCTACTTGCTAACATTTACAGTTTTCAGGTTTCGTTATCTCCTGCGCCTGCGACAGCGAACGAATGGCTACTTTTCTGGCGATGGGCAGTCTGCTGCCGATGATGCTACTCAGCGGCATCATATGGCCCATCGAAGCTATGCACCACGTCTTGCAAAAGGTGGCGTTTGTTCTACCTTTTACAAAAGCCACGGAGAGCATGAGAAGCATACTGCAAAGGAGTTGGAGGATATCTGAACGGGTTGTCTACATAGGATTTATTTCCCTCAGCATCTGGATAGTCGTCTTCTTGACGATCAGTTTCTTAATTTTAAAATTCAAAAAAGGTTGAGACACTCAATATTTACAATATACACAATTAATGTAGCAATTTAGAGAACGATGCTTGTGATACAGTTGTATAATTAAAAAGGTTCGGTCCATCACTAACCATCGGTTCACAGCACATATTTTAAACAATGTCCTGCAATTTGTAGAAAAAGGTAATCACACAGTATATCTTTGCAAATACAATTATTATTATTCAATAATGATAACTAATTGTATCTATTGTAAACTGCATAAGTTCAATGATCAGAAACAGCTGAATTTCTAACAAATAGAGATGATAATGTATATATTCAATTAATTTAATTATGTATTTCAAAAATGAATTGCAGCAATAAAAGTGTAAACAGCTTCCAAATCGATGTATCGGTCACTTCCTTCAAACAAAACAAACTTTACGACAACTTGGATGCAATTGCCGGCCGGCTAGGTCAGGAAGACGGCATGCAGCTCTTTTAGTACTAACAAATGATTAAAAGCCAAAAAGGCGCCAACAAATCTTTTCCAATTAACGACAAGTGTATCCAAGCATTCAACTGAGAATTCGTAAACTCAAGTAGCACATAATTTACTTAAAGCAGTAACCAATAATAACACCAAAATGCTAATATCATAGTATAATTGTCACTAATTCAGTATCATTTAGTACAAATTTCAGGTAATCATTAGTACAAATATCAGGTAATTATTGGCCAATTTAAGGTGCACTTTAACAAACTCGGGTTGCGAGAACAGCTTACAAAACAGGTTAAACAGAGGTACAAATATAAACTACAACAGTTTAAAAACAAATGCAGCGGTAATCAACATCGGCTCTGTGATTGGAAAATAACGCCAGTTGTGGAAATTAGGTAGTTCTCTGTAGTTTCGGGCCACCCTGCTCCTACCCACTTGTTCGTGAAAAGTTTAAAAGCATGGCTCAGCCTGCAACTAAACAGAGGCGCTTCACGCCGAAACAATTCTTACAGTTCGCAGAAATTGTGTCGCCCTTGAAACTTTCTAGATTGCGTTCCTTGAAATCAACGTCTGCATAGTTTTACTGATAGTGCTTCGGCAAGAGCGGATTAATGAAGCCGGTGAGCTGAAAATTTGGCTTTTTGAGCGCAGTCGGGTATTACTATTGCAGCGCACATGGAACGCTCTCGACTCCTCAAGCTGTCGTGAGACAACTTGGTGATTTATCGAAGTTTAGCCAAAGGTGATTCTTTTTGTCGAGATGAAGATTGCCGCAAGTAGTAACGTAACGCTGTTTTTATTCGCAACTGTGGTGTTTTTTTTTGAAAGCATAACAATACTAGCCACAGGGTAACTCGATTTAATTCGAATTTATGAAACTCTGCTATGCAAATAAATTTTTTGGGTTCCGGGCTTTTCCTATCGTGTCGTTTTCGTACCGTCAGCCCCAAATATCTATTTTATATCGGATCAAAATACCACACGCTTACGAAGTGCTTCCATCGATCTGGGACCTTCCTCGTAACAATACGCGTGCAGTACAACATTTTATCCACACCTCTCAACAAACCCAGAAGAATAATCAAAATCAAATTTTTTGTTTGAAATCATCGTACCAGTTTGCTTTAACTTTTCGGTTGCCAGGTAACATCAGAACACAGATAACATTGAACATTATTGTGTAAACCAATACTAGTTGAGTTATGGTAATCAAAAAGTCACTTTTGGGTAATACTGATATTGATATTGCCTTTGTTAAAATCGCTATAGTTATGGGGCATTTAGTAGTATTTAGTAGTATTGGGTAAATTGTCAAATAATAGCCTCCTTTAGGAAGTAGTAGTCGACAAATACAGTTTTCGGAACAAGTTTTTTTGTAAAGGTAAATATAAAAAATGCGATTAAACTATTATCTTATATTATAAGAGCTGATGCCGCCGGCCGCCGGTCGCCGTCCGACCGTAAGGCCTGGCGCGCGCACATGCCGACCGCGCACAAGTGGCGACGCAGCAAGCATTTGTATTGTTAACGCTGGCAGGGCCGGACGTAGGCTGGCCAACGCGTTCTAGTATTATTATACTAGTTTAATAAGAGGGCCTATTGCAGCACGAGTGAATTTGGGCACGACGAGCGTAGCGAGGAGTCCTCCAATAGAACGAGTGCTACAACGCCTCTTATGAAACGAGTATGATATACTATTTTATCTACTTTGCATAAAAATATAATCAAAAACTTTGAATTTTGACATTTCATAAATGTGACAATCTGTCAGTTGTCTGAAACAAAGTAGGCTCTTTCAATGCTTTTCATATGAAAAAAACAATGCAAAAACAGTGTTATAATGGGCTCTATTAAGCACTGTTTTCGGTGTTATAATAAAATTTGTTTCAATCTCAGATAAAGTATGCTATTTGAAAATTAAAGTCAAACATAGGCATATAACTGTAATTAATGTACGCTTACCTCGGGAAGGTAACGAAGCAGAACAAAAGAATACATTATATGGACAATTAGAACACATTTACGACAATCTTCCAAAGCCGATGTGAAAATAATACTGAAGGATGGAAACGCGCAAGTAGAAAGAAACGAGATATTCAGACTGACAGTAGAAAGATGCAGTAAACATGAGAAGAGTAGTGTCAATGGGAAAAGATTGATAGGTTCAGAGGAAAAGAGATTAACTATTGTGAGTCCCATTTTCAAAGAAAGAAAACACATAAAGGTACTTGGAAGGCACCAGGCAGAAACATAAGTAATCAAATAGATCATATAATTTTGTACTTGTTCAAGTGAAATACGTAAAATAGATATAAGAGTATAACAAACGTCAGAACATATAAGGGGACGATATGGACACAGGCAGGCTACTATGGTTGGCATAAAAATGAAACAGGAGATAACAATAATTCAATTAGTAAAAAGAATAGAAGCGTGAGTTAATACAACATCGAGGGTCTGCAAAGAAAAGAAGATCAAAGAAGATACCAACAACGACTAGAAGAAAAATACAGAAAACAACGAGAAAAATAACTGGTTCAATAAAGAATGTAAGGAAGACAGAGTGAAAAGAAATTTAGCAAGACAAAGAACATTACAAACAGGGGCTGAAAAAGGCGAGAGAAAATATAAATAACAAAAAAGAGAAAAAAACGTGCTCAGAAGACTAAGAAAAGCATATAAAGAAAATGAAATTAATGATTTAGAGAAAATTACAGTATACAGTATAGTACAGTAATTGAAAAAAAAGTTGGTTGCTGGTCTGTGCCAGTGGTCTTTCTGGAAAATCGACACTGTCTGTGATTTCACTATTCCAAAAAGATCTACATGTTTTTAGGGTGCCGAACTGCTGAACACATTAAGCAAAAAACAGCTTAGCAATTTATCCAGGATGGGATACTCACTCTTCAAAACTTACCCATTTTTTATTCTTTTTGAGAACATCATTGTTGATTAAAAGTGTTACCTATCTTAGGACGTCATAGAGAGTGGTCAAACTTTTTACAAAATATGCAGGGTGTTCTAAAAATTGGAAAATGTAGGATTGACGTTAACCAAAGTACACTTATTGTTATTTTTTCTGATAAATTGTATTTAACAAAGTTGTTTCAAACCAACTTAAAAAATACTGTGAAATATAATCTTTTATTTTTAATTATTGTCACAAATGCAACGGAGCGGTGTATTGTTTTTATTTCCTTAACCTAATTTATAAATTCACAGAATATAAGAGATGCTTATCCCTATATTGAAATCGCTTTAAGAATATTTTTGACCCCATCAATTACAAACTGCTCTGCTTAAGGGTCATTCTCAGAATTAAAACGCATCAAAAATTATGTATTATGTACTTCAATGTCCCAAGATCGTTTAAAATGGTTGGCAATTCTAAGTATAAATTCTCAATTGTATGATGGTCTAATAAATTAATGTTCAGAAATTAAAATTAGAAAAAACAAAAAAGTGGATTTTAGAATAATAAAAGGCTACAGATGTACGTGAATGATATTTTAAGAGCTAAAAGGGTATCACAAAGTGCAAAGTTGAAAATGTATAAATCAGTAGTAAGACCAACTGCAATTTATTCAAGTGAGGCATGGGTGCTAAACAAAAGTGAACAACAAAAATTCGACAGATGGAAACGCAAAATACTATAAGAACCTTTTTTAGAGACTTAAACGAAGAAAATTAATGGAGAAGAACACAGGAGAAAATGTATGAAATGTACGGTGAACCTGAAATTAGAATTATTATTAAAGCAAGTATATCTCCATGACAGGGACATATAATGCGACTATATGAAGAAGGAACATAAAAATGTTACAAGCCGAACCGAAAGGAGAAGAGAACGCCCAAAGATAAAATGGCTGGAGATGCAGTAGACTAGGGAACTACCTAAGGAAGAAAGAAGTGGTAAACTGGCGCCAAAAAGCAAGGAGAGAAAGAACTGGAAGAACATTTTAAAGCTATGGGCCTAGAAAGCCTATTAAAACTACTTATTACAATATATTGAGAAGTTGTAAGCAGCATGAACATCAGATTTCCTAAGTTAGGACACAAATAATGCTGGGGTTGTAAAAAAATTGATCAACATGATAAAACCGAAAATAAAATAAGACATAAATTTGGACTCATGTATCAAATATACCAAAGCCTGTAAGCAGTACAAAATTGCTGTCTCTTCAAGTCTGACACAAAACAATTGAAGGAAGAACCAAACAAGGCATTATAACAGTAACGTTTTTTTTTTAAATTTTAGTTATCAGCTTAAATTTATACTTGGGGGATAATGCCTTCAACAGATGGTCATACATACATTCATCATCTGATCTGTATTTAAACGATTGGAGGAATCCGATTGTTAAGTTTGGCATTCCAGTTGATAAGCGAAGCGAACGCTGAGTTCGAGTTTGACGGAAAATTTCCGCCTAGCACCTCGAGGCACGAGGTGTAGTGAGTTCTGTTGGTAGCATTTTAGGATCTGACGCCCACGATTAATTCTAAGAACATCCAGGTTGGAATCAGCTCCAGTCTTTTTAAGCAATGGAACCGTTATCTACGCCCTCCGGGCTAATGTGGCAGCTATAATATTCAAGCTGCACGTGTTCTCTGCGCCGTTATCTAACGCGAGGCCCGCTCTCCACGTACTGCTACAAACGCTAGTACACCTTTTTATCCCCGGCGTGCACCATGTTCAAATCCGCCGGCGATGACTTCGAAAGCATTCCATTTACGACGCGGGCTGTGCTGGATTTAAATCAGTCAACTACATGTGAGTACTAGCGCATGCCCTCTTCTAGCTTACATAACAGCGGAATTTCCGTATTTATATTAGACGTATTTTTCCTGCGTTATAATCCTACGTTTAAGAACAAAGGCTTTTGGGATTTATCGCTTTCGGTATAAGATACATGTTTAGCTTTTTTGAGCAGCGATACCTGCCTTCTGTAGAAGTTTCTGCTGGCAATTAGCTTTCCGTGTGTGCCAGGCTTGCAAGCAGATAATATTTGCATTTGGCTTGATCACGTTGTTAACATTTTAAAGTCAGTTATGTAATTGTGTATTTTTTCCAACTTTAACTTGCAATCTAGTCATATCCAACGTTTTTTTTTTTTTTTGATTAATGCATCTTCCTGGGCATTTGCATTGCAGCCTAGTTGTTATATATATTTTTGGGTAGACACAACATAACCTTTTCGTATTTGCTTTGGCGTCGTCAGCTACTAGCTTAGTTTTGCCTGTGCTTTTGGCATGCCAGGCATAATTTGTTTGGCGTTGTTAATATTGCCTTATTATATATTTTTAACGATTATTAAAGAAGCTTGTTGTTACTCCTATTACTGGTATATATATACCGGGTCTCCATTCTCAAAGTCGAACATAGGCATTTAACATTGTGCATTCACTCGTTCTTCATTGAAATAATTCATATTTCTGGAGATAATTCTAATAGACGTTGACAGAGAATACCTGATTTACGGCAACTAATTACCAATTGTTTTGACAAATGCTATCGAACTTGAAAAGCAAGGCATAGCATATTTATTTATTCCCAAGCTTTAAATTAGTATTTTAAAACAAAAATCTTATCTTGAATATCATTATTGGTATCATTTGATGCGTAATAATGTTATCTTTCCATTGATACCATTACCTTCTTTTTTTTTAATACAGATTGTGCCTGATCAGCATACATTTGCTATTACATGGCATAGTTAAAAGATATTTAACGACTATATCACTATTATAAATTGTTCATTATTGTAAAGATTGAAGATTTGGGGTGTTTATTCGCTATCACTCTTCAGAACATCAATGGGTAACTTCCTTTTCAGCCTAGTGTGTAATTGTCTACTGCCAATGTTGTAGTGTACTGCGCCACTGCATTGATGGATGTTATCATAGAATTTTAGAGCTGTATTCTTTACGTATTCTTCAACTGTGGGAATTTCTGTTTCTCTGTAGAGCTGCGAATTCCGAACATACCACTGAGCACTAGTTATTATTCGGATCGTTTTGTTTTGTAAGCTTGCGTAAATTAGTTTTGGATGTCGCGCACCAGACACTACACCCGTATGTTAAAACTGGTCGGATGATGGCCGTATAAATAAGAGTTCCACATTTTATTTTCAATGGAGACTTTTTGTTAACGATGGGATAAAGCATAGCCAGTCTTGCGTATGATTCGTTCAATTGCTTGTTGATGTGAAAACTCCAGGTTAGTCTTCGATCGAGGAAGATTCCTAAGTATTTAACCGCACTCTCCTTCGGGTTCCAAGGGATGGGTACATTATTAATAACGATGTTAGGTGGATCTTGTGGACGCCGCAGGGTAAAGAGTTTGGCATCACATTTGCTGGGGTTAATTTGTATGCACCATTTATTAAACCATAAATTTAGGTCGTCGAGGCTTTCCTGAAGGTTGCTTGCGGCGCTTGGTTTATGTCGTAGTCTTGTGTGATGATTGCGGTATCATCAGCATACATGGCAATGTCTGAGTTAGGTGTTGTAGGAGCGTCATGCATGAAGATATTAAATAGTAGTGGGCTTAATACAGAGCCTTGCGGAACTCCCGCGTTGATTTTGCTAGCTGACGAAGTATACCCCTTTACTCTTATCTGGAATGTTCTATCACTTAAGAATGATTTGGTTATATTTAATAAGTAAGCGGGAGTTGACAAGGCTTTCATTTTATATAGCAAGCCATCTATCCATACACGATCAAAGGATTGCGCCACATTCGCAAATGCTATTAGAGTATGCATTTTGTTTTCGTAACCCCTCTCGATAACCTCCGTGAGTAGTAGAATTTGATGACTAGTAGAGTGACAGCTTTTGAAGCCAAATTGGAATTCAGGTAGGACATGATTTGCTTCTAGAAACTGATTTAGACGGGTTTGAATTGTTCGTTCGAAAACTTTGGAGATTGTGGACAGTAAACTGATGGGTCGGTAGTTATTTGGATTTTTATGCGACTTATTTGGTTTCGGAATCATTTGAATTACTGCTCTCTTCCACTTGGTAGGATAATAACCTAACCTTAAACAGGAATTGAATGTTGCTGTTAATAGACCTATAGATCTCTGCGGCAGGTTTTTCAGAATTATGTTAGGAATCATATCTATTCCTGGGGCTTTTTTATTTTTTAGTTTTTTGATACATTCCTTGATTTCTGTTGGGGAGATAGGATTAAGTGATATTTGTCCTTTGGGATTTATGTTTTTGGATTCCATTTCAACATGGCTGATATGGTTGGGATCGTTGTTATTGAAGGCAGTGGTAAATGTTGCTTCGAGATGTTGTGCGAATATTTCAGATTTATCTTTGTCTTCCGAGATTGTTTGACCATTAAATTGTTGTTTTAGGATCCGTTTAGTGGCTTTCGACATATTAACGTCTCCGGGTTCGAAAGATTCTAGATACTGCTTGTAAGAATTGATTCTGAATTGATCTAGTTCATACTTTACTTGCCGTATCAACACATTTAGATGTCGTTTGTCTGCAGGGTTTCTGAAACGTTGCCACATTCTGCGAGTGGAATTTTTTTCTTTAATTAGTTTTAAAATACGGAGTGGGAGTGTTTGGCTATTACCAGGTTTTTTTGTGCGAGAGACTAATGTAGATTGTTTAATTGCCATGTTTATTGTTTGTTTGAATAATTCTATGGTTCTGTCAATTTCTTGTGTGGTAGATATGGTAGCAGGGCATCTAATACGTTCGTCCATGATATTACGAAAAAGTTCCCAATCAATAGGTCCGCTGATCAACTTTGGTATTTTCGGGTAGTAGTAAGGTGTGAAGTTAAGGGTGAATACAACTGGGAGGTGGTCAGAGTCAAGTTCTGTTATTACGGTCTGGTTTATTGGCAGTAGTAGATTTTTGTTTATTATTATATCGAGAATGTCCGGTAAATGATTTTGTCGATAGGGGTAATATGTGTAATCACTAGGGGCTGCGACTTGTAATGCCAGTTGGGACGCAAATGTGTTGAGTTTAATTCCATTAGGGTTGTTGGTTCTGCACCCCCATATTGTATTTTTATAATTTAAATCTCCAGCTAGTATTGTAGGTTGCGGGCTTCCAAATATATTTACTAGTTCGTCTAGGATGAGTCGATTTGAGGGTGGTTTATATGCTGAGATTATGTTAATTGAGGAGTTATCCTTCAAGGTTAATTTGGCGGCGGTGGCTTCTAGTTGGTGTACGCCTGTCAGTTCAATGGGGGTGGCTACAATGTTCTGTTTAATAATTATAGCAGATCCTCCCCATCCTATTGCTGCCTCTAGATCTTTTCTAAATATGCGATATCCCGGGATTGCAAATTTCTCGTTTTGTATGAGGTGGGTTTCCGTGATAAAGGCAATATCTATGCCATGCCTTGCTAGAAATGAGATGAATATAGTTCTTTGAGTTTTTATGCCGTTGGCGTTCCAATTCATTAGAGTTAACTTTTGTAGAGTGTTTGATTTATTTGTTGCCATTTTGGAATAACATGGGGACTAGAGACAATAGGAAGTTTTTAATTTGTTCCAAATGAGGGGTAATTAATGTAAGAAGAGACTGGAGAATTTTAGATATAAGGGATTCGGTATTACTTGGGTTATTATTGGTAGTCGTGTTAGGATTGAAGGGGTGATAGTTATTTTTTACGGCTTGGGCATAGCTTGGGTTGGCAGTGATGTTTTCAGTTATAGTGGAGTTGGAGTTAATGGGTTGTATCGCAGGCAGGGATATTTTTTTATTAAGGTTCTTTATGTATGTACATCCTTTGTAGTTGGCTGTGTGCTCTCCACCACAATTAACACAAGCAGGTTTAACTTCCTTGGGTTTGTTACATTTTGAGAAATAATGTTGTTGGGGGCATTTAACACATCGTGGCAGCAGTTCTTCGTGTGTCCCATTAATTGGCAGTTATTACATTGTGGGGTCTCGTTATTCCTACGTCTTGGTTCAACTGCTATTACCGAATAAAGTAATCTGTTTAAATTGAATATTTCCTTGGCTTTATCAGTGCTGTTCAGTTCCACTGCTACGAGGGGCATAGGCATTCTTTTGTTATTAAGTAAACTGGTTACTTTAAGTACGGGATAGTTTAATTTAGTCAGTTTGTTGTTTATGTCTTGGTCAGTGATTGATAAAGGGACGCTGCGTATAATTATTGAAAGGTTCGATTTTTCAGGATTCCGGTAAGTATAGAAATGTACCTTATTATCTTCATAATATTTGGTTAGTGCTTTGAAATCTTCAATACTACCTACGTTGACTCGCAGTTGATTACCTCGGTATGTAGTGGAGAAATCTTGTTTTATTACTTTTTTTATGTCAGCGATTACGTTGAGATAGTGGGTGGCGTTTGGTAGAAAAATTGGCGGAATTTTGGGTTTTAGTATTGGGTTCGTAATTGATTCCTGAGTCTTATTTAATGAATTATTGGGGTCGTTGGTGTTACTTATTATGGCGTCATCTTGCTTGGATTGCAGGGTATAATATCTGTTTTGAGTAACCAGCACTTGCGAATTAAAGAGATACCGTTTATTTGCGTCTTCGTCCGGTGATGATAAGGGTCTTTTATTGTTAGATACTGTGTCACTGCTTGAGGATTCCTGATAGTCCATTTCCGATTGTTCAACTGGACAGTTCGGTCCCTTCAAAATTATGGTTGGAGATTTTAAGCGAAAGTTATTCTGTTCTGTCATTGTTTCGAGAAGTGTGGACACGGTGATAGTTATTTCGATGCAGGAGTATGCGAGGTTATCTTGTACTTACCACGCCGCAATCGGCAGATTGCGGCGGGCGACGCTATACGTGTATCACAATTATTTAGTTAGCGCTGCTAATATTATATGTATCAATCACTAAAAGTAATTATTATAACTTGGTTAAAGCACAGCAAATTCAAGGAACATAATTCATGCTGAACTCTATTACCTTCTCTGTGAGTTGAATTGGCGAGCAGGAATCGGCAAAAACATTCAATACCGTGTTAATCGCCTATGTTCGACTTTGAGAACGGACACCCGGTATATATCTGCTTTATTCACCTAGAAAAAACCTGCTTCTTTTTTTGTTTTTGTTTAGGATTGTTAAGCTAGAAGCCACAAATGTTTTCGACTGTTAACTAAATCTGTTTTTGTCAGGGTCAACGATTGGCGCCTGTTTGTGTTTCCCATATTGTTATAAGCATTTTTTAACCACTGCCTAGTCCATATCCACGCCTTTCACTGCCGAGGGTTTGAGCTAGCCAGGACGGTGGTCACCTTTTGTTTAAAGGTGCCACATAAGTTTCTTGTATGCTTAAATTTTGTCAATTAAGGATATAGAATATCTTATATTCTGCTTAAACAATTGTTCAGCACAGAACAAAAACTGGAGTGTGTATTCCTTTTTACTTCCTTTTACAATCAAGGAAGTATTGGATTCACCCTAAAAATCCAAAATTGAGTTTTCAACAATTCTTCACGTTTTAGAGTCCCCTGAACCCAAAAAATATGTTTTTCTTCATTGGTGTGTCTGTGTGTCTGTGGGTGTGTGTTTGTGTGTGTGTGTGTGAACAGAATATCCCAAAAACGAACAGAGGTATGGCGTTGAAACTTCAAATATGTTTTGTGTACTATCTAGATGCGACAGCAAGCTTTTGAAGAAAATCGCATAACCGGAAGTAGGGTGTTTCCTCTTGTGATTTTTCAGTTTTTTTCGATTTTTTTAAAAACGGCTCTAACGATGTTTTTCAAACTTTACATTTTTAATGTGTATTGATGTGATATAGGTGATTTTCCAGTTGAATACCTCTAAATGGGTTTCTTTTGTTTTTTCCTATTTTTTATTAACTCCTATTTTAAATAGAACACTCTGTATATTATTTTTTAATTCAGCTTAAAATTGTAGAGAAAAATTGTCTCTTGAACTAATGTCCTATTTTGTACGGTTTCTGTAGAATTTCTATTTTTTTTAAATTTTGGATAAATGCTTAAAAATAAAATTTTTGGCTAATTATAAAATCACTGTAAAACGAAGTTGCGTGCGTGTATCACACCAGATTTTTTATGTATATTGTTAATTTGAATGAAGTATCTCTTCAGTCCCTGGTGGTACAGTACTTTGAACTCGGCCAAACATTTATGGTTGTGGATTCGATTTACCATCCAAGTAGAAACCCCACTTAAGCTGAAACTTCTCTCCTGAAAGAAGGAAATTTGTGTAAAATGATCTACTTGATTAGTCTTACGAAAAATTTGTGTCAAATAAAAATAAGCAATATACATAAAGTCGAAAATAAGTTAATTTTAGATACTTCAAGATTAATACGGATGCATTTGTAGCAATAGCCTTTATGTAAATTATATTTAAAAGAATTCAGAAATGCTGTTAAGTGTTAGACCTTTTAAGCATGATTATTAAATATCATATATTGTTTTTGTGGTTTTGTCAATAATTGTCTTTTAATATTTCATTTAGTGATGGGCATAACCGGACAATTTTCATAACCGAATTATTTGCATTCGCATGATATTAATAACCGAATGATTATTTGAATAATCATTCGAATACATGTTGGCTCTCGATTCGTTTCGATTTCGCCGGTTTGCCGGTTATGCGGTTCAGCGTCACCTGCATCGGCATCGTAACTCGCAGATAGCAGAGGAACTCAGTTAATCGTTAATTATAATAATTGTATAAATGATTTTTATATGATTTCTAAGGAGTTTGTGCAATAAGTAATTGCGGGTGGATATAAATGAAATATATCTGGATACACCTTTATTGTTTTTCGATTGCTGGCGATTTATAATAATATAATAATAATTAATAATATATTGTTGTATTTGTATGAGTTTTCCGACTCCCTATTCTGCATTAGCTCGATTACATTCTTCCGATCTATAACCAAAACATAATATGTACATTATGTGTTATGTATTGGAAATTAAGAGGTATTTATTAAGTGAAGAAAGAAAGAAATACGCGGAACTGCTTGCTAAGCGCAATAAAAAACAGTGGTAAAGCGTTTATGTTTATCGATCGGCCGGGTTAAAGTCGGCCAAAATTTGATTTTTCTACAACTGACACATGAAAGTGACATTAACGTTTCAATAAGTGTGCGTGAAATTGCGTTTCACACACTAGATAGTAAATAATAGTTATTTACTATACAAGTGGGATAACAGCATCATTAATATACGTGTGTGTAAGTTACAAACGAGTGCGTAGCACGAGTTATGTAAGCAGACAACTATATTAATGATGCATTATCACACATGTATTGTACAAAATTTTATCTACGACTGCCTAAAATTGAGAAAAGTGCATTAAGAGAAATGTCAGATCTGTCATTTTCAAAAATATTTTAGTAGGCAGCGTGGCTCTGATGGTT
This sequence comes from Agriotes lineatus, assembly GCA_940337035.1. NCBI lineage: Eukaryota > Metazoa > Arthropoda > Insecta > Coleoptera > Elateridae > Agriotes > Agriotes lineatus. The sequence continues at coordinate 23,466 of CALNHX010000534.1, forward strand.
AGAGCATCGAACTGCGGCGCGGAAATCTGGAGTTCAAATCCCAGATCGATGCCTGGCGGGCGGCCTACCCAGTCGCTTTAAATAATTGGGAACCTGCGTTCGAAAGAACAAGGGGTAATAATGCGGCTGTCTAATGCGTGGTGCTCACCACATCACCACGTGTCATGAATTTGACACGCGACAGCCGGGTGTGAGAGCGAGGATACGGAAGCTCTAACCTTCCGCCTTGCAGGCCAAGCTCCTTCATGGGGTGTTAGTGCCTCACCATTATTATTATAAGATAAAAAATTGTATCTGCTCCAGTGGGATAAGTAACGCATTACGTCACTCAGTTGGCACTATTTCAGTTAGGTAATGAAGCTCATTACACCACTCAGTTATGTAATGGTTTCATTACGCAACTGAGTTGTGTAATGACTTCATTACGTAACTGAAATAGTGTCAAATGAATGACATAATGATATTTTCAAAGCATAGCTGCATGTACCTCGTTTTGTTTTCTTCATTTGCTTTACAGTTCGGAGAGGACCATTTTTAGGTAGTCGATTCTCCCTGACCGTTTATTGAATAACGTAAATATGTTTTCAAAGTAAAACCGGAAAGACGTAGATTTATAATCCTATGGAAAGTCTTCAATTAGCAGTGGAAGTGGTGCTGTCGCTCTTCCGAACTGTTGTTGGTGCTCTGGGTTAGTGTTAAGTATGCATTCCTGATATACCAAAAAATTGGTGAGGTAGCCACTTTTTGAATTTATAGCTAAAACGAATCAGTTTGCCACGGATGTATCGTTTGCATCCATGACGTCCAAAGTCCTCAATCATACTTTCATCGTATGCAATCTCCTGATCTGGAATGTAAAATTTAAGAAAATTTTTCTTTATTTTATTCATAAAGGGTCGAAGTTTGGTCATTTTATCTGTTGATTCCAGATTGCTGTTATCTACACAATGAAGAAATCCCATGATCTATATAAATCGATGACGATGCATGAAGTTATAAACAGCTGTATTGCGCAGATCTTCCCCAGAGACCCAATAACTTTTTTCAACGGTGTTTTGTCATAACCAGATACAATAAGAATAGCTAAGAAGTATTTCATTTCCTTGTGCTATTTTGGGATCTGGACAGTTAATGAATTGTGCATATCGATTACTCTCTTCAACAACTAGTTGTATCACATCATGGCTCACAAAAAGTTCTAACACATCTGTTTGATTCACACAGATGCGTGCATCAAAACCTTTTTGATTATAATTAATCACGTAATTCAAGTCATAACTGTTTTATCTCATTCAAAGGTCGTGGTAAAGCCAAATTTGCATCTTGCCGTATTTGTTTGCCTCTGTTAATGTTGGAAAGGAATTTGTAAGCTTCCCTTAATGGCTTTAAAGCGGATGGATACATTTTCTACTAGAACTTAAGCCGACTTAGCATATTTGGGAATCATGGGTTTATGGATTTCGTTCAATTGCCTCATTGAGAGAGCTTAGCATTAAGGTTTCTTAGAATAAGCATTTTTCCTAAATAACGTGCGATGCTCCGATTGGCTACGCAGGATCGCCTCAGCCAATAGTGTTTGAGCTTGCCCCTCCTTGAATTGGCGAGTTCGTCTCGCTGTAAATTCAGAGTGAGTTAGATTCAGAGCCTCGAGGAAGCAAGTTCAGCCATGCTTTGTGCTAGTTTGCGTTTCGGTCTAACTCCCTGGTAAAGTCGTTTCCAGGTTGTTTTGTGTTACGGTTACGCGCAATTCGCTATTTTCGCGTGGCCAATCCAAGCGTGTCACAACAGTTGAAGCTTTTGTAAAAAACCATCGGTCCATCAGTGACGTTTGTAATCGTTGTTACTCAATATACTCGTGTTTGTTAAGTCTTGTTTCACTCCAACAACTAACTGAACCCAAGTTAGGGTTATTAAGTGGCAGTTCCCGGCAATCCCATTGAACCGGAACTCGCAGTGGATTAATTGGGGGCCCCATTCGTGGAAGCCTCTTATCAAGTTAATCGTACAAAAAACATTGGTCCTTCGAGCCGGATGTGGAAGAAGCTAAAAAACGCGAGTGTACAAGTTTCCAGTAGCTGGTGGATGCAATTGCTCCAACATCGTTTCGTCGGAGAGCGTCAAGAAGCTTCGCCAACACCAGGAAATTCAACCATCGAGAGCTTACACCGAGTCCAGGTCCCACGTCAAGCGGCAGCGATCGGCAGCGGGTTGGTTTTCTGTTCGTCAAGAAGTTACTACGTTCTCAAATCAAAAGTAAGTCCTTTTCCATTACACCTTCGTTTAGTGTTGTTTTTTGCTTGTGTCAGTCATGGTGGAAACTCGTTCGGCATCAGCGGTCATGTCGGAAACTCGCACTTTAACCACTCGTTGCAAATTCATAAAAGCCCAAGTAGATCGTTTCAAAACTCTATTTCATAGAATTTCTTCGTCCAGCCCCGTGAAGGCTCACGAGGTCGGCAACTTGTCAGAAGAGTTTAGTTGTTTCCAAAATTTGTTGGATGAGTATAAGAAGTCAATGGAGGGCCTAATGGAGGCCGACGCTGAAAACTTTGATGAACTTTTCAATGAATTTGACTCTTTTATGACTCATTTTAGCGAGATTAGTAGCGCAGTAAAGGAATTCTTATCAAAAAATAAGATCAGTTCGGGTATAAAACCGAATGTAGGTCAAAATTCTTCGCAAAGTGGCCCTTCAGGAGAGCTCGCTGGATTAAGATTACCACCCTTAGATTTGCCTTCCTTTTCGGGGAAATTCGAGAATTGGGTTCAATTTCATGACTCCTTTACGTCGCTTATTCATAACAACGTTAATTTGACCAACGTTCAGAAATTTTACTATTTGATTTCTTCCCTTAAGGCAGAAGCTGCTAGTTCAATCTCGTCGTTAAAAGTTACCAACGATAACTATACTATTGCTTGGGATATCCTAGTCAAGCGATTTGAAAATAAGAAACTGATAGTAAAATCAAACATAAATGCGTTATTCAGTTTAGAGAACGTAAAAAAGGATTCACATTCGTCTGTTCAAAGGCTGCTCGATAGTGTAGTTAGAATTTTGGAAATTTTAAAGGCGTACGGGGAACCCACAGTCGACACCATACTAATACATATCATAGTTTCGAAGCTCAGCTCAGCAATGCAGACTGACTGGGAATTATGCAAACATGCCGGACAATTTCCTACTTTGCGAGAGTTGTTAGATTTTTTAGAGAGCAAAAGTCACTTATTAGGTTCGCTGGAAGCTGCGAAAATAGGTTCGAGTTTGGGAAATCAGGGATCCGAGCAAAAAAGTCATGCACGCGCTCATGTAGCCAGAGAGCAAGGTAATCACTCTTGTGATTTTTGCAAAAATAGTAATCATTCGATTAGCGCTTGCGAATCATTCTCAAAATTGTCGGTAAACGCTCGTATCGAAGAGGCGCGTCGTTTGAAATTATGCAACAATTGTCTCAAGCCCGGACATTTCGTGGTAAAATGCACATCGTCGAGATGCCGCGTATGCAGAAAAAAGCACCATACTTTACTGTGTTTGCGTCCAAAGCGCGACGCGCACGAAAATACTTCGTCGCCGCGTCCTGGACCGCCAGAATCCAGCAGTGACGCACGGGAGGTCGGGGCCGTCTCCCCGAGCGAGGCACCCGTCGCATCCGTTTCAGCAGCTTGTAGCCGTCCTGCAATCGCGGCGCCAGCGCAAGTTTTATTGTCCACGGTTAGCGTATTCGTAGAAGGATCCTCCGGGTCATTTTCCCGGGCAAAAGCTCTTTTGGACCCCGGATCCCAACTTAACTTAGTTAGCGCCGACTTGTGTCAAAATTTGAAAATTGAGAAACGAGGTAATATCACCTCACTGTCGGGTGTTGGTGCCAGGGCTCTGAACGCTGAATTCAGAGCAAACGTTCGAATCCGCTCCCGTAACGGGAAATACGAGGACATTTTGAGCTGTATTGTGTTAGACAAAATTACGGACCCTCTGCCGGCCCTTTCTTTCTCGTTGAGGGATTTGAAGATCCCACCAAACATTGTGCTAGCCGATTCAGATTGTAATACACCGGGAAAGATTGATCTTTTATTAGGCGCGAATGTCTTTTGGCAAGTGCTCTGTCAGGGACAGGTGAAATTGGGCCCAGAGAAGCCATTCTTAACAAAAACTCTTTTTGGTTGGGTTTTAGGCGGAAACATGAACATCGAAAATCGAGCGCTCATGCTTTCAAATAGAGTTCATTTAAGTGTAGCCGGCATCGAGCACGGCATTCAGAGATTTTGGGAAATCGAGGGGGCTTACGGTTCATCAGGCCGACTCTCTGCTGATGACAAATTTTGCGAAGACCATTTTCAATCGACTACGAAACGGGCGTCGTCGGAGCCGCGTAGGTTCATCGTGAGCATACCTTTCAGGAAAGATGCTCCATCGCTGGGAGACTCGCGCGGTATAGCGTTAAAGCGTTTCTATTCATTAGAAAACAAATTGTCAAAAAATCCCGAGTTGAAAACCGCGTATTCCGCATTTCTCAAAGAATACGAGTCGCTTGGTCACTTGAGCAAGGTGGACGACAAAGCGAGCCTTCCTCATCCTAGGTTTTATTTACCACATTTGCCAGTCATAAAGGAGGACAGTTCAACGACCAAACATCGCGTTGTTTTTGACGGCAGTTGTGCGTCCTCCTCCGGAGTATCGCTTAACGACCTTCAACATAAGGGCCCAGTGGTCCAGCAGTCGTTGTTTGCAATTCTTTGTCGCTTTAGGCAATTCAAGTACGTGCTGAAAGCAGATTGCGCCAAAATGTATAGGCAAATTCTCGTGGACCCCTCGCAGACGCAATACCAATTAATTTTATGGCGTGACGACAAAACCTCAGCGGTAAAATGCTTCAAATTATTAACGGTCACCTACGGTACTAAATCAGCCTCGTACCTAGCAACTAGGTGCTTGATACAAATCGCCCAGGAAATCGAAGCATCGCTTCCAGAGGCCTCATTAAGAATTAGCCGGGATTTTTATGTAGATGACCTACTGACTGGTTTTGAAAATAGGGCGGAAGCCATAAAAACGCAATTCGAAATTAGTAGCGCTTTGTCGGGGTACGGGTTTGAATTGCGAAAGTGGGCATCCAACGACAGTGAAGTAGCTAGCGCCATTGGTGTAGATCGCGGCAGCATGGAGCCCATTTCTTTGACGGAAGACGCCACGGAGAAAACTCTCGGCATTTTTTGGGATACTCGGCGGGACGTGCTAAGTTACAGAGTAAACCCTAGCTGTTGCAAATCAGTTACCAAGCGGGCTATACTCTCTAGTATGGCTCAAATATTCGATCCCTTGGGACTACTTGGTCCAAGCGTTCTAACTTTGAAACTTCTCGTGCAACGGCTTTGGCAGTTGAAGTTGTCATGGGACGAAACGGTGCCCATGGAGATGCGCTCCAGATACGACGAACTCCATTCTTCATTACGCTCTTTGGGCTCGTTGGCAATTCCGAGACGGGTAATTTGCGATGACATAAATTCGATAGATCTCCACGGATTTGCGGACGCGAGTTCTGTAGCCTACGGGTGCGCCGTGTATATACGTTGCGTTGACGCGCGCGGTAATGTCACCACCAATTTGCTTTGTGCTAAGTCAAGGGTCGCTCCATTAAAAACAATATCCTTGCCTCGTTTGGAGCTTTGCGCAGCCTTACTGTTGGCTCGTTTGATTAAAACTATACTCGATTCCTCCGCATTTAAATTTGACCGCGTGTACTATTGGTCGGACTCCACCATAACTCTGCACTGGATAAATAAGGATGCGAGTAATTGGAAGACGTTCGTCGCGAACCGGGTGTCCGAGATTCACGAACTAAGCAATAGGGAAGAATGGTTTCACGTGCGTACAAATTGCAACCCGTCCGATATAATTAGCAGGGGAATGTTACCCCAGGAGTTACTCAACTCACGCTTGTGGTGGCACGGGCCAGAATTTTTGTCACAGGCGGACTTAAAACCCCAGCCCGTTAAAATTGATTCGGGTGAGCTAGCAGCCCAAGAGTCGCGCCCAGTAGTGGCCACTCTTCACCATCGCGTCCCAAAATTTGAACTTTTCAGGCGCTATTCCAGTTTTACAAAATTACAGCGCGTAGTCGCGTACTGCCTGCGTCTCGCGAGAAACAGAAACACCGAAACGCGCTGGTCGGGACCTCCAGCCATTGACGAATTGGAGGACGCGACTCGCCGCCTGATCAAAATTGCCCAGGCGGAAGTCTTTTCCGGAGAAATAGCAGTTTTGTCTAAAAAAGCGCCATTGCCGAAAAATAGTGCGCTGCTTTCTCTAAACCCATTTCTGGACGATCAGGGCCTACTGCGCGTGGGCGGCCGTCTAGAAAACTCCAATCTAAGCTTTGATCAGAAACATCCCCTTTTGTTACCAGCTAGTCACCCTTTGTCGTTGCTAATCGTGAAGCAAGAGCATTTGCGGCTCTTGCATTGTGGACACTCGGTGTTACTGGCCTCATTGCGGGATAAGTTTTGGATCGTGAGAGCCAAAGACCTAATACGTAAAGTAATACACAATTGCGTGATATGCTTCCGGGCCAAGCCTAAGATGAATGAACACTTGATGGGATCACTACCCGAAGCTCGTGTCACACCCTCTCCCCCTTTCAGTAATTGCGGGATAGATTACGCGGGTCCCGTGTTTATAAAAAACAAATCCGGGCGAGGCGCGAAAGAAGTAAAGGCTTACGTAGCCCTATTTGTGTGTTTAGCCACGAAGGCTATTCATCTTGAACTCGTGGAAGACCTCACGACGGAGGCTTTCATCGCATCATTGAGGAGATTCATCTCCAGACGCGGTTTACCCTCCAACATATTTTCTGACAATGCTACCTGTTTCACCGGTGCCAGAAATCAGCTATCGGAATTAAAAAATATCCTGTCAGGCTCTAGTGAGCAATGCATAAGGGAAGAATTGTCGAAACATAACATTAAGTGGAATTTTATTCCGGCACGCTCTCCGCACTTTGGCGGCATTTGGGAAGCGGGGGTAAAGTCATTGAAATATTATTTAAGGCGAATATCTTGCAATGCAAAGTTAACTTTCGTTGAGTATTACACCATGCTGACTCAAGTGGAGGCGATACTAAATTCCCGTCCACTCTGTGTTCTCCCTACCGACGCCTCATTCCCCGAAGTCCTTACTCCTGCCCACTTCTTGATCGGTCGGAAGCTGACTTCGTTTCCGGAAGCCCAACTCCAGGGAATACCGGAAAATCGTCTCAGCCGCTATGGGCTGGTCCACCGGCTGTCCCAGCAGTTTTGGGATCGCTGGTCCCGGGACTACCTCCACCTCCTGCAGCGCCGGCCTAAGTGGAAGTCCTCCAGCACGTCTCTAGCCCCCCAGGTGGGCGACGTGGTACTCGTCCACGACGAGGCATCTCCAAGCTACCGTTGGCCACTGGCAATCATTTCGGCCACATATCCAGGAGCGGATGGTGTTGTGCGTGTGGTGCAAGTGCGCGATTCCCGAGGGAATCTCCTGAAACGCTCGGTGCGTAAAGTGTACATCCTACCCAAAGACGATCATTGCGATCAAGGGCAATAAACATTGACTTTGCTCTTAGTTGGTAGTTTTCGCTAATTGAACATTTTGCTAGGTTTAGTTGTTTCTTTGCTTGTATTCATGCTAGTTGTAAGTTATCTGTAAGACTCTTGGATTATCATCTGTCATTAGTTCTTGTTATGCATTTGATTATTTTGTAGTGTTAGATTTCAGTTTAATTTTGGGATTTAATCACGTCGTGCCATAGTCGGCACTTCGGGGGCGGCATGTTTGATTCACACAGATGCGTGCATCAAAACCTTTTTGATTATAATTAATCACGTAATTCAAGTCATAACTGTTTTATCTCATTCAAAGGTCGTGGTAAAGCCAAATTTGCATCTTGCCGTATTTGTTTGCCTCTGTTAATGTTGGAAAGGAATTTGTAAGCTTCCCTTAATGGCTTTAAAGCGGATGGATACATTTTCTACTAGAACTTAAGCCGACTTAGCATATTTGGGAATCATGGGTTTATGGATTTCGTTCAATTGCCTCATTGAGAGAGCTTAGCATTAAGGTTTCTTAGAATAAGCATTTTTCCTAAATAACGTGCGATGCTCCGATTGGCTACGCAGGATCGCCTCAGCCAATAGTGTTTGAGCTTGCCCCTCCTTGAATTGGCGAGTTCGTCTCGCTGTAAATTCAGAGTGAGTTAGATTCAGAGCCTCGAGGAAGCAAGTTCAGCCATGCTTTGTGCTAGTTTGCGTTTCGGTCTAACTCCCTGGTAAAGTCGTTTCCAGGTTGTTTTGTGTTACGGTTACGCGCAATTCGCTATTTTCGCGTGGCCAATCCAAGCGTGTCACAACAGTTGAAGCTTTTGTAAAAAACCATCGGTCCATCAGTGACGTTTGTAATCGTTGTTACTCAATATACTCGTGTTTGTTAAGTCTTGTTTCACTCCAACAACTAACTGAACCCAAGTTAGGGTTATTAAGTGGCAGTTCCCGGCAATCCCATTGAACCGGAACTCGCAGTGGATTAATTGGGGGCCCCATTCGTGGAAGCCTCTTATCAAGTTAATCGTACAAAAAACAACATCTACTAGTGACACGTCTCGATATTTTGAAAAATTTGTTTATGGAAATATTTGCTGCACCGTCACGTCACATCAGGCGGGTCATTATCTTTCACCCAATTAATGGGGTTTAGCTTTGTTTTCACAAAGATGATCACAGGTACATCATCTTCCTCATCAAAATTTTTGAACGAATCGTTTTGTTGACTTTGTAAATTTGCAGCGGGCGTGTCATCTTCATGAAAGTCTTCATTGCCAATTTGTTGCCCACTTCATGTAGAACTACTTCAGCAGCTGCTCGCAGCTCAAATTATCTAATAACCCACCTATTTCATCGCTTGAGTCTTCGTCTGATTCGTTTCTGTTTTCAGGAGGTTCTATATAAGCATGATCTATGCTGTCATTATCAAAATTTTCCCAAAATTCATCTGTTTCGAACATATCGGCAATAACAACGAAATACGAGGGCGGTTCACTAATTATTGTTCCTAACATAGAAGCAAACGCCTGAGAAGAATGAAACAATTTTATTTTTCAACATAGTCGCCTGAAAGGTTAATACATTTTGTATAATGTTGCTGTAGTGCTTAAGTCCCTTTGGAAAAAAATCTGTGTTTTGTTCCGCCAACCACTCATTTACCGCCGACATTACTTCTTCGTCATCTGAAAAATGGGTTTCCCGAAGATATTCTTTTAATTTTGGGAATAGGTAGTAGTCAATGGGGGCCAAATCTGAGAGTAAGGGGATTGTTCAAAAATTTCAAAGCCGGCATTGTGGATGGCAGCCATTGACACACAGCTTTTGTGGGGTGAAGCGTTGTCTTGATGGAAGAGCACACCTCGTCCCAATTTTCCTCTTCTCTTTTCCTTAATTGCTTCATAAACTTTTAGAATTAACTTTGCGTAATATTCACCTGTTATTGTGTGCCCACGTGGTAAATAATCTACGAAAATCCCAAAAGATGGTTGCCATGATTTTGCCTGCAGAAGAAACAACACGAAATTTTCGGGGAGGTGGAAGTGGGAAATCCTTATGCCGCCACTTCTTGCTTTTTCGTTTTGATTCTGGGTCAAAGTGATGAACCCAAGTCTCATCCCCTGTAATAAATGTTTCCAAAAATTCATCGGGGTCTCTGATAATGATCGCCAAATTTGTCTGTGCGATAATTCGGCGGATGCGCTTTTGATCTGCCATTAACATCTTTGGTACCCAACGTGCTGAGACTTTTTTGAGACCCAATTCACCGTGCAAAATTTTCTCAACGCTCCCAGCGGAAATGCCACATGTCTCGTGACCAATTTTTAATCACTTGATATGAAGGCGCAGAATCACCCAATACTTCTGTCATATCTGTATAAATTTCTTGGGGCGATAAGCCTTCTTTGCAGAGGTATTTTATCACAGCTCTTTTTTCAATTGTATCCATTTTGACAAAATTACAAACACCTCAAGAGTCTTGAATTAATATTTTGTATATGTGGAAAGATAACTTACTTAACTTAATCTCATCCTCTTGTACCTTTACAGGTGTCGAGGTTGTCGAGTTGACAAAATTTCTCCACTTCTTTCTATCTTTCGTCATCTACTCGGCTGCTCCCCAAGTTGTTTGCCTCTCTTTCAGGGTTTGCGCAATGCCTTCATTCCAACTCTTCCTTGGTCTACCTCTGGTTCGTTTGTACGGCAGCTGGGTCTTCCAAGTTCTTTTGGGAAGTCTTCTCTCTTCCATTCGTGCGACGTGTGAAAACCAGCGTAACTGCTGTTTTTGAATTTTCGTGTTCAGTGGTATCACTCCCAGCTCCGTCCTTATGATTTCATTCCTTATCCGATCAATTCTCCTCCGTCCTGTTATTCTTCTGAGGTATGACATTTCTGCTGCTTCTAAACGACTTTTCTGTTTCTGATTTAAGGTCCAGGTTTCACATCCGTACGTTAGCGTTGGCACATACACTGCACTGTACACTCTAATTTTCGGCGACCTTTTGTTTACAAAACCCTTGTTTATTGTAAAAAAAATCTATTTGCCGCGTTTACCCTGTTGTTTATATATATCTGCATCTATCGTTCCATCATCAGATATTACAGACCCTAAGTATTTGAACTCCTCCATTTGCTCCAATCCAGCTGTAATATCAATTTTTGTTTTTCTTTAGAGATTATCATCCCTTTACTCTTTTTTACATTTATCTTTAAGTTTCTATTTGCAAGAGCGGTGTTCCATATTTTTAAGTTGTTTTGTAGATCTTTCTGGTTATTCGCAAGTAATACTAAGTCATCTGCAAAAGCTAATTCCGATATGATATTTTGTTGTAGTCGATAATATCCTCAGTTTAGTCCTTTGATTCTCGGTTTACACTCTTTTATTATATCGTCTATCACTATTATAAACAGGAATGGACTTAGCGTACCTCCTTGTCTAACTCCCAGGTGGGATAGGAATTCCAGTGACTCCATATTGTTTGTACGTACATAGTTTCTGCAGGTATTGTATAAACTTTGAAAATATTCTCCCCATCTTCTTATAACTGTTTCCTTATCCGTGATCGTTTTTCCGTTTTTGTCATAAATACCTGACAGTGACTTTTGCTCTTCACTTCGTAAATTTTTTAAACCCGAAAGAATAGCTTTTGATTTGTATTGTAACTTTGTTCTAGTTTGTGCCCGAACTCTTCCCAATCTTTCCTTTTAGCCTCCAACACTTTCTTTTTTACTATATCTCTCTGTTTCTTGTAATTGTTATAATCCTCTTGCTTACTTGAATTTAAATATCGTTTCCATCTCTTTTTCTTTTCACTGACTTCTTTCCTGATTTCCTGTGTCCACCATACAGTTTGTCTCCTATTTGTTTTTTTCTTTAATTTTTCCACAGCACTCCTCCATTGCTTCAACTATTACATTCTTGAATCTAGTCCACATATTCTCTAACTCCTGTTGGTCTTCACAATTTTTCATATTATTTATTTTTTTATTTCTACATGTTCTACATTTCTTCTGTAGTTCTTCATCTCTCAACATTTGCACTTTAATTTTAAGTTTTTCTTCTGCTTTGTTATTTTTCTGTTGCTGTTCTTTCTTTTGCACTGATATTGTGGCCGTTACCAGGTAATGATCGCTTCCTACTTCTACCCCTCTTTTACCCCTACATCTTAAATAGATGCTTATTTGTGTCGTGTGTTATAATGTAATCTATTATCAACTTTTCGTTTCTAGAGGGCATCTCTCTTGTAATTTTATGAATAGTTTTGTGTTGGTATTTTGTGTTTAGTATTACTAAGTTGTTTTGTATACAATAATCTAGTAGTTTTTCTCCACTGCTATTTAAGATGCCTTCACCAAATGGACCAATGGCGTTCCCATATTTGCTGCTATTATTTCCTACCCTTGCGTTGAAGTCACCTAGTATTATTAATACCTCCCCATCCATCTCTTCGGTTAGTAGCTGCAGCTGTTCATAAAAATTGTCCTTGATAATTTTGTTCTCATCGTCGTTGGGGCCGTATAGTACAATGACTACATCTACTTCCTCAAGTTCTGTTCTTTTGAGCTTACGTTTTATTAGTCTTTCATTTACACAATCCTATTTAATAATTTTGGAAAGATAAATTAACGCTATTTTACATACACTAACATGAATAAATTACACGTCCATGACAACAATTTTTCATTTGTCAGTCAATGCCAACTATGTTAGGGACAATAAATGATGAATTCCCTTAGTATTACGTTATTTGAACCTATACAATTTTTCGTAGCCTAAGAGACTAGCATGCCATATAAGTTAATACATAATAAAAAGCTCGTATTTAGAAACAGATTTAAGACAAAATTCTGAAGTACGAAGAAAGTATAAACAAATTAAAAAGAGAAAAACACCAGGGGGAGATAGTATTGTAAATGAAATACTAATAAAAGGCGGTGAAGAAATCATAGACCATCAATTATATATTTTTTCTACAGCCGTGATTTTAAACTGTTTCCAAGGGTCATATGCGGCGTGCTTTATGTTGTCTATAAAACACGCCATTCCATTTAAAGCACGGAGTACTTTAAGAGGTTATAAAACCTTATTTGTGAAGATTAAAAGTACAGTTATTATATGGGACCGATTTGTATGCGGAGCCCCGAGTGCCCGATTGGAGAGGGGGGGAGCCCGATGGCCCCTTTGGAGAGGGGCGGAGCCCCGAGGGCCCCCTTGGAGAGGGGTGGAGCTCCAAGAGCCCCCTTGGAGAGGGGCCGAGCCCTGAGGGCCCCCTTGGAGAGGGGCCGAGCCCCGATGGCCCCCTTGGAGAGGGGCGGAGCCCGATGGCCCCCTTGGAGAGGGGCGAAGCCCTGAGGGCACCCTTGGAGAGGGGTGGAGCTGCAAGAGCCCCCTTGGAGAGGGGCCGAGCCCTGAAGGCCCCCTTGGAGAGGGGCCGAGCCCCAAGGGCCCCCTTGGAGAGGAGCGGAGTCCCGAGGGCCCCCTTGGAGAGGGGTGGAGCTCCGAGGGCCGCTTTGGAGAGGGGCGAAGCCCCTAGGGCATTTAAGCTAACAAACTCCTCGGCTGTAGAAAAAATATTGAAGCCAACTCGTGTTTTACAGTTTAAAAATCTCGGTCGATCATAAAATTCTCGCTTCGCTCGAATTTTAACATGATCGACCTCGATTTTTAAATCCTCTGTAAAACACTAGTTGCCTTAATAGCTATTATGTCCTACCAGTACATTAATTGAAATTAATGACTCTATTTTAAGGTATCTTAGATACAAAATAACGCTCCAGGGCAATTATTTTCTTCATAAGAACACTAGGGTTATTATGAAAAATTAACAGTATTTGTTCCCATGGATACAACTTTATTATGCACCACTGTCACAATGAAAATTAATGACAGCTCAGCTAATGTCACAAATCTAACTTAGATCAGCTAACTGGATCAATCTTAAATACTATATCATAGTAATTGTATGAATTGAATATGAATATGAATTAGGTAAGAAAATTGGTAGGATATAAAACCTTGAAGGCACCACGGGCATTATGAGCTAAGAGCCCGCGATTGTTGTACACACCTCGGGCCAAAGGCCCTCGGTTAGTACACTAACAATCTTGGGCTCTTATTTTACTCATAATGCCCTCGGTACCTTAATAACTATTATTAAATAGAATATTAGAAAGTACAGTCGCGGCCATAACAACCGGGACAGTTTTTTGACCTAATTTTCAAAATGCGAAAAGAAGTGCTGACTCTGACAATTCTAATTAATAAATGTCATCAAAAGTTATTATTCAGAATAAACAATGACTTTTGAAGACATTTATTAATTAGAATTGTCAGTGTCAGCACTTCTTTTCGCATTTTGAAAATTAGGTCAAAGAAACTGTCCCGGTTTTTTTGGCCCTGACTGTAAAATAATTCTACAATATATATAATAAATAAATCTACAAGAAAGGAGATCCTGTAGAAATAGACAACTACAGATCAATAAGTCTTATTTCAAGTTTATTCAAACTCTTCATTTCAACAATGCAAAAAAGAATTAGAAAACAACTGGAGAAAAAACAACCACAAGAACAAAAAGGATTTCGAAAAAAGTATTCAAGAACAGACCATATTCATACAATTAATCAAGTCATAGAAGAATACAGAGAATTTCAAATACCAGTATACAAGGTGATTCACGAGGAATACTGAGCCTGACCAAACTCTCGATGCAACCAACATTACATTTTCGCAACTTACGTTGCGACACTTAAAAAAATACAATTTGGATCCGTGATGCCTAACAATCATTGAAATCTACCTGACCTATGAAAATGTACTGTTGGTTGCATCGAGAATTTGGTCAGGCTCATTATTGCTCGTGAATCACCTTGTATATGGCTCTAATCGATTATGAAAAACCATTCGACTCTGTAGAACACACCCCCTTGATCAAAGCACTGATTAAACAAGGAATACAAAACCAATACATCAGGATAATAAATTCAGTTTACAAGATACTAGAATCAACCATAAAACGAGAGAAAAAAGGACCAAAGTTTAAAATACAAAGAGGTGTAAGGCAAGGAACAACATTAAATAACTGCTTCAAAGAAATGAATTGGCAAAACAAGGGAATAAATATGAACGGCAGTAAACTCGCAAATCTTAGATTCGCCGATGACATCATTTTACTGCTAAACTCAGGCAAAGAACTACAAATGATGATAAACCAACTAAACAACTCAAACAAAAAAATTGGGCTAAATATCAATCAACAGACAACAGTAATATTGACCAGTCGAACACCAGAACCAATATTAGAGAGCAAAGCATGTAGTTATGTAGAAGAGGCAGTGTACTTCGGACAAATAATATCCTTCTCCGCTAAACAAAGCAAAGAAATCGAAAGAAGAATAGCAATGGGATGGAGAAGATTTTGGTCATTAAAAGAGTTTTAGAAAGGCACAGCAAATTTTAAATTAAAAGGAAAAGTATTCTCCAGTTGTATCCCCCCTATACGTACTAACGTATAGAGCTCAAATATGGTCAGCAACGAAAAAATGCTTGAAAAAACACGTTGGTACAAGTTGGTTCAACAAAAACTGGCAAGGAAAATACTAGGAATAAAATAAGTAATAACGAAATTAGGTTAGGAATTACCGATGTATCAAGGAAGTGTCTACAATTAAAATGAAACTGGACAAATCACATAATGTGACAAGGACGATGGGCTAATAAGAAGACAACAATTTGAAAACTGAATTTAATGAGGAGAGAAAAAGGAAGACCAAAAATAAAATGGGAGGATGACCTAAATGAAATGCTAGGGGATGAATGGGCCAACATTGTTACAAGTTAATTGTATTATATTACTATTTACAAATTTATTGTTAATTAATTCAAATGGTGGTAGGCTATCCTATAACATAAAATCGTTGCTCTCTTTGTATGTTTGCGTGTACATATGTATGTTTGTTCGCCATCTTCTCCGACCGATTTAGTTGTATGATAGCTTAAAAGTTTGCTAATTTTTAGACTTAGATCGTAGGCCGGTTTTTATTTATAAAAAAAGTACGAAAAAGTTTTAATTTAATTAAATCTTCTAAGTAGCGGAGCGGAGCGCCTGTCGACGTGGGCTACGGTGGACCTGAGGTAGAGTGCTCGCCTACCACGCGAGCGGCCCGGGTTCGATTCCCGGCCGATGCATCCTCTTTTTAAATCTATATTAATGGATCTCTCTTAATTTAGCGAACCGAAGCGTAGTTCGGGTGACTCACTATAATAAATAAAAACATAATTATGGCAGAATTTATAATTATAGAATAAACTGACCATTTGTCCCAATTTAGGGAGTACAGTACATACTTTTTAATGCCTGTATCGAATTTAATTTTGTCCCGCTTTAGCTGATTTTAAACGAAAAGTCCCCCTCAGACCTGTTGTATTATTTGTACACTATATGACTACACTTGACTGTGAACTGCATTACTTGCATAAAGAAAACCATGCACAAATTGTATTTTTCGTGTTTGCTGATTGTACAGACATATAAACACGGTAGCAAATATCGATGATTGTCGAACGAATCTATCCGCAATATAGTAGGCCGCAACCTTTAAATTTTCCATAAAACATAGAAAAAATCAATAGAAGCCGAATGACGCAGTTGAGTAAGCGCCAGGCTTGCATTAAGCAAGTCCTCGGTTCGAATCCTGCAGGGGTCAGAATTTTTCCGTAGCCTTGGCGATTGGAATCGGGCTCGGTGAAACCATTCACAGTTGGGCACCAAATTAACTGTGCTCTACTCAGAACCACAGACCTAAGAGATAGAGTAACAAGGTCAACACATCACCAAGACATCCACCTCACACAATGGTTGCTGTGCAAGCACCAAGGGCACGCTCCAACTCTGCGGATGCCAGCGCATAAAGCACCAGCCTCTACACCGCAAAGTAAAATGAGGTTATAGATTATACATACATACATAGAAAAAATCGGGTATTGGAAACAAATTTTGAAAAAAATCCAAGCTCCGGGAATTTACCCCCCCCCCCCCCCCCCGGCGCCCTGAGTTATGTATTTACTACGTCACTCTTGCAAATTTTTAAATGTCTCCCTTTCTCATATTTAAATTCTAGTCAGATTATTATAGAAGTATTCTTTGGCGCTAATGTAAAGCGAAAGTGCAAGATTAATGCATATTTTCTAGATTAGTAATTCAAAAATTAACTTACAGTTTACTGCGACTCATTTTTTCGGCTTGAAATACGCTGCTGAACTTCCCATGCAAACACAGAACTGCAACTGTACGTCAAACACTTCCTGCAGATCCCCACGTCTAACCTATATACTATTAAACCTAAAATCGCAGGTACACACTTCACTTACTCGCGAGTTATAATATAGTTTAATAAAGGTGTTGGATGGTGTACCATATATGACACGCTAGTACCTAATGGGTTAATATACTGCAGTGGCCTACTGCATTTATGTTTCTGCAAACCCGAATACAGTAAATGCATGAACGACAAATTCATAACCGTGTTATTATCAGCTCGGGAATATTACACGTACATTTATTATGAAATAGAGGCCAAACTAGACTTCGTCTGTGAGGAAAGTTCCATCTTAGGCGGCTCGCACACCGGAGCAATAAGCGATAAGCAACTAGCAACCGACAATAAGCAATATTGTTGCTAGGTTGCATTTTACATTGAATTTAATCATGAGTCTCACACTGCAGCAATTCGATATCGCTTCTAAGAAAGGGTTGACAATCTGCAACGATACTTATCGCCAGCGATATGCACTGCATGTTGAAAACCGATAAGTATCCCATTAGTACAGCAATATTTGCAGACTAGAGTGGACTGTTTTAAATCAAATTAAAAATGGACACTCCAGCATTCAACATACAATTTATAGAAACAGTGGAAAAATATCCGTGTATTTACGATTACACTCGTAAAGACCACAGCAGAAGGGACATTGTTGAAAGGGCATGGAACTCAATTGGATCTGAAGTGAAACTACCAGGTAAGTAAGATTAATTACGGTTTATTAGTTATTTATTAACTTTTATTAGTATAATTCAGACAGTATAATTTCCTTGCCAAGATTTTCAGGTTTCAGAAAATATGCTTTTAAGTAATCTCTTAATTCATAAGCAGAGTTATTATTATTCGGTTGTCTATTATTAGTTGGTGTTTGATGTTCAGAATCACTAACTTCTTTTGTAACCTGTGGAATCGAAAATCTGCCCTCTGTTATTCTTATAAAATTATGGAGAACACAAGCACTTTTAATTACTGCAATTGCTGTATCCTCATGACATAATATTGGCCTTTGAAAAATTTGAAATTTGGATGTTAGCATTCCGAATGCACATTCTATGCTTTTTCGTCCCCTTGACAATCTGTAGTTAAATATTCTTTTCTCATTATCAAGAACCCTTTGTGGGTATGGTCGCATCAAATTTTTTTGTAACGGGAATGCCTCGTCTCCTACAAAATAAAATGGAAAATCTACGTCATCATTTGGCAGTGGTGTTGACTTGGGAATACGAAGTTTTTCTTTGTTCAGCAATCTTCCAAGAGTAGAAGACCGGAAAACTGCACCATCGCTCATTCTACCTGCTTCACCGACATCAATGGTTAGAAATAGTCCATCAGCATTTGCGCAGGCCATCAGTACCACCGAAAAAAAACTTTTGTAATTATAATAGTACGATCCAGTTTTGTTAAATTTTTTAATTCGGCAATGCTTCCCATCGATTGAGCCTATGCAGTTTGGAAGATCCCATAGTTCGTAGTATCGTTGTGCTGTCGATTTCCAAATTGCCTCTGTTGGAACAGGCATAAACAATGGTTGAAGAACGTACCATATAGCCTTTGTACATTCTTTTACTATTAATCCTATAGTAGTGTCTCCTCTCATAAATATATGGGTGAGGGCCTTGAAACTGCAGCCTGTAGCCAGATACCTGCGTACGACAAAGTTCTGTAATTAGATTTCTTTTTTAGGGTCTCAATGCAAAGAAAAATGGAAGAATCTTCGAACGGCGTTTGCAAGAAGCATGAAAAAACCACCATCGGGAAGCGGGGCCAAGAAAAATAAAGATTATTACTTAAAAGACGTAATGCAGTTCATTACGCCTTTCATGAAATCCCATCCGCAACAAGGAAATTTACCTGCAGAAACAGAGTCCAGTTTGAATGAAAACAACGATAGTGAATCTGAAGCAGAGGCAAATAATGACGATTATTCAGAACAAGAGATTACAACGTCAGTTAAAAATTCTCAAGAGAAGCAAACAGATATCACAACTGTCATTAGAACGTCCCAAGAAAAAAATCCATCAATTCATGCTCAATGTTCAAATACTGCAAGCACTGCAAGCATTGGATCTTCTGAAAAACGGAGAAAAGTTTCTGCAAGTACCCTTAATGAAGCTGATAAGTGTTTTATGGAATATGTCAAGTCAAAAACCTCAAAAACCAATCCAGTGATAGAGAAGCCTAATCCAGATCTGCAGTTTCTAACAAGTTTGCTTCCAGATCTAGCAAAATTAACCGACTATCAAAAGAGACAGTTTAAAAAAAGAACACTTGAGCTGCTAGATGAACTTCTGTGTGATGGTCCATCCCTTTCCACTCATTCAAGTCACACATTTTCACCAAGCGAATATGGAGAACCACCAACACCTGTACAAACATATATGCAGGCTTTTTCACCTGATATGTCAGATGTTATTAATGACAGAAACCTCTCTCTAACTTTAATTTAAAAATTTTAATGTACTTTACGTTTACTTTTCATTAAAATACTACTTTTTCAATATAATCTATTTAATCTGTACCTCACCTGAGTGTAATTAATAGTTTCTCCTGTGGGGTTATCGCATCTCTGTAGTTAGTATCTTGTTTCGTAATATAAGGTTCTAACATCTCAACTAATGTTGAAAAAGTATTTGGACTCATCCGATAGCAGTTCTGAAACCTGGTGGGATGAGCCTTTAATTCTTCGGCACATATACTTGCTCCATGATTCTTGAGCACTTGAAGTGATGGATGAATCCAATATTGTCTGCGTTTCCTACTTCTTCGCCTTAAATACTGCCATAACAATACTACTTCGTCCTCTTCAGATGACGACATTTTATAAACTATTGATATTGTATTGACTTGGTGTGGGAGATAACTTACAATGCATTGCCTGTTGCTTATTGCTTGTTGCCCGTTGCTAGTTGCGTATTGCTCCGGTATGCGAGCTTACAAGGATATTATACAAATACTGTGTTGGATACTATTGACGTAGCGTTTACTAATGGGTATCTTTATTACATTTTATCTACTTTGCGTTCTTACTGAGGCAGACAGAAAGCGATGCTATAATAATAATTCTGAAAACAGAGTAATTTTTGTTTTAAAAAGTGGCAAAGTAGGTAAAATACTGTATGATACCTCGTTTATAAGGCATTTTGTAGCACTTACTCCTTTAGGGCACTCCTCACTTCGCTCGTCGTACCCTAAACCCGTGCGTGCTACAAAATGCTTCTTATAAAACTCGTATCATAATATACTATTATGAAACTTCTGGTTAGAATTTCTAGAAAAATATCTACTTTGACACTGACAATGAGAAATATTAAATGCCATTTTTAAATTCAAATCTGCCAGTAAGCAGGCGTGCAAACCTTTGCAAAACAAAATACAGAATCCCTAGTAGAAAAATTATATGCACATGCCAACTTCAAAATTTTTTTAATGTTTTTGTGTTTCCTGAATGCCCTATAGTGTATATACACCGACAATTTTAATTTCAAATAATCGATGTCAATAAATTTGCATCTATCACATTTTTTTAATGAGAAACCGAAACCTGTAATGATTTCATCTATTAATGTCTCGAATAAGTCAACTGCATTCCGTACAGAGCTGGGCAAATTAATTTGAAAAAGTAATTAGTTACCAATTACCAATTAACGTCCAAGGAAGTAATTGAATTACCAGATTTTCAATTACTTTTTCAATTACTTTCACTAGACACTGTTGTCTTACATTTGTATTTAGTATTTTGTATACTGTAGCTATATGTTGTCAATTGATATTTGAAAAATTAACTCGACACTTACCGCAAACAAATGTTTCGCTTCTTACACAATAATTATTAGTAAGCTACAATACTAGATCCTGCACAGCCTACACTACAAAAGACACAACACTTGCATATATGATCTACAAACATACACGCCTGTATCAATTATCTCTTTGCTTTACTTTTAGCATTCTAGCCTCTTAATACCAATAATTTCGGAATTGATTTACCAGAAAGTAATTCAATCACTACGAGTAATATTTGCAAAGTAATTTAAGTACTTTAGAGTAATTTAATTACTCAAAAGTAATCGAGTAATTGAATGTAGTAATTAATTCCAAGGCAAATAAGCAAACAGGAATGTAATTAGTAATTTAATTACAAAGTAATTAATTACTGCCCAGCTCTGATTCCGTAATATATACAAGTTTCTCTATCAGCAGTAATTTAAGTAAAGGAATTCATTGTACGTTAGTTATTTATAGAAAACTTTCAGTTTGAACTTTTGTGAATCTTGTCCAAATTCATATCGAAGAAAATACAATACCCCAAATATAAGAAATGCAGCTACGAGTATTTTCAGAACATGTTTATTTACAAGTTTTGAATCAATTCCTGTTATTAACAATATTAAAATAAATTATATGCATATCTTGCACGCAGCGACATTCCGCTGTTACCAAACAAATACTAGCTGTAAACATCTTTATGTTTTTTATGGCACGTATTTATATACATAATGAGTATCTAGTAGTTAACTGTTAGGCTTACAACTTTCAACAGAAAAGACGTGATAATATGGTATTTTATGTACGTCATCTGACGACATTATGTTTGGCCCGCACAAACCGATTTGCATTCAGCTTCTGTGGCAAAGTTATTGGCATTTCCACGACAACCCCCGTATACGAACTCTTCGCATTGGCCTTTTGCAGCATTGTATGCCCAGTGTTTCTTGAATCCACGGCAAATTCCGGTTTCTTTTGGTAATTTACATACAACTAGGGGGTCCTTGCTGCCCTCTGTAAACATTCATACATTTTAGAATCACAAATCAAAAACGCTTCTCCAATACTAACGTTTCTGTCATATTTGACAAAGATCTATGTTCAATTGCGATTGTAATATAGAATAATAAAAACTTACCAGCATTTCCAGCTGCTTCAGTAGTGTCGAGAATTAAAGCTGTCAAAATAAGAATACATAATAGCTGATAAGCTGCCATGTTTAAACTGCCTTTAAATCAAATATTGTGGTTTGCTCGTATCACTGGATTCGACTAACTGTAATAAAAGCAAGTGTCGTCAACTATTTATCTTGGCTGGAACGACAACTCACACTAATATTTCTATAACAGGCACAGTATCCAAGGTGTACAACTTTCAATGAAACGGGCAGAAGTGTGCCATGGGCGTTTATTGGTATACATTTATAACAATAATTTGTCGAGGTGTGAAAGTAAGCTACAGCTAAAACAGGATTTTTTCTGGTACCTAACATAGATATTGTACTACGCTGCATTTTTGTACGAAAAAATGACATGTATCTTGATTGAACGATAATATACAATTCTGTTATGTGTTCAGTTCGAGTCATTAGATATTTATCAAAACATTAGTAGAGAGTTAACTAAAATTACCTAAAGTTCAATTAGTTGCAGGTTCATTCGAAGTTTAGTTTATTAAATATACGTTTGATATTGACGCAAATGGGAATTATTACGTTTTTAAATTATTGGAAGTTATTTAAAGAATTATTAAAGTTTCTATAACCCTACTATAAAAAAAATTAAAGCGTGCGTAAATGATGATGCATTTATTAACTATTACTGTTGATTTCATAAAAATAGGACACAAAACTTCGTAACAAAGGAATGACAGTTCTACGCATTTTTTAAATTTATTTTCCGTCTAAATAAGTACACACCATTTTTATGTGTGTTATATATTCTTCTTTTTCATGTCTATTATTTGTCACTACAGCACTGCATATTTATGAAGAACTAAATGTACAAAAACACTATTTGGTCTTTTTGATTCCAACATGTTGACAACACAACTATTAACTCTGTTTTAACATTAAAATACTGGTCGTGTTCTTTATATACAAAAATTAATTAGTAGTCCAAAATTGTATCTGTTAGGTTTACAATGTACCATTAATAAAAGACTTATATACTACTCACTTTATAAAGCACACAAATAGCTTTACTGAAAATCCTACTTTATTAATATGTGACACGAAACTCATATTACATTAAACGCAGTAAATATAGCTAGAAATAATGGAATCACCATCCTTACCTTGCCGCATTGCAATAATAAGATGCATCCGCTAGATGTTTCCGTATTTGGACCTTTTAAAGCATATTATGATAATGCTATTGATTCTTGCTAACTTCGAAATCTAGGAATACCTATTACAGTGCGTTGGTTGAGCCTTTGGTAAAGCATTTACTCCTGCAAACATTATGCCTGGATTTGCAAAAAGCAGGAATATACCCATTTAACGACACTGTCTTTACTACTTATGGTTACCGACAGACCTAAAACTGTTGGGAGAGACGTAACTCCTAACAGAGAAGAAACATCAGATATACTAATAATTTTTAACACAGACGGTCAGCTGATTAGCGAAGAATGCACTTCTAGAAATAAAACCATCTGCAGGTGGAGGTTCATGCATTATCACTCCAGAGGCTACAAGGAGGTGTCGTAAAGCAAAACCCAGAAAACTTAACAGGAAACCAAGAAGTAAAGGTCGTGATAGTTACTGTAATAACAGAAACGCCGACAAGTCAACTAATGATGGAGAAAATTAAACGACAGATTGGTGGAAAAACCAAACGAAATTTAGTAGAACTGGAATTTAATACCATCGAAAAAATTAAGTTAAAACCAGGCACAGACAAAAAAAAACGAAAATATAGTAAAACTAATTGTGACTTTATAGCAGATGACTTTTTTGATGATGAATTTGTATTACTTTGTATTAGTGTAACTTACAGGAAACGTTTTGTATGTTGAAAAGTTGTTATCAGATATAGACGCTGTTGAGTTACAGAGTTGGAGCGCGCCTTTTGCGCTTGAGCAGCAACCATTGTGTGAGGTGTGTGTCTCGGTGATGTGTTCACCTTGTTACTATATCTCTTAGTTCTGTGGTTCTGAGTAGAGCACAGTTAATTTGGTGCCCATCTGTGAATGGTCTCACCGAGCCCGATTCCAATCGCCAAGACTACGGAAAAATTCCGACCCCCGCGGGATTCGAACCGAGGACTTGCTTAATGCAAGCCTGGCGCTTACCCAACTGCGCCCCTCGGCTTCTTAATAATAAAGATATTGTCAATTAAAAACAAAGTATCGCACCAGCTTTATTAAAGAAGTGATTTACACCGTATTTAAGTAATGCAACGCTCTGCACTGGCACCCTCGGACCAGCCTCGGAGACGAATGCTCGCTCACACGACGTATTTTAAAATTATAACACAATATTGTTTCCATATTTTGGGCAGCGGTCTGGTAGACCGTTTTATGACATAATTTAATAGCGCCGTTGACCCCATGGGTCAAGAAATCGACACTTCCGAAGGGCTGAAGTCCGCTAGAAGCTAACATATACAGGGTGTAGAAATGCTTTACGCACCATAGGAATTTCAATGGTAATTTCTTCATATGAAAATATTTGCTTCCCTAATTATTTTAGAGCAAAATTGTATTGAAGTTTTTGTAGAGAAAAAAATCTGTATCCATTTATGCCAGCATTTGTCATTTTACATTTCGGAAAACCGAAAATTTAAAGAAAAAAATTACCATTTTTAGACAAATCAGCGGTGCCTTGAAATTACTAAATCATCTCAAAGCATCAACAAATTACTTTGATGTTTATTTGTTTGCATCTGTCAAATGTAACGGAAACCAAATAAACAGCAAACTAATTTGTTGATGCTTTGAGATGATTTAGTAATTTCAAGGCACAGCTGATTTGTCTAAAAATTGTATTTTTTTTTAAATTTTCGGTTTTCCGAATTGTAAAAGGACAAATTCTGGCTTAAATGGATACAGAATTTTTTTCTCTACAAAAAACTTCAATACAAGTTTCCTCTAAAATAATTAGGGAAGCAAATATTTTCATATGAAGAAATTACCATTGAAATCCCTATGGTGCGTAAAGCATTTCTACACCCTGTATACTAAGAACCGATTTACATTCAGTAAATCAGCAAGTTATATTGAGTGTTTTACTTCCACCCGTGAAAGGAAGTATAAAGAAACTATCTGGCATGCTAAAATTAAAATAGCCTCTTCAGTCGCAGAATATTCTGTAGCGGCTCACTGTGTAATATAAGACCATCCCCGTGTCTACTAGGATGGTACAGGGTGAGACACATGCATTCCGTTTTTCATTTACTATTATCTACAGTGTTATTTCACTAGGATTAAGTGTTTTCATAGTAAGACAAAGGATTATATTTTTGTTATAAGTAATAAAACTAATCAAACTAAGACAGGGGTAAGGGGGTAACCCCAGAGGTAGGTGTAGCGCAACTATAGATGCTTTAAAGTCCTTAGCTTCTCCCTACCTAAGACCGTTGTACGTGGTGAAGATCCACATCCTACTGGAGGCAACCCTGTTATCACAGAGCACAACGGATCTAGACCAGAGAAGGTCGATAAAAAATCCTTCCAGGTGAGGTTAGCAACCTACTATGGTCGAGATTTGATTCTGCTCACAGAAATGGAGAAGCCTCGGAAAGCGGACGGAACCAAAAAATGACGAACAAGGGGAGAATAAGGACCACGAATTGGAAAAACAAAGATATACTAAAAATTGCTTGCTGGAATGTAAGATCTTACTTGAAATTATGAAACAGAAGATCGGCATACGTGCTGTGTCCGAAACAAAAAAGAAAGGACAAGAAAGTACCAAGTATAATAACTACATCATGCTTTACAGTGGAAGAAAAGAGGAGGAAAGAGCTCACTCTGGGTGTAGGTTTACTATTACATGAGAAATTTGAAGCGAATATAACTAATGTCGAATACATTAACAACAGAATATTATCAGTAACTTTAAACTTTGACAATCAATATATACAAGTGCATATCTATATACGCGCCACATACTAACAGACCTCAACACGAATCAGAAGGATTCTATAGAAGACTACAAAAATGCGTCGATACAATACCCAATAAAGACAAATTATTCATAATGGGTGACACAAACGCCAGAACGGAAAACGACGTAATTGATGGAATAAAACAACGTTTTAACGAAGATGTAATTAACGAACACGGAGAAAGACTGATCGAGTTCTGTACACACAGCGAACTGAGTTTAAACAATACATTTTATAAACATAAACCGCAACATACATATACATGGAGTAATACTAGAAACCAAAAAAATCCACAATAGACTATAATTATAATTACAAACAGAGCGGTACATCCTAATCAGATACTTGACGTGTATAGTCTAGTCTATCATCCCCAAATGTCGGATCTGACCATAAAATGGTCTTAGGTAAATTCCACATAACAACCCCTATATGTAAGAAGAAAACTCCAATATATATAGATAAGTTAAATATAGAATCGTTGAGAGATAGCACTACTAAGTACCTGTACGAAAACCGATTAAAACAAAAAATTAACGAAAACACAATAGAGACAACGAACACTGTCCAGAAAAGTTGAGATAAAATGCAGCACAATATAATGGAAGCAGCAGCCAAAGCATTAGGCTATAGAAGAGTAAACGTAAATGCAACACATAATATTAAACCATAGTTTACAAATGAAGTTAAAGACACATAGGCGACCAACAGGGAAGATGTTGATATCCGAAATAGAGTTAATGCACGAATAGCAGAAATTAAAAGTAGCTATTGGCAAAACTTCAGCCAAAAAATGGAAAATGACTTATCCGGGACACAAAAAAGAGTTTGGAAATGGTTAAGGAATCGCAAAGAACATGTTAACGAATATAGAGAAATAAACACCATAAGTAAAAGTGAATGGACAGAACATTTTAATGAGTTGTATAATGACATTAAGAGGGAAAAAACTGAAGACAAAGAAGAAGAACATCCAGAATTACAAAACGAAAACGAGACGATTACAGAAGAACAAGTAAGAAAAATAAAAAACAGAAAATGGTTTACAAGTATAATAAGAGAAAAAATAAGTAACATAATAACTATTAGTGAAGAACCGTAAGGCTTTAGGGAGAACAGGTTTACAATAGACGCAATCTTTACTATGAGTCAATTAAAAGAAAAATCACTTGAATTCAATAAACTATTGTATGCATGCTTTATAGATATGACCAAGCCTTTTGACAGAGTACAGTTAAAGGATGTAATTAAGATTTTAAAAGAAAAGGGGGTAGCAAATAACACAAATAGTGAAAGAACCTAATACAAACAATTTAAAAAAAATTAAAGTGGACAAGGAATTTACAAAAGATCTACCGGTAACAAATGGCATTCGCCAAGGTGACAGCTTAAGTCCATTATTTTGCAACCTTATCATGGACAAAATAACCGAAGCTATCAAAGGTACGGCTAATGGATATCGAATGGGGCTGAAAAATACAATACAATACAGTATGGAAATAAATGTTAATAAAACAAAAAGTCTTACAATATCAAAAGAACCTCTTAGATGCAAACTTGTAATCGACAATGTGCCCATAGAGCAAGTAATGAGATTTACATATCTGGGAGTTTAAATTTCAAGTCACGGTGATCTCTGTGCAGAAGTTTTAAAACAAATTAACAAAGCAGCAGCAATTTCCGGCAGCATGCGAGACGTAATATGGAAAAACAAAAATATGGCTATAGACACTAAAACTAGAATATATAAAGCATGTATACGACCCCTAATGACATATGCTATTGAAACTAGAGCCGATACTCGAAAAACAAAAAACGTTTTAAGAACAAACGAAATGAAAGTATTACGAACAATAGCCGGAAAAACACTATACGATAGAGTAAGAGACGATGCTATTAGGGAAACATGCAAACCCGAAGACATCGTAAGATGTGGACGAAGAAGAAAAAGACAATGGCAAGAACACGTCCAAAGAATGGGCAACCATCGAATTGCAAAGATATGCATGGATGAACCACGTGGTCAAAGACTTCCAGGAAGACCATCTAAACGCTGGCGAGATAGTTGAACATCTACATCGCAAGAAGCGGGCTAACCATAATAACAGGTCGAAGACCTATATCACGTAGAAGAACAAGAAGAAACTAAGACAAATAAATATTTAACAAATGTTTCCAGGGTACAAACAGATCATTGTCCCCTCTCACTCTAAAGTAGTTTAAAGTGTAAGGAGCTAACGATATGTCCGTACGCTGCTCGTTAACCTCTCTTACTCTAAAGTACTTTGGAATGAGACGGGGCAACGATCTGCCCGTACCCTGGTAAAGACAAATACGTCGTTGATATCAAGGCACCCTACTTCGACCACTCCTAACGTATGCAAACCGGTTATGAGGAACGACATCCAAAACAAATATAAACAACGTGCAAAGATGGTGCACCGTGGTTTGTAGGAAACCGAGTACCGCTCCCTTAGACAAAATATGCTAATTAATTGCTCGGGGTTACAACTCAGGATCGCCACCTGTGAGTACACATAGGTATTTCAGAAATTTGAAAACAATCACTCACGCTTTTAGCGTTATAAATTGATTGATTAAAAGGAGTAATTACACACGCTCCAGTTTTCTAAGGATTTAGCAAGAACTGATTATATTTGCGGCAACTGCCTTTCTCGATAGAAACGCTGAGAAATGCATATACTTCAATTTTGATTCGTTGTTATATCCAGCAATCGTGAAGGGGAAGATCCTGGTATGTTGCATCTTGACAAAAGGACTTCTAAGCAGGATTTGGCTGCGGCAAAAGCGGCCTAGGGCATTTTGGAATCTTCAGCCAGGTTGCACATCAAATCGAAAAATGGGAGGCCCAATTATTCTTTGAGTGACTGTAGAATAACCTTAAGAAAGCCGCATGGGAACCGGCTACAGCTGTTTACGGCCTTTCGTGAAGAAAACAGCGCCGCTAGCGGTTTTCGTTTGTTTAAATAAGAGCGGTCTTGGCCTGCTCCTTGAATTTCAACTCTTTGCTAGCTAGCCTACTTAGGAAAACGCTAAGTAAGCGTGCTTCGACCAGAAAAACATTGCAGGTGCCTTATGTTTGACGTCAAGCTATTTATGTGATAAACCTGCTACATTATTTAAATATAAGGTGGTCCGAAAGAAGATGCGAATTGCTAGAACCCGCTATTGAAACGGGGCGCTACAATGGACATGAAGACCGTTCAGTGCTTACAGAAAGAGGGTTTAATCATGTGAGTGCTGAGAACTATTTTGCAAAATGTCAAAATTGCCCTGGCGCAGTATCCTTTAACATTCGTCAACGGACAAGGACGCGTTTTAAAACTAAAAAACTATAACAAAACTGCCTCTTAACGTCAGAAGATTACAATTAGTGACAGTAACTAAACAGAACACTGTTTTGTAACAAAACCTTTTAGAGTATTAAATTTGTGCTAATTTGGTTTGGGATAACTCGCACACGTAACGAAAAGTTCACATATTACATCTTGTTACTATTGTTCTGTAGAGGATTGATGCTAAACTGAAAAAAAATGACGCTATCTATACAAAACCTGAGGCCCAACACCAAATTTGTTGATGGTGCAGTAGAACAAAATTTATTATTTTTTTCTTTTAACTTATCTCATAGTTACATCATTTTAAATTATTTTTCATATCCACAAATTTGATTATCTGTAGTAATACTATAAGTTCTCCGGTAATATCGGGTTATATGTCGATAACTTGGTGCACAGTAGTTTGCTAGTTTAAATAATCAGACCGCAAAGCAGAGGGAGAAGAATTCTGTCAAACTGACACGATTCGTTATTGTGCAAAAAGTTTGAGACGTATAACCGGAAATATTCGAATGTCGTCTTCATGGAAACAACATATAAGTTGACAAAAGTCTTCCCAAGAATGATACGTGAAACCGTAGAAATAGAAAAACATGCAAATAATATAAACAGGGACGATGTAAACATAGTAAAACTTGTACTCCTGTCATTCACGGTCTAAAGCATTACAACCACCGATCTTCAGCCGGTCACGCACCGCTACCTCAAAGTGCATTGGACTTGAACCACCAATCAACGTTACGCCGTTTTTGCACGGCGGGAACAGAGGACTATAAATACAACCATGCCGTCCTCCAGCTCTTAGAGCAACTTCGACTCTGATGATGCAAGCTGCAATCTCTTGCGAAATGTTAGTCTATATGGGTGCACAAACAGTAAAAAGGCCAAATATACCTAAGTATCCTTGTTCACAAGGTACTCTAATAACACGGACCAAATGATGACTTGTAACAGTTCACAAGCCACCAAAGAACATAACCATCACACAAACCCTTGTTTGAGTTCACAAGGTGTTAGGCACATTAAGCCAACACGACGCGGTCTAAGCCGAAATTTAATTCTAATATTGACAAAGTTCGTTATTGCGTTGGCTAGTGAAGTGACTCTAGTATAATCGATTGTGTATTATCGATATTATACAAGGTAACTTATCTAAATCCAGCCATATGATTGGTTCATATCGGTACAAAAAATAATCATCATAACTGTCATATTTTAATAGTTCAAACCGTGCACCGTGGAGATTAATTCTGTCTACTCTAAATACTACAGCTTCTACAATTTGCTAAATGAAAATGAATTTTGAGATTAAAATGTTGCAATCTAATTAGATCAGGTTAAATGCAAGGGTTTCATTATTTAATAATAATTTAACGTTACTTAATATAGGGGAGCTTATTAATATTTTCTTACTTATACTTCAATCTTATTGGTATTTTGTTGATCACTGTAGAGCTAAATTACATCAAAATAAGTAAGTGATATTAAATGGACGCTTTTAAATAGTTTTAATTAATTTTCATAATAACACATACTTCATATAAACCATCTCACACTTAAAATGTTCCAAATTTTCTATTAAGTGGCAATTTTCTTCTGTTGCTCACTTCTGACCATGCACTAAATCAAAGCCAATTACTATATAAGCAGAATAACATAATAATTGAGTAGGCGTATATCGTAGACGGTCTCATACCTATAACCTACTCTATCCCAAACACTCTGCCTGCGCGGTTCGCATCTTCGATCCTTCTCGTACTCACGCTAAAGCGGTTAATTAGAATAGAAGTAGCTCAGATGACGTCGACTACGCAGCCAGCGTTCACTCTAGTAACGTTTGGGTGGATTGCATTGCTTATCAAGAGCAGATGGCGTATAAATCGCAGTTGGCCACTAGATGCCACCGCCAGAATTTCCCCAACCCTAGTCGCGCAATGCAAGTATTTTTATACTTTTAATTGGTTATTATATAGTTGACCTGCTACGTTCCTTCTTATCTGTAGCATTGGATGCAAGAATGCATGGTTCACCTCGTCCAGATATAATTTAGTACTTCTGCACCGCAGGGGAAAATCCAACTATTAAGCCCGATTTGGCTTAGAATCTAGCATACTTGTTGATATTTTTCAATTGTAGCGTTACAATAGATGTGAGATATGCGATACTATCTTGGAAATAACGTAAATTTGTATGTAGTGACACTTTTTTAAACCTTATCGCAATCCCTACTAATTACGTAAATAAAATATCTACTAGTACAGCAATTATTTATAAAGTAATTAAATCTAGAAAATGAGGACGCTCCTTGGAATAAGCTAACATTATTTTATCAACTAACTTAAGCTATCTTGTGCTGCTTCAGTTGTTGCTGAAAATGTCTTAATACAAACCTTTCCATATAGAAAAATTTGCAACGAGTTAATTTCTAGTAAACATAAGTTAATAAATTAGAAATATGTAAAATTACAATACTGTTTCTAAAAATATATTAGGAAAAGTCATGTACAGGTCTCCAATCCCTTTTACAAAATCCTTGGGGCCAGATGTGTTTGAGGTTTTAGAATAAAATTAGCACCCCCAGTGGGGTCTAGGGCATCGCTCTATAATGAAACATTAATACTGCAGCAAAAATTCACACTAAGGGCCGGTTGCAGAAAGCAATGTTAAGTCTCGTGTTAGCTAACATCGCGTCAAAGTGAACAAAATCGCATCAATTTTTGTTTACTAATGTATTAGTTACCATAAGCATTTGAGATTTGATTCGTTTTTGTTCACTTTGACGTCGCGTTAGCTAACACCAGACTTAACATTGCTTTCTGCAACCGGCCCTAAGTAGGATAAATAAATACTGAAAAAACTAATACCATTTATTTATAGAGTAATATATTGATAAATGTAACAGTCGGATAACTATAGACGTTAACTATCCAAAGACATTTAATTTTCAACAAAAACATTGGACAAAGTTCCAACATGCACAGCTTCAAATGGGTGGTAGTAGAGTTGGGTCAATGTTCGCGCGCCAAACAACCCTTGCTATGCAGAGATGACTCACGCTCCACACTCCTCGAAAAAACGGTTTTCAGTGCTTTTCAAATGTCAGAATTTCTATGTGCATCCCGAAACTGTATCTATTATAAATTATATGTAAGATATTGGACATTGTAGTAGCCTTTAAAGTTCATCTTAATCTACTTAGCTATTTTAGCGCAATATAGAATTGATTGTATTTAGACTTCAACTTTAATTATATCTATTTATTGGTACTAAGAAGTTTTAAAGTCTACGCACATCAGCTTTATTGTCTTTTTGGTTGGATGCTAAATCTATTAAGAGATGTTACACTATATTTGTAATATCCTTTTTAACTGTACTTATTTAGAAGTCTCCGTGAGTCACCTGATTTGAAAAATATTACGGTGAGCTTATGATAGCTCTTAACAATTTGAACTGGAACTTGTATTAGAGTAGTTAACTGAACTCCGCAGTTGTATTCTACAAGTCTACATTGGTTTAATTTCGACTTGTATGTCAGCATTTTATCGTCTTGGAAGAGTTGCCAATATGGTCGTATGATCCAGAGCACTGCCTTCAGAGGTATTCTAAAACTGATTGAAAACAGAAATAAATACTCTTCTTGGTATTTTAGCAAGCCCGCAAGCTAACTTGTTGCATGACAGAAATGCTGTCCATCAATATTCTTTATTTTGGAGATCTCGACTGATTTTTGTAGCTCAGTGAACCTGTTTGATTGTAGCTACGTCCGTCGAAATCTATATTAGGATGTTGCAATTATATTATCATTGCTTATAACTTACTACTACATGTAGCCTTTGTCGATTTCGAGAATGCTTTCGACTTTCTCGAGTTATGGACCATACTGAAAGCACTAAATAACAACTGAATTGATTCCAGATAGCCGAATCTTATCAGCAACATATATGACCAAGCTACATTTACCGCCGCGCCGATGTAAACACATAACACAATAGTTGCTACGCAAGTTCAAAAAGCGCTCCAAATCGAAACCGTAGGCAAGTTGAGCATTGTACCACCAGATGGCCGACATTAAAAAAAGAATAAAATTGGGTTGAACAGCCTTCGGAAAGCAAATCCTTGTTGTTAGAAATCCAAAAATTCAATTACCTTAGAGAATACAAGTATTTAATAAATGTGTCGTGCCGGCTCTTGCTTACCGCGCAGAAACCCGAGCACTAAACAAAAACATTTTAAATAAAAACTAAACAACACAAAAAGCAAGGGAAAAAGTAATGTTGAGCATAACTCTACCACATTGAAAAACAAACTAATAAACTGCATACATAAAATATCAAAAATCTCATAATCCAAATGGAATTGGACAGACTAGGTGGCAAGAAAGAACGACAAATGGGCGAAAGGAGTCATCGAATAAAAACCGTGACATGGCAGAGGATCAACTGATTGTCCACAAACTAGATGGAAATATGACATCATAGAAGCAATAGGATCAATATGCATAAATAAAGCACGCTGCAGACAATATTAGAGAACGCAGAGGGAGGCCTTTATTCAAAAGTGGATATTTGACGGCCGATCGATTGAAGAATAATGTAATAGTACTTTTCCAGTGCCCTATACTCTACTTTGCTACGAATTTTTAATTGCCCTTTGTTTGCTAGTTAACTCAGTCGTAGAAGCACAAGACCCGCTCTTACCTTAGTGCAGCTAAGGGAAATGTCAATATTGCTCGTCGCGGCCTGCCCGAGGCCACCTTTTCTTCTTCTTCTTCTTCTTCTTCTTCTTCTTCTTCTTTACAGCGTTTTACGTCCATTTACCGGCATACGCCTCTTCTAAATCATGTTTCCATCGGTGTCTATTTTGTGCTGCCTTCATCCAGTTGAGGCCTGCTGATAGTTTGAGGTCATCTATCCATCTCATGCATGGACGTCCTGTTGGCCGTTTATGACCATATGGCCTCCAGCTGAGAACGGATTTATGCCACTTTTCCGTATCTCCTCTGGCTACGCGTCCTGCGAAGATCCATTTTAGTTTCGTTGCCTTTTCTACCACATCAGTCACTTTCGTCCTTTGCCTTATCCAATTATTTGTTTTCTTATCTTTTAACGAGATTCCTAGCATTCCCCTTTCCATAGCTCACTGGGTTGTTCTTAAGATGTTCATATTCCTCTTAATCATTACCCAGTTTTGTGCCATATGTCATGACTGGCAGAATACAGGAATCAAACACTTTAGCTTTTAAGTGAATGGGGATACTTTTATTTTTTAGGATGTAACTTAATTTACCATAAGCTGCCCATGCCAGTTTTGCTCTTCTCTTGATTTCTTGTGTTTGGTTTTCCTTTCCCAGCATAAACTTTTGTCCTAAATATATATATACCTATATATATATATTCGTTGACGTTTTCTACTTCTTTATTGTTCTTTGTCACGATATCGTCCCCTTCATACATTGCTTTTGTTTTATTATCGTTTATCTTTAAACCTGCTTTGTTTGATTCGATGTTCAGTTCTTCTAGCATTTCTCTCAGTTCTTCGATGTTGGACGCTGTTATTACTACATCATCTGCATATCGTAAATGTGAGAGGTGCTTTCCATTGATGTTTATTTCTTTGTTTGACCAGTGCAGTCGTTTAAAGATGTCTTCCATAGCAAGCGTGATTAATTTGAGAGACAGCGTATCTTCTTGCTTTACTCCTCGTTTTAGTTCTATTGGTTTTATTTTTTCTTGTTTGTTTAGGTGGTATGTAGCGCTTGCTTGGATCATGCTGTCGGTGATTACCTGAATGTATCTGCTTTCAATTCTGCAGTTATGGATAGCTTCCGTTACGTCCTTATGCTCTATTGAGTCAAACGCTTTTTCATAATCCACAGAAGCGAGATACAATGGAAACTGATATTCTGTGTGTTTTTCAATTAAGATCTTCATAGTAAGCAGGTGATCAGATGTAGAGTAACCTTTTCGGAATTCTGCTTGTTCATATGGTTGGTATCCATCGAGCTTTGCTGTTAAGCGTGTCGTGGTTATTTTCATTGGTAGTTTGTAGAAGTGTGACAAAAGACTGATAGGTCGATAATTTTCTATTTTTTGTTTATCTCCTTTTTTAAATAAAATTACGTTTTTGGACTTTTTCCATTCGGGAATTTTACCTTGATGGAGACATTTATTAAAAAGTATCTCTAGAATACGAATTAGTGTTTCTGGTACCTCTAAAATAATGTCGGTCGTTATTTCATCTTTGCCAGGTGCTCTGTTCTCCTTCATGTCTTTAAGTGGGTTTATTATATCATCAGATGTGATTTCTGGTAACTCTTCAAATCCTACATTTCTTAGTATTTTAGTCGACAATTTTTCCATATTAACTGCGTAGTTTGTATCCTTTGTCTGGTATAAGTCTGTGTAGAACCTTTCTATGATTTCCAGTATTTCTTTTCTATCGGTAGTCTCTTCACCTTCATTATTTATTAAAGATTTATTTGTCTTTTACGAAGACTTGGTCTTAGGCATTTCATATTCTTGTTCATTTCTATCGTGTCGTTAACTAAGGTTACTTGTTTCTCTTTCTTATGTTCTCGTATATTCCTCCTTATCTGCTTATTCAAGTCATTATATTCTTTCATTCCCTTTTCACCCTCCGTATTTAATTTTCTTCGCTTTTCTATTAGAGTTTGCGCATGTATATCTCTTTTAGGTGTTTTTGGTTTACTTTGTTTTACCTCTCGTATGCTCTCTTTTACCATTTCGGTAATATTTATATTAAGCAAATCTAATCTCCTCTAATTATGTTGATTTTATTTTACGATCTAATGTTGTTTTGCAGGCATATGCTAGTGCAGTCAAGGGAAATGTCAATATTTCGTCGCGGCCTGCCCGAGGCCACCTATAATGCTGTAATTATACATGCCAGAAATGAAAACCAAATATGGAAATACGTAAAAAATACAAAGTGGTGGTCTATAAATGTTATATGCTCTATTAATAGTAGCACGGAACAGTCCACAAGCTTAATGTTGAATCTACATGCTTGAATACACTCCTTAAGTGTAGGTATGACTTGTTAATTATCAACGCCAAGTCAAAAAACCAGCAGTGCTAATAATGTTTAAATTCCGCACACAAATTCACTTAATGCGGTCTTGACTCCAGTAGCTTGAAATCGGCTGGCGCGATATGTCCACGGTATGATGGTGATTTGAGCGCTTTGTTCTGACGTGCAATTCGAATGCGTAATTTGTTGCAATCGCTTTGTAATTTGTATTTATGATTCGGCTCCCATATCCTAGACCGAGCATTCAGACGTGAGTTTTATTTACGAAAATTAAACCTGCCGTTATTTTGTTACAAGATAACGAAGAGGTAGCTTCGTAGCTTCGGTAGCACAGACTTCGTGCGTTGGCAAAGTCGACTGGCTTCCTTCAAGCTCGAATGGCAGCTGGAGTAACAGCTTCTTGCGATAAACTCCTGTATCTCGGGGTTTCTTTCCCTAACTGGCACTTTATAATACTTCACGTGCCATCGCTTTTGTTTAGACTAACAATCCAGTTGGCTATTGGCTATCCCCGCGCCTTTAAGCCCACGCATAACTTGTTTTGATCTATTAATAACAGCACTCAACGACTTGGTTTGCGAGCTCAAACTCACACGCGGCACTCGTAGGTTTTAAATGCATAATATGTTTTAACCTAATTATTACAATGTAAGAAATACAGTTTAGTTCTATACCTAGCAGAGTAATGGTTAAATACCAAGATGACACGAACCAGCCCGTTATAAGAAGAAAAATTATATCACCCAGTGGTATTAGCCTCATCCAATTCAAAAATAGCGTTTGTTTTTATTTTAGTACTCAGCCAACAGCCGTTAGGCCAATTATAGGCGTCGCTGTACATTTTTTAAGACATTGATAGTATGGGTAGCAAACTGATTGGTAGGTACCCTCTAGGAGTTTCTCAAGTTTTGGTATCAACATAATCTGTGCTTTTTTCCATTGACCAACAAAGTATCCTAATCTTAAAATAGTATGAAATAATAAAATAAATAAACTTATTCTTATTTCTTGAGTTCTATAAAAACTGTTCTTGTGAACAGAACGTAGCTAGAAGCCTTTTTAGAGCAGATATTAGAATTGATGCTTATATTTTGCTGATCATGCATTTCTTAATTGACAGGCTTATTTGTAAGGAGACTTCTAGTAGCTAAAGAATGTCTCACACTTTTTCAGCTAAAATCTCGGAGGAGAAGGGCTTTAACACCTCTGCCAGTTGGTTTATAAATGTCTTCGTTTTTCTTGATTGTTTCTTGCCGTCCGTCTATAAAAATGAGTAGAATGGATTACTGAGGTTAATCTATTCGTTATCGATATAGAGCATCTTGCTGCTTACCCGGATGTCAGATTTTTCAAATAATCTGGAATTACTGGAGGTTGAATTGCAACTTTCAATTTTCTTCTGCGGCTTCGATTCTCCTCTCATTTTTTCTTTGACGGTTATTGGGCAGCACTCGTTTTTTTGGCAATGTTCCAGTTCGGGAGTTGCCTGCCATGCAGCTTCCTAAATGACCTTTTTTACTACTACAATTAAATCTAACTTGTAGGTTTGACAAATTTTATTTTAGTTGCTGGTTAAAAATCCATATCCATAGTGACTTGTGCTGGAACACTTGAAAATAATTTGTTGCGAGGTAAGTGAAACGTTACCACCTGGCCGGCTCTAAGTGATGTAATTGCAATTCGATATAGTCCCTAATGCCAGTACAATTCGATGTTTGTGGCAGGTTTTTGAGCTACTTTGAAAGCTCCGGGAAATGTTTTATATGTAGCAAGGCTTGCGGCAATACTCGAACTAGCACCCGCTGCCAAATTATTATTACTTCCTTTTACGATAAAGGAAGTATTGGATTCACCCCAAAAATTCGAAATTGAGTTTTCAACAGATATTCACGTTTTAGAGTCCCCTGAACCCAAAAACACGTTTTTGTTCATTGGTCTGTCTGTGTGTCTGTCTGTCTGTCTGTCTGTCTGTCTGTGAACAGAATATCTTAAAAACTAAAAGGGTATGGTGTTGAAACTTTATATATATATACGTTTTGTGTACTATCTAGATGCGACAGCAAGCTTTTGAAGAAAATCGCATAACCGGAAGTATGGTGTTTACTCTTGTGATTTTTCAGTTTTTTTTCGATTTTTTCAAATACGGCTCCAACGATTTTTTTCAAACTTTACATTTTTATTGTGTATTGATGTGAGATATGTGATTTTCCAATTGAATACCTCTAGAAGGGGTTTCTTTTGTTTTTTTCCTATTTTTTTATTAACTCCTATTTTAAATGGAACATTAGTACATTTTTGAATTCAGCTTAAAAGTTTAGAGAAAATTTGTCACTTGCATTAACGCTCTATTTTGTACGATTTCTGTAGCATTTGTAATTTTTTAAATTTTTTGACAAATGCTTAAAAATTGAAAATCAAATTTTTGCCTAATTATAAGATCACTGTAAAAGAAAGTTGTGTGAGTGTATCACACCAGATTTTTTCAAACGACATTTTCCAGTAGCATCTGGCCCTCAGTATACTAATCTGGAGAGCTTAACGTCTTTATCAGTCTAC
Organism: Agriotes lineatus; assembly: GCA_940337035.1. Classification (NCBI taxonomy): domain Eukaryota; kingdom Metazoa; phylum Arthropoda; class Insecta; order Coleoptera; family Elateridae; genus Agriotes; species Agriotes lineatus. Next base: position 62,191 of record CALNHX010000534.1, read on the forward strand.
GATTGGTAGCGGATTCGAAGAATTGATATCATAGGGAGGATCTAACAAGACAACGTTATCGGGACGGATCTTGGTTTTAGGATATTAAGAAAAAAGTAGTTCGGCTAACCCAATGATGTAGGAAAGTGTCCAAACGAGTACAGGCTTACTCTAGCGCTCCCGAGTTTAGACGTTAGAGTTATGAGATAAGATCTTGATTCTAGGATGATAAGTAGAGAGGTAAGTAATTGGACTAACCAAATGCTCATGCACAATACGCCTTTTAGGTGGAATCAGTAGAGAGACGGAGCCTGAATAGGAAAAAAAACTCAATGCTGCAGGAAAACGTCCAAACTAGTCACAGGCTTACTCTAGCGCGCTCGAGTTTAGACGTTAGAGTTTTCTGGATGGATCTTAATTCTAGGATGATAAGCAGAATGGCAGTGCTACTAATCCAATGCTGCAGAAAAGTGTTCGTTGGAATTATCAGGTATGCATAATGGAGGTTCAAGTCAGGTTAGGGCAGTTCTATTTCTTGGAGAAAAGTTAGATTCATAAAGGTACCTACGCGAGCTCACTTCGCAGGATCAAACAGCTCAGGTGTTGAGTGGCGCGTCAGAGCCTTGATCTCTCTAGAGCCTAAGGTTGCTCCAGGCTGGAAGGCAAACGTAGTAGTAGTAGTACTGGTAGTATTTCTATTCATCATAAAATACACCGTGGTGCGTAGATATATCACAATTATCGTTAAAATATTTACAGAAATGAAACAGTTATCTACAGAAAAATACAGTAACAACAAAATACTATAGTCAATAAAACAAGACAGTATTAATTTTCAACAAATCTGAAATTGAAATGTTCATAGTAAACATTGGTCAGAAGATGTTTTTTAAGCTTAACTTTGAAGAGTTTTGTTGGGGTAGTTTTGAGAGTACCATGGAGGGAATCCTATTCCGATTTTTTTTTCGTTTAGTGGACGTTAATCTCGGCTGAGGAACCTGTATATCGCCTCGACATCGGGTGTCGTAACCATGGGTATCGCCGTTTTTGTGTAATCACCATAATGTTTTTTATTTATGTGTTAATCTATATATACAGGGTGATTTTAAAATGTTTCGCCAAACTTCGGGGTATTGTTCTACACACCAAGGCAAGTAAAAAAGTCCATGTAAACATGTGTCCGAAAATCGCGCGTTTCCGAGTTACGAGCAATTTTTGAACTTGGGAAGTAGTCCAGTCAAATGGTGCTCAAAAAGGGCGAATAGGGGAGAGGTTTGGTGGAGTTCTGATATTTGGTTCCTATATGTTTTTTGGGTCGCTGTACACGAATATCAGGTTTTCCAACAAGAATTTTGACCGGAAACACGTTTTTTAAGCAAAAACCGTGTAATAAATCGTTTTTTTAGTTTTTTTAGAATTACTCGAAAACTATACAATTTCGTAAATATTGAACCTATATGAAATAAAAGAGAGTAAAATTTCTTACATTTTATGTACTAGCGGTTTTTTCTCCGATCAATCGTTCAGCCGCTAGAGCGCCGCGAAGTTAGGTGTTAAAAGGGAATTATGCCAGTTTATTTCAAAGTAACTCGAAAACTATACATTTTTCGTAAATCAACAATGGTATATGAAATGAATCTTCATAATTGAAATGTTGGCAAACTCGATACTTGCGTACAGCGACCTAAAAACCATATAGGAACCAAATATAAAAACTCCAAAACTTTCCCCTATTTTCTACCATTTGACTGGACTATAATTTTGCGGCGCTCTCGCGGCTGAACGATTGATCGGAGAAAAAAACCTCACATACATAAAGTGTAGGAAACTGTGTCCTCTTTTATTTCATATAGGTTCAATATTTATAAATAATGGACATCTTTTGGGTACTTTTAGAAAAACTAAAAAAAATCGGTTTTTACAAGGTTTTTACTTAAAAAAACTTGTTTCCGGTCAAAAATTTTATTGAAAAACCTGATATTCGTGCACAGCGACCCAAAAAACATATAGGAACCAAATATCAGAACTCCACCAAAACTCTCCCCTATTCGCCCTTTTTGAGCACCAATTGACTGGACTACTTCGCAAGTTCAAAAATTGCTCGTAACTCGGAAACGCGCGATTTTCGGACACATGTTTATATGGACTTTTTTACTTGCCTTGGTGTGTAGAACAATACTCCGAAGTTTGGCGAAACATTTTAAAATCACCCTGTATATGTATAAAACTGAAAGTCCTGACTCACTCACTCACTCATCAACGCCCAGCCCAAACCCTTGGACCTAGAAAGCTGAAATTTTGCACAGAGGTGTCCTTTATGATGCATACAAGGAATAAAGAAGGATATTTCAAAATTCAACCCCTAAAGGGGTAAAATGGGGGTTGTAATTTTGTATGGAAAAATAATATTAAATAGACATTTCGACTTGAAACTTCGTAGGAGTACTCCTAAAAACAAATAAGCAAACACGTATTTCGTGATTTTTTGAAAATCAACACCTTAGGGGGTGAAATGGGGTAAATAAGCCTAAAATACGATATGGGTGTCGTTATTGAGGTTTTTTGGAACGTTGATTACGAAAATGGCATTTATTTTTAAGTTCAATACAGTGGACATGACATAAGGGAAGAACAGGACGGGACTGGACTGGACTGGACTGGACTGGACGGGACAGGACTGGACGGAAAGGGACGGAACGAGACGGGACCGGAGCGAGATGGGAAGGAAAGGGAAGGGATGGGATGCAAGGGGAGAGGACGGGATGGAACGGCACGGGACTGGATGGGAAGGGACGGGATTGGACGGTACGGGACGGGACAAGAAGGGACGGAACGGGTCGAGACGGGACGGGGCGGGACGGGACGGAAATGGAAGGTTTGGGATGGAAGGGGAGGGGACGGGACGGGATGGGACGGTACGGAGACGGGGACGGAGAAAGGGACGGAGACGGGAACAGGGATAAGATGGGATGGGATGGAGTGGGATAACAGAAAATAATTAGTCATTATGTAATACACAAATAACGAACCTCGCGCGAACGAAGTCGCGGGTAACAACTAGTATGTTATATTTTTTGAACAATGGGTCACAGGTGTCTAACTGACCTGCCCCCGTCGACGCCCTCAATTCTCTTTTTTGTACAATGCATTTTGTTAATATGTGTAGAGGTACGGTCGGCGCCTTAGAAATCGAGACAATGACACATTTTACATGTATTTTTAAGTGTATAAACTGGAATTTTGCAGTTGTTCTGGTTTTATTGTTATGTATTTTTTTCAAATGTTGCATCTTTTGATTGATAGTAAAATTTCGACAATACAAAAAAATTATAATAGATCAAATATTACAACATATTACGTGTCCCGATTTCTAAGGCGCCGACTGTACCCCAGTTTATTAGACCGTACATCATTACACTATGAAATAATGCGTGGTATACAATAATGGCAGCATCTAAGCTAACTCGATTTTTTATTTGTCTAATTACATAGATCGTTCTTGATAACTTAATTGAAAGATTGTCAAAATGTGCCTGCCAAGTTAGTCTGTTATCCAAGGTAAGGCCTAAAAATTTTAAGGTTTCACAGATATTTTGTTTATTTGAAAATAGTAAAGTGGTGGTTTTATTTTGATTCAAACAAAGCTTATTTGCCTCGAACCAATCGGAGGCTTGGTTAATAATATTGGTTTGTAATTGATTGACTAGAGTTTGGTCTTCTATATGGTTTGCAAAGGTCGTATGGTCTGCAAATAAAGTTGTGAAGACTAGGATGGCATTAGGCAAATCGTTAACATAGATTAAAATAACAACGGTCCGAATACACTTCCTTGTGGAACACCATTTTGAATTGAAGACACATTGAGATCTCTCAGATAAGTATGACGACATTAGTTTTAGAGTTACTCCCCTGCAACCGTAATACTCCAGTTTATCGATTAAAATGCCTTTTGAAACTCAGTCGAACACCTTGCTTAAATCAAGAAATAGTGCAAAGGAAGATTTTTTATTTTCCAATGGTTCTGTTATATAATTAATGAGATTCAGCACGGCTCCCGACGTGACCCTTCAATTTCTGAACCTAAACTGTCTGTCCGTAAAAATATGGTTGGTTTCAAAGAAATTTAGAATTCGAACTGCAATAATGTTTTCTATAATTTTGGCCAAAATTTGATCTATCATCAATTTCACCCGATTTATATAAAGGTATAATTTTGGCTTGTTTCAATTTATTAGGAAATATGCCAGTGTTTGCACTATGAGCTATCGGGGCAGATAAACATAAAACATTGTCTTTGTACATACAAACCGAGTGATTATATAGGTCTAGTGATTTTGATCTTTTTAATGCCTTTATAATATCTTGTATCTCGGATTCATCAACAGCAGATAAGAAGAGTGATTGTTCATTGTTTATTGGTAATTTCTTTAGATAAACGTTATGTGTGTACTTTGATGAGGGAATATTTAATAATAAATCGTCGGCTGCATGCACAAAGTAGTCATTGTGAGATTCTGGGGAAATCACACTTAACACTCCATTGCTATTGTTATTGTTTACACCTTTTTTTATTATTCTATTTTTTGTTCGTATTTTTTTTTAATTTAAATTCAGCCGATATACGACCATTATTGTGCAAGTTCAATTTCAAAACGTTTCCAAGACGATTTATTTCTTTCCTGGTCGAATCTATTTCTGGATTGGTAAATATAGAGGCATTTTTACAATTGTTATTTGTATTTATTTTAATGGGAGGAGAAGATAAATCCTGATAACATGAAAAAACTTTATAAAAAGCATTAACTGCACAGTTTGAGTCAGACTAGATATAATTGTACCCAATCTTCAGATAAGAGGTAATTTGAAAATTTGATTCTATTTCTAACATTTTTATTTGGTACGGTTTTATAAACAGAGGTCGCCCGTTTTTGAATAGTGTTAAACTTAATTATTTGGGATTTATGATTAGATATGTGAAATTCAGCCATAGTTGCAAGTTGTGTTTCAAAATTTGTGAAGATGTTGTCGATACACGACTTGGAATTTTTTTGTGCTCTAGTAAAGTCGGTGATATTCTTTAATCCAAATGAATGGAATATGTTAGTAATTTCGATGGTTTCCTTAGATTTAACTGCAAGATTTATATTAAAATCGCACCCAAACACTAGTTTACTATTTTTAAAATTTTTAGATATTAAGTCAAGAGCCCGAGAAAGATTATCTTTAAAGATATCGATATTACAACTTGGAGTTTTTAAAGAAATCGATATTACCACTTTGAAAACGATATAAAACCACCGCAACACAGTTCAAATCAGTAAGTTTAATGCCAGTGCGTTCAAAAAAAAAAATCACTATTAAATTATTCATTAATAGAATTTATCGATGTAAAAACGTGATCGGATCTAGTAAAAATACATACTCCTCCGCATGCACCTAGGTCACCTGGTGCAATCAGCTGGATCTTTCTGTTAACAGATGGTTTTATGAACCTCTGTTGAGGCCCAGATGTCTTCGTGGGGCATCTTGTAGTGACCTTCTGTCTTCTATTCTTATTATAATTTAGGTTGCAATCACGCTAATCAGTTATTCTTTTGAAGTAGTTGGTATCAGCTAATTTTATTCAATCGTGTAGTTACCGCAAGTAATGTCTATGTTAATGTATTGTCTAGCTATCCATAACTTATGTTTTCTGTATATTGGTTAAAGTTTCATCTTTCTTCTGTGACGATGCTTAATAAGATCTGCAAATCCTCGTCACTACTAATGATGTGTTATGGGTGTAGTGTTGAGTTACCCTACTCGTTTGCTTGCCACATATTGGGCGAAACTTTGACTCTTCTATCTCAATAATGTCACAATCTGATCTCGAAAGGTCAATAACAAGTAAATAAAAAACATTTTTAAAACCCATTGTTCTGTTTGCACTTTACAATGTAATACCGTCCGTCAGAAAATGCATACTATTATTAAATTGGTTTTCTAAATAGCGATGTAAATCAAAACCCATAAACTCGACAATGAAGACGTTACGCCTTTAAAATCTGGAATAAAATGTGCAATGATTAATTACTTTTCAAGCTGTGTAAGTAATTTACATTTTAATAATGCAGTGCAGCTGTAGTTTCCTTAAAAGTCCGCCTAGGTGTTCATTTTATGACACAAAATTTGGTCAATTACCTTCAGAGCTGGAATACCAACTATTGTGGAGCAAAATAAAAGAATATCTTACGCAGGAATTTTAATTATACTTCTACAGTGCTTTACAAAAGGGTCATATTATCTAAGCAGAAATGAGAGAATGGAATAATTAACTTGCACTAATTGTTGCTGTGAAACCCCAACTGTAGATTAGGTAACGCAGATGAATGAAGCAGGCCATTAAGCTCAATACGAGACGAACGAAAGTGTTTAAAATACACATTGTTTTCCTGGAATATTGCGACGAGACAAGTATCACAAATACAATAATAAAATTAATAGATTTAGAATACTAATTTATTAAAGTATTTATCTCAGTTTTAATATATCCTTTGCAAATATTACTGTTCTGGGCAATAATTTCAAGGACATCACTACGAAACCAAATCGTAAAGCAAACAAGATCTGTAACAATCTTTATTTTTTAGCAGCGTTATAAATATTTGTTTTTGAATATATATTGTACTGGATACGTGTGTATGATTTATATTTTTACTTTTGCTTCACGTTCCAATACCTATTAATAATTATACCAAGGCTCAAATATGATATTATTATTGTATGCTTATTTAATTCAAATGTCGAAACTTTAACTTTATTATAAATCAATTGAATTATATTTCAAAATGCATGAGTACTCTTTGCTCAGGGTATGATTCGCAAAAATCTAGTTAGTTGTTTGTTGCTATTTTATTTACTAGTATTGAATTATTTTATGCAAGTCGCTTGCTGTCAACTATTATGCAAACACAGCGTTCAATAACACTTTTAAATCAATATGACAAAATAAACTTCTTTACAAAGCCCTCACGATTCAATTAATGATACGACATGTAAGTCAATTCAATGATATTGTAAATAACCTTATTAACTGTCTTTTATTTTAGATAACTTCAGAAAATACCTGCTTTCACCCACCTGAGTTCCTTATCCAGCAGACCTGCTTCAACTCACCCAGATACACCTCTCTCTTCCATCCAAACTGCTGCACACCTCTGCTCACACACACACTGGTCACCAATAAGCTACCTCCACCTCGTTACTCCTCCAAGAAGCTGCAAGATATCCACTCCTACTTGACCTCCTACACAGCTGTCAGTCTTGGAACCTTCCTGTGTCCAATTCCTCCTTGGTAAGTAGACTTCCTGTCAAGATGGTAACTTAACTCTGTCCTTCCTCAGGTCCTAGCATCTCCATGCACGTCATCAGCATCCAGTATACTGCAAACTCCTAACTGTCCTTTTTTCTGCTGCAAGTAAACCAGTTCCTGTCCACTAGTCCTTGGTACCTTGCCGCTGCCTCCAACAATTCCTCTCTACGCTGTAAGCAAGTAGATCCCTTGTCCAACTGGTCCCTCGTTCCTCTGATGCAGTCCTCTAAACTCCAAACAGCAATGATACTCCAATTTATGTTACTAACGATAAATTATAATGTAACTCCAATTAAATTATCCAAATCTATTCTTCTTGCTTCTATGTCTTCTTATTTTGATCCATAATACCATATCTTCATTTTATTCAAATAATATTATTTTCTTCAATTAATTCAATTGCTTATCACTTTGCATATACTTAGTAAATCCTTTTATTATATTGTATTTTAATTGAAATAAATTAAGGGCAAATTTCTGGTTTATTTTACCAAAACACAATTTTTTATAGTTTGTTTTCAAAGTTGTTATTTTAATAATTTTCCAATTTTTATTGCTATCCTAGACTACCATTATTCCTGCCTGCTACATGTTATAAATAAATTTGAATGGTGCTCACCTTATAAATTGTTACAAATAGAATTTTATTCTGTCATATGCAACAAACATTCAACTTTGTATTTATTGTTAATTCTTGTTACCATCATCAATTAGTACTCATTATGTAATAACTTTCTTTTAAAATGTACTTTGAATCTTTGAGTTTCAATTATTATTCAATTAAATAAGCAATCATTAACACAATTTTCCACATTTTATCATTTCAGTATAATTACTGTATTGAACTTTTATTTTAGATTCATGTAAATAAATAACCGTATTTAATGTAATACATGGCCTCTATATACCATAGCAATATATTACAGGATAAAGTTTTATAATATAAATTAATTTGTGCAATGAAAATTGAGGCATACCGTAATATAAGACCCAAGATTTATTACATGAAATTACAAGGTTTTATAGATTTATCTAGCTAATGTTTGTTGCTGTTCGATCAAATTCGCCTTACATCGCCACAAAAAGTAGTCTTCAACACAACTTTGTACTACTTCCAAATCTCTATGATGTGTAAGCATTTGTTTATAGTCTTACTCAACCTCAAAGACCAGTTTTCAGAGCAGTTCGACGTTAATTCCACTCCATGTCGAATTGCGACCGGTTCAGTTTGACTGTTATAAAAGTAGGTTTTAGGCAGCCATGCTTCAAATTGGGTGAAAGGAGACAACATATATTTATTTATCTTAAAGAAATAATATTTAACACAACTTTGCTTACTGACAAAGCATAGAACACTGAAGACCAACAACGATTTTGAAGATAGCGGGAGTATTAACAATACTGTTTCTGAACAATATATTGGTAAAAAAAATGCGATAGGATAAAAAGAAGAAATCAGAAATTTCAGGTACGGAACTATTATCATTCTAGCTTCTTGCGGTCTGATGTTTTGTCAGATGTATGTTTAGGTCTTGTTTGCGAGTAGCCCCGACCTTCTTCAAGATATCTTCAATGTATACCGTCTGTTGGGCTGTACACCACACGCTGGTAAAAGCCAGAATATTTTATTCAACCTTTCGTGTACCCGGGGAGTAAAGCCAATACTCACCAATGGACAAAAATTAAGAAGATACATTTTAAGTGAAGAAACCGGTTTAGTAAAAATAAGGACAATGTAAATTATATATCTTCGGAAAAACGAGATAATTTAATACACCCATTACTACTATGCTTTATTGACTCTACAGAAGTATTCTACTGTATTAAATAAAATAGTTTTTACTAAGTGCTTCACGAAATGGGTATACCTAACCTACCTTCTAACGCATCTGCATAAAGATAATGAGTAGGATGATTATATTTTTCAAAACTCTTCAATATTTACGAAGAAAGCACAATAAGAAGAACCAAAAGTTGTAAAAAATTGAGGGCAGCCGACTCAGACATCCTCAAATAAAGGGTACCACTTCATAAAATACCAAACAGGTAGTACATCGACAGATATGGAAGAGCGTGGTGCAAATAATGATTTTATAGAATGACTCATCTTCAGTTCAACGAACTTTTTTATTAATCCATTCTTTATATCAAACTATTAATCCTTTCATGTTTTATCAAGTACAATAAGTTTTTGGCAATTGGAAGTTTTAATTCGCCATACTCGCATTTTCCATTTCCCGCAAGTTTCCTGTTCGACTGGTTGGTGAATGTCTATTATTAAGGTTTCATTAGAGTGTTACGTGCTTTTTTTTATTTACTGCATTTTGACGTAGATCCATTGTGTCGACTGTAGTCTAGTTATCTGGGCAAATATCTTCGTTTTTTGCCAAATGAATAAAGTTAAACGTTTGCTGGGGCAAATTTCATAAAGCTTTATAAGCAAATAGTTATGATACGTGCTGTCATCTATCTTATAGTTCCTTAAGCATTTATAGGAGTGACCCAACCATAAAAAGAGCTGGGTTCGGTGGCTCAGTGGTTAAGCTTCCTGACTACTAATACAAGAGGCGCGAGTCCAATCAATCGTGATGTCTGAATAACAGAAAGCGGCAATTTTTACCTATATCACATTTGTCTATTTAGAAATTCTGGCAAAGGTAAATGTGGTACATTAATTTTGGGCAACTGTGAGATTTCTATTATATTTAACCCGTGGTTTAAAAAAAAATATAGTGCTAAAATATAGAAAGAAGCGAAATTCAGATGACCCTAATACGCTAATTAAAGTGAAGTGAAAGCAGAACAAAGCACTATCTACGTGATATATGGGACTTTCAAACGATTCAGTTACGTTTCAGAAGAAAGAAAAGAATAAATGATATTCAACGATTATTTCAATGGTCACGAGCTGAAGTTAGGTACTGACTTAAAAAGCTTTGAGAAGTGGGGATTCGATCTGTCGCGAAAAGAAGTGTTTCAAATAGTCGGAAAACGTATGGCAAATACTAAAAAAAGGACTCATTTTAAAGACGGTATATCTGGTGACTGATTCCTCTGTTTGCAAAAAACACCACAACATGAACCACACAATAAATTCCACGCAATCTGGAGTATGTAAGGAAAAAGCTCCAGATTATTAATAATTTATGCATATTTTGACCCATAAGAAAAAATGTATGATTGGGGTTCAGCTTCTTGGTAGGCCACACATGATATGGAATCTTAACGAAAGTAGTCTAAACATGTTTCCTAGAAAATTTGAACTTGTCGATGCAGTTAACTAAGCTTCTTCATGAACCATAAGTTCCGCCTGGTAAGGAAAATGCAACTAATATATTGATGTATAATGTAGCTGGTGATAAAGCTCCACCATTAATATTATTTACGAGCAAACACATACTGGACTAACAATGTTCTTTCCTATTCAGAGTTTCTAGGCACTATTTTGGCTGGCAGAAGAAAAAGGTTTGTCACTCAAAAATATAATCCCTGAAGACATCTTTCCAGTCGAAGATCTGGAAGAAAGTAGTGATAGTACTATATCATTCGAGAGGTTACTGTTGGCTGCAGTTCGCAAAGCACATAAACTAGACCAACAAAACAATTCAAAAGTATATTTCAGTTTGGAAGTGTTTTATTGGAATAGTAACTAGAAATATGGTAATGGCTGGATAGTTCAGTACATAAAAAGTAAAAAACACATTTTTATAGTCAAAAGTGGATGGGCATGGTTACTGTAGCGGAAAGTCGTATTTTAATTATTTTAGTTAAGTGTTTAATCCAACATTGATATTTATGTTAATATTAACACTTCTTGTCTATTTTTTCTGGCTAGATACAAGGTTTAGTGCAATGCTTTAGTACTTAATCTGCTTGTATAGAAAAACGTTTATAATTTTTTCTATTGAAATATTTTAATTTAACAATGATTAATCTCCTATTTTTATACATTTTTCTCATGCCACTCCAGCTAAACTTATTTATAGGCAAGTACAAACCTATTATCCAATTTACCCCAAATTTGGAGGAAAATTAAATAAGTATACTAATATCGTTTTAAAAAGATATATGCTATATATCTTTTTAAGAAACAAGTTAAAATTTTACAGTCCTAGAATCACTTGATAACTACATAAGTTCATTATTTAATTTTTTAGTTTATTAAAATCCTCACTTTTAACCATTTAGTCATCAACTATTCAACAAACATACTGCATTTACTACACTTTGAAAGAGGCCTAGCTGGATATTCCTTGTCTGTAGTGTACCATCCTTAAACCAGACGTAGCACAGCCCTGTCTAGCTCAAACCCTCGGCAGAATATGGCGTGATTTCATACAAACAGGAGCCAGTCGTTATACACAGCAAAACAAAAGTTTGTATGCCTCTAACTTCACAACCTAAATCTCTAAAAGAACGAGCAGGTGTAAGAGGAGTCGTAAGTATAGATAAACAAGGTATATATACCAAATAGCGTCACAATTAATAATCGTAATTAATTTACAAGCGACTCTTAAGGTCCAGAAATAGCAATTAACAAAACAAATCAGGTAAAAACCTGACGCCCTACAGGGGCAAATAATAATTAATAATCACTGAAGACAAACCCGAATCAAGTCTCAATTCATATTTATAATTAAAATTCGAAACAACTCATTTGACAAAACCACAAATTATAATGTCAAACAATTAATGTAATTGTAATTAAAATTGAGAACATATCTGACAAAACAACAAATAAAAATTTATTCCTCCAGCACACAACGGCTGAGATAATAAAATAACTCGCAATCGCTAGCATGCAAGGTGATAAAATTGAATTAAATCGCCTGACAATCAAGGTCGCATTAACAAACAGCTGTTTTGCAGCTTGTACACACTTGATGAGTTGGTCCAGTAGACCCCTAATTGAAACGTAATTGCAACTCATAAAAAAGCTACTAAATTACTGAATCCACCGAATCCCCGCTGGATTGGTGTGCACTTACTGCGGTATTCCGGGACGCTCCGACATGGGTCCAGGAAACTACATTCCGCACATCGTCCACAAGTGTGCATGATACAAATGCAGGAAAAGCTCAGCAGCTGACTTGCCATGTAATACGTATTCCACACAAAGGCGACGCCACAGGCAGAGACATAATTACTACAGTAATTAGAACTGAAACAATAATTTGAAGGAGCTTACCCTAAGATTACAAGTGGGCCATAGACATGCGAGGGGCTCGCTTTTTAAGCTTGCCCAAGTGTTGTTCATAGAAAACAAAAATCATCGCCAAAAAGTTTTTCTGGGGAACATGTGATATAAAACCCTCGCGGGTCACGATCTATTCCCCGTATCGGCCGATTCAACCGAAGTTGGTGGAAGAAGACCGCTTGATTTCAGATTCGGCGACTGCTGTTATTACCAAGTTTGCGTATTTAAAAGATGAAAATTCCTTGCAGCAGCACGTGAAAAATTAGAGATGCGAACGTGGCTATTAAGTTTTAGAGATGCGAAAGCGAAAATCTAAGGCACAGTTTATCATAGAAACGCCAAAATTCTAAGGGGCGTTACAGTAGATATATCCAACCTGTCTTTTTACCTGTATTTTCTTGTTAATTAGATTTAAAAAGTTATCATAATCCAATATGTGCGAACCCGAATTTGCCCTGGAACGATTGGTGAGGTTGATTTCGATTGCCGGTGAGTACACAAATTTGCGCCACGGCAAAAGGCGCATTCTTATATCCATGGCGAACAAGTGACGTCAGCCGTCATTGAGGTGCCCAAACCAGCGACAAAGGTGCGGGATTTCCTCTGCGCGTGTGTTAGCTTTCCACACATCACTCCGTTCAAAGTGCGGATGACACAATCCAGTGCGACTTTTGAGAATGGAAAGATAATCTGATATATACAGAACTGTTGGCAGTTAGGCGATAAAGTTGACGTCCAGCTGCGTTGGAATCGCGTTTCCAGAACGTACGTGTGTAAAATCGCATCCAGTGTTAATGTATGCGGTTATAACAATGCCGGCTTCGACCAGTGCCGTCTCTAGACATTTTTGGCGTTTTTAAAGATAATTATTTCAAAGTTTTTCCAAAATTAATGTAATGTTGTTTTACAATGTAAATGCTGGTAGCCCCAAGCTACAGCCTCGTAGATTGTCTTTTATTAGTTTACATGGGTAATTAAACATTCTAGGAATTAACTCTATTTTATCTTTAATTTTTTTGTGCAAATTGCTTCAGGTTGGTGTCAGCCCGAGAACACTACATGAACGGACCAGCTTCTTATATTGGAAAATAGTGAAGGGCAAATAAGTATTCAAATATTAAGACGTAAAAGATTTACCACGTGAGGAGCAACTCCACGTACAGTTGTAACTTTAACTTCTTTTGTCACGTCGATTCATCATTTAATAAAAATTATCGTCCACTGTTGAGCAGCTATGCAAGACGTCATTGGTTGTATTATTTACAGATGCACAACCTTCTTTATTTACTACGATTGTCACTTCTAATGGTCAGTGTTCAAATATATGTGATATTTCATATACATATTGAATAATAGAGAACGTATCACACACAGCAAGCTGCCTAAAACATGTGCACAAATTACACTGAAACAATTGTCGATTTTAATAATATAATAGCGAAGTTACTCAGTCGTTTAATACTCCGTGAAAATGAAAACTTTTACAAATGAGTCGATCTCAGTCATTTATCATTATCAACAAATGCGTTTGTAAAATCCAACGGATGTTACATATCAATGATGTTAGCGTATTTTCTAATATGTTTATGTAACTCTTTGTACCAATTACAATGTTCTAATAAATTGTCAGATATTATTTAAACCGCCTAAAAAGTAAAGTACGCAATGTGCGTTAAAACTCAGATTCCATTTGTAGATGTTAAAAATCCATATTAATGTACTCATTTTAAATACTACTATGCATTATTGTTTTATAATTCTAATTCCTAACTTTGAAAAAGTTACATTTGTGCTTTTAATCTGCATTGAAACGTCTTCACAATTCTTAATAATTGTTTATAACATCGTATTAATACAGGCATATTTAAAGATGGAAAATAAATAATATAATCGAATAATAAAAAATCATGCGTCAGTTGTAAGGGCGGATAAGGGAGCCATCTTTTTAGAAGTTGCCCCTTTCCATTGTCTTTATATCCTAACTGAGTTATAGTTCGACGCCGGCATCTGTTTAAACTTAATGGGAGATAAACGTCAAAGCAACAAGTCCGTATGAATCATTTCCCGGGAAAGCTTGAAAGCCGTGGTTAGGTTTTATCGGTCTTCGAACAAACTACATTGCTGGACTGAATAATGTAATTCATATATTTACCCGATGCTGAGTAATTGTGCAGACGTTAGAGGATATAGGAATAATTGCTTATGGAGTAAAAGCATGAAATTGGAGGGTTTTTTACTACATGGTGATATATTTATATAAGGTAGATAGTAGGAAAGAAAATTATGTAAACCTTATTAACTATTAGTAACTAAATTAAATAACAACAAATCTTCATCTTATAAAGTCACCCTCAATATTTGCTTAATGTCTTGTTAGTGAGTTCTCACTATCAATTCAAAGTTAATTGTCTAGTAGTTATGGAAATACAAAAAACATATAATGATGTAGAAAACTCGCAATAAGTATCTTTTACTATGAAAACTCACAATTTACTGTCAACATAAACAACAATAACGATGAACCCCTAAATTACAAATCTACAACTTGCTAGTAGATATTGTTAACTTTTTTGCAACTTAATAACGAAACTAGTGTTTGCATTACAAGCCCCTGAAAGTATATTATTCGTAGAGCGGTGCAGAGAGATGGGCATGTTTTATTGAGTCATAAGCTAAAACGGCAATTCAAGACTATTGTACATCCCAAAATGTTTACTTACAGAGACTTACGATTCTAGCACCACTCCAAATCAAATTATAGGTATTACGAACAGCTACACTATACACCACTTCTGGTAATAGGAAGCTATCTCAAGAGCTGGTTAATTTTGATTAGTCCGAGAGGTGGTGCATATAATTTGGTTTTCAAATAATTCATTGTTGACAATGCAGTCATATAGTGCAATAAAATAAGCACATGTTGGTCCATTATTTACGGTACCTGCTTTTTAAAATATTAATCGAAGGCAAGATCTTCGTTAAGAAATTGTTAATACGAGTATTCGTATAGGACCGCACTCTCAAAGATCAGTGTAAACCATCTATTCGACATTTTCCAGTTTTGCCATATTTACCTCTTCTTTCCTGAATCGTTTTAATCGTTTACTATCTGGACTACAAACAACTACAATGGAACACTTACATAATCCTATCAACAAGAAGTTTTACGAAGACATCAAGATCAGCTATGGCGGCAATTTTGAAAAATGTTTCCGTAACTTAAATAAAATTAGCTTTTCAATTATAAAGGTGAGTGATACTATTACAATTACTAAAATTTCTACAAAAAAATGTAATAATATTCAATTCAGTAACAGTATAAATAACCAAAAATTCACAAATATTGCACTGAATTAAAAAAACAAATACTATCATTAGTATCACAAAGACCTACAGTAAAGTAGATAAAGATCCTACCGACAAAATTCAAAATTTTAATAACAGCATTTTAAAAAAAACAGAAAAACAATAATTATGTATAATAACATTTACAGAAAAACTAATTACATACCGGGTAGCCATAAATATCTGATATCCCGGTAGCCATGGAATTAGCTACTTATAAATGTTGGGTTAGTATAATATTTCAATTGCAATAAGTATTGGTAGGGTACCTATCAGGCCCTCGTCAGTTATACGTTCAAATAACCAAACCTTGATTTAGTACCGCGCACCAAAGATAGAGGCGCTGTTACTTGCCGCCTATGATTTCAATTTGAATTGACAAGTACAGAATTGACAAGTGTGTACAATTAATTGTCATAATTTTGCAGTAAATTGTCACAATTTGTATTTATTCTTCTCCTTAGCCCATCCTCGTATCACATTAGGATACAGAAACTAAAGTTTAATGTGCATTTCAACTACCTTGTGACGAGGAACAGCCACATTTTTATTATAAGTTGACTTTAGTGTTATAGTTACTGGACTTTGCAAATTATTTATTTTAAGTTGACTTAGGTGTTAGTAATTGGATTTTGTGAATTTTTAATAAAGGTAAGAACCTAATATATGTATATATAATTTTATGTATTTTTCTTAAATAGTCTGTATCTTTAAGTATTAATAATTATGTTTATAGAGAAAATGGTCGGGGGGCACAAAAAACGCTGTGCCGTTCAGAATTGTAGAAGTACGGAATCACATCCCAACGAAATATTTCATACAATTCCACGAAACCCAGAACTGTTAGAGGCCTGGTTGAAAAATGTAAACAATTCCACCATAATGAATATACCCTACCAAAAGTTAAGGTATATATATCAAGTTTGTGGTAAACACTTTGAAATGGAACAATACCAAACACCAGATCGTAGGAAATTAAATAGGGGAGCTAAGTAAAGCTTGCCGAAACGCATTAATCAGCAATACAATTAAAGAAGTTTATAAAGGCAATTTGTAATTTTTCCACCATATGTTTTATAATTATATTTTTGTATGAAGTAAATTGTGAAAATAAGCACTATGTAATGCATTCTTTAGCCTAAATTTAAGGTATATAAACTAAACAAATTGTGAAGAACCCTGCCAGTTCTGTAAGTGGCATAGACCAACGTATCGCCTCAGTTCGCTGTTTCAGTCTGAATAGTACGTAAGTTTAGTTAAGCTGTACAAAAATCATTATGTTATTAGAATAAAGTGACCATCAAAAGCCACCATTTTTATTTCTCTGTCCAACAGAAAACACGAACATAAAACAAATACACAAAATACATAGGTATAATTTAAAATATATGCACTTGTCTTATTTGCAATTTAACATTTTTCGGGGTAATAAATGTTCACCAAGAAGCAATGTTAAACTAATTTTTAGTAAACCTCCATACGAATTATTGTATTGTATATATTTTATTAATATTTCTGAGGTAGTTTACATAAAATTAGTTTAATTAAATATTGATGGAATAATTTTATCAAAATAAAATTTTGAATAATTTTAAAAAGCGCGCGCTACCACTTGGTGTAGCGCACCAATATCAGAGGGCGCTTTTATCAACAACTTTCAAAAGTTGCCTTATGTCACTTCTTCCTTTGGGTATGTTCTGTGGTACCTATATGTAATGTAATAAAATGCAATAAGAGGAGGGGAATGTGCCCCGGATTCTGCAGTTTAGCCTACGACTCGATTATAAAAATCTCCTGTTCTAACTCCATTACTTATTGCAATCTGTAATAATTTTTTAGTTGTGATGACATTAATGACATTTAGTTTAGTTGGATTTATCACTTTAATAAAGCGGTGTTGATTCCAAAGGTAATGTGATATCAGATATTTATGGCCATCCGGTATAATAGACTCTTACCAAAAATACGGTTTACCCAAATTATATAAAAAAAGACTACCCTTTAAAACCTATTATAGCTCCATATATGGTCCATTATATAAATTGTCCAAACATTTATCAAATATCGTGTGATCGAAAGCTTTCAACGTCTAGAGCAGGGGTGGCGAACCAATGGCACGCGTGCCATTGATGGCACGCTGCAAAATAATTTGGACACGGCCTTAATTGAGGAATTTAGGTACCTCATCGAAACAATTTTTTTTTGTCTACATTTGAGGTCATAGTTTATTGTGAACAAGGCTACCGGTGCCGGAATGGCAACACACTGTGCGACAGAGATAGGTAGATTTCGCGCGAATTTCTGACCGAACGGATGGGAGTGAGCTATGGAGATGGCGAGAGGAGCGCTGTTACGCTTAGTTTGTAGTTCGCATGCAGTATTTGAAATAACTGGTTGGATTTTACTTTAAGCATTTATTTCGTAAGTTTTCACCTGGATCGTTAGGCAGCCCTATTCACATTTATTTTTAAATATTGAATACATTTTTCCCCTGCGTAGTTAGGCAACTCTATTTTTATCTTGTGATAACATTTTTCAGCAAATTACAGCTATGTTGCTATCAATTTAGACCGCTCTGTATTCCAATAGTTTTTCTGGTGGTCCTTTTCCAATTTTTGGGAGATTGTGATAACCTGAGTTGAATTGCGTGTGGTAGTATTTCTCGACCTTTTCCATCCCAGCCTTCGCTTGATTAAGTTGGTTGCCCCTCGGCTTCGTGCTTCACCAGCTTAGTTATAGCTTGGTTCATTTGTGAGGGGAGGATTTGGAAGCAACGAAAGCCCACTGAACGTTAGGATAATTGTTTATGGTTGCAATCCTTACGTTCACGACGTTCTTGCGGAATTTTGGGGCCCACTTTCGTTGTTTGCACGGAACTCCAGGCTGTCCGCCACCTCCAGGTTTGTCTTCTTCAGCTCCCGCCTTTTAGCTCGGTTATGTACCTAGGAATATGTATTTTTAGCCTATTTCTACCTGGCATTATTTGATGGCACGTCATGGCCTCATTAACCATTTCTTCAGAAAAAATGGCACGTAGATCAATAAAGGTTCGCCACCACTGGTCTAGAGGGATGTGGATTTTTTTTAAATTAAAAATATGTTGGCAGTGACGAGTAAAGCTACTTAATAATATAACCTATACAATTTTGACAGATAAACTTAACTTTTACAGGATGTTTAATGTCGAGCACTCGGCGATTCTGTCTATGGAAAATGCAGCAAATCATTTTGAATAGCTGTAGTTGTTTTTGGTACTAAAATTTTTATGTATTCAACAAGAATGTTTGTATTTGTTGAAATGACAATCCTGACATAACCTTAAACTGACAGATATAAAATTCCAATGTGACTTTTACTACCACGACTGCCAACAAAATTTTTGGACAAAATAATTCCACAGCCCTCTAGACGTTGAAAGTTTTCGATCATACTGTATACTAATCAATATTACTAAAAAACCAATACAGTGTAAAAGATTCTTGGGCTTTTAAAAAAATAGTTGATACAGTTTCACCACCAAATGATCGTGTTTTATTCTCCTTAGATATTGTTTCCCTTTATACTAATATCCTTATAGATTTAGCTATTAAAACAATAGAACAATATTAGAGTCAAATAGAATTATTTCCTAATATTACGAAACATGAACTTATTAACGTTGAAGAAGATATTCTACAATCTACTCATTTTTCTTTCAACAACCAAACATATAAACAAAAATTTAGAGTTGCTATGGGACAACCCTTGTCTAGTACCGTTGCATATTTGGTTTTAGAAGATTTTAAATTTTAAATAACTTAAATGAAATCAGTTTTTATAAACGATATGTTGATGACATAGGTATATATGTTACGGTTAAAGTGTTTACTTGGCTAGTTTATAGGCTAGCTGGATAGTATACAAACTATCAAAATGTCTGGCTATTTTGATGGAAAATCATATTTCTACTAAAATAGCTATGAATATTGGCTGGTTTGCATACTATCCAGCTAGTTTACAAACTATACAAGATTTATCGCCAAAGTACAAACCACAAGAAAAGTAATCAAATTAACCGATGATTTTGGCTAGTTTACAAACTATCCACAGTATTTGAATAAAGTGTGAACTTAATATTCATAGTAATACATAATAACCAACGCGTTGGTTAGTATGTAAACTAAATTGTTCCATTTGGTTAATTTAGTTTATAATTCTTGGTCATAAATAATAGCTATTTATGCAACAAGTGCTAAAAGTCGACTTTTATGCGCGAGACATGAAAATTATGAAACGAAGCCGAAGCACGCGTTGCATACAATATTTTATCTACGACCTTAATTTTACCGTTATTAATCCATAAATATCGATTTAAGAAAGGTTCGCATCTGCGACGCTGCGTCATAATGAATAGTAGCCTACGGCGCTGGCGATTGTTTGGCCACGCCCGTGCTGTCAAGGTGAGTTACGAAATGTAATTATTGATACTCCACATATGACTGTATTCATTACATAACGCTTTAATTCAAAAACGCTTTACCTGTAACGCAAGAAGCAACTAGAATAGCTTTACAACTTCACTTGCAGTTCGAAATTGTAGTTTTGAACCTCGCTTCACTTTTAGCACATGTGCTAAAAGTAAACAGCTGATTTATTTAAACACGGTAAACTATAAAACGTCACTTTTAGTGAAACAAGCTAGCGCTAAAAGGCCTACTTGTAGTAGTGGTCGTAGATAAAGCTTATTTATAGGTACAACATAACAAAAGTGACATACAGGTACCATTTGTGTGACACAACATTAATAAGAAACCTCAAAACATTGAAACCACACAACAAAGAAAATTATGATTTATTGGAGCAAGTTGCACTGTTGTGGCACTTCCTGTTACAGTTATATCCGGACGCAAGACATTTACACTTTTTAATTGTGCAACCCTTGTTGCACTGACAGCGCACATAACCTTGGGTTGAACCGGAGACTGAAAATTGTTATGCAGCGCTTCGTAATGTTATTTCGGTGTCTGCCTTGACATTTTGTAACTTTTGAATTCTGCGATTTTTGATCGTAAACCTCCAAAAGCGGGTTTTCAAATTGTTGCTTAAACAAATTTCACAAGACACGGTAGTAAACAATAACAACACACAGCACTTGCCATAAACATAACATCACTTCTCTAATAAATTAGCCAAGTGGAATTGGTTAGTTTACATACTAACCAACGAGTTAGTTATTATGTATTACTACTAATATTAAGTTCACACTTTATCCAAATACTGTGGATAGTTTGTAAACTAGCCAAAATCATCGGTTAATTTGTGTACTTTTCTTGTGGTTTGTACTTTGGCGATAAATCTTGTATAGTTTGTAAACTAGCTGGATAGTATGCAAACCAGCCAATATTCATAGCTATTTTAGTAGAAATATGATTTTCCAGCAAAATAGCCAAACATTTGGATAGTTTGTATACTATCCAGCTAGCCTATAAACTAGCCAAGTAAACACTTTAATCGTAACATATATAATAATAAAACTACAGTATGATCAAAAATTATTTTCGTCTAGTATGGCTGTGAAATACTTCCTAATTTATGAATGCAACTACATTTATAAATAAATGTCAAACTTGACATTTGAGTTTTAAGTGAGTTACAGTTGCATTCATAAATTAGAAACTATTAAATAGCCATACTAGATGAAAATAATTTTTGATCGTACTACAGTATCAACAAAATATTCAACATAGATTACAAATTATAATAGAAAATGACCATATTAAAAATCTATAAACTTAACAATAACTGATTTTGGTAAAATTAAAACAAATTGATTCAGAACGGAAATTAAAACTGATAGATATTTATTATAACTTCAAAACATCATTAAAATATAAAATAAGTGTAATTAACAGCTTAACTGATCTTGCAATTTTACTTTTATTTAATAGATATCAAAAAAAAAATATTAACAAATTTAAAAATATTTTATTAAAAAGTAACTATCTTGTTTATTTTATAAATTCTAATATTAAAGAAAGAATAAATAAACATAAATATAAAAACTCAAATAATAATAATAATTCTACTATTGATTTACACCCTAATTGTCTAGCTCAAGATTTCAATAATAACCAAAATACTAAAAATTCTATTTATATTTCTATTCCATATACAGTTTGTCTGCGGGTACCAGGAACACACTGTAACTAGTTACAGAGACGGCTAGTGCTGTCAGACAAACAAACCGTCTCTCTAGTTACCGTGTGTACCTAGTACCTGCAGACAATCTGTATACCAAAATTATCACAACGATTAAATAAAATATTAAACAATATTAATACTAATGTATCTTTTAAAAATTATAATACAACTAGCAGTCCAGTGATTCATATTTTTATATGGGTATTTCGCCACTCTGCAAATTAAAATATTAAATAACGAAAATATTAACAACGAACGTTTCGAGGGACAATCTGCCCTCGTTATCAACGAATAACAATTAAAACTAACAAGAACTTATCTTTTTTTCACTGGAAGGAAAAACGACCAACCTCCAATGAATTTTCTGACATTGACGTTTGTTGATATCTGTACCTACTTGATCTCATCTTTAAGAATCGATAGCCAACTATTGTCTAGATGCAAAGGGATGTACGGGAAGACGATTTCAATCGTATGTACAACTCTATTAGTAATACCTACAACAAAACACACACAGAGCAAAAACGTACACATTTAAAAAAGTACCAACACCCCATACAAGAAAAACACACAATTGAACTAAATACACTAAAGAACAGTTACACTTTTTTAAATAAAACTGTAGTTAATCTGTCTTCTAAAGAACTAAACGCCACTGACAAATTAGTTCTTGGCAAAGGACTCAACTACGCAGTGGCGCCAAAACGAATTAATAAATTTGATTTAGTTACAGCTATAGAAGAGACTTGTCAAAAACTTCCAGAAGACATTAGACAGGAATACAGAATTAGAAACAAAATCATACTAGAACGACCTTACACAATCAGACAAAATATATCCAAACAAGAAAAACATTCACTACACACACTAAAAACCGATAACACAATTAAAATTCTACCTGCAGACAAAGGCAACGCCACAGTAGTACTTGACACAATCACATACAACGAAAAACTTTTAACACTAATTAGTGAGGGACAATACACTAAACTAAATAAAGATCCAACACATACAATAGAAACAAAAATATACAGAACACTTTACAAACACAGAGAACAATTTACAGATTTTGTAAGACGTACGCTAACACCACACTACAGTAAACCACCACATTTTTATGGATTACCAAAGATACACAAACCAAATGTACCACTTAGGCCAATAGTTAGTTCTATAGGTTCTCCTTGTCACAGTTTGGCTAAATATTTACTTAAGATACTGACTCCTATATCAGGAAATACAGACACGTATATAAAGAACACGCCCCATTTCCTTGAAAAACTTAAAGAAGCAAACATAAACACACAACACTTAATGGTTAGTTTAGATGTAGTTAGTCTCTTCACTAATGTTCCAGTAGACAAAACACTCAACATCATTAAACATAGGCTACAAAACGATAACACATTACATACACGAACAACATTAAACGTTGGTACCATTATGGAACTTTTAACACTATGCATTAAAACGACATACTTTCAACTAAACAATGAATTTTACCAACAAGATTTCGGGATGGCAATGGGTTCACCTTTATCTCCCATTGTTAGTAACATTTTTATGGAAGACTTTGAACAACAACATGTCTACACGTACACCAACAAACCAGTAGTTTGGTGGAGATATGTCGATGATGTTTTTGCAATTTGGCCTCATGATATGGATGAGGTGGACAAATTTCTTGAACATATTAACAGTAAAGAAACCTCCATCAAATTCACATTAGAAACAGAGCAAAACAATCAGTTACCCTTTCTTGATACACTAATCACACGCACAATAAATACTTTTGAAACATCAGTATACCGTAAGAAAACCAATACTAATAGGTACTTACATTTTAATTCTAACCATCACAAAAACATAAAGACAGGCGTTGTAAAAAGTCTTTACGACAGAGCCAAAGTTGTTTGCTCTAATGATACAATTTTCAAAAAAGAGAAAGAATTTATTATTAATGTTTTACAAGATAATGGCTATCCAGAGACTCTTGTTCGGAACATTTTCAATACACGAAGCAATGCCACACACATACAAAGGAATGACACTCAAAAATATAATACTCTTACTATACCATATATTCCAGGCATATCTGACAAAATTAGACGAATTGGAAATAGATTCAATGTTAGGACGGTATTCAAAACGATGAATACTTTACGGTCAGTTCTTACAAAAACTAAACCGTTCAACGAAGAACAACATTCAAGGAATTGTATATATAGTATTCCCTGTGAATGCGGGAAATATTATATCGGTGAAACATCCAGGCCTTTAGCAGTAAGAGTTAAAGAACATAAAAATATGTTGAAAACGTATCAATTCAATAAGTCTAAGCTGGCAGAACATGCTTGGGATGAAAACCATAAAATACAATGGGACAACACAAAGATCTTGTCTAAAGAATCGATGTCAACTAGGCGAAAAATTAAGGAAACGGCATACATTTTACTTAACGAAGAAAAATGCGTGTCGTCTTTCTCAATATTTTTAGACAATAGTTGGCTATCGATTCTTAAAGATGAGATCAAGTAGGTACAGATATCAACAAACGTCAATGTCAGAAAATTCATTGGAGGTTGGTCGTTTTTCCTTCCAGTGAAAAAAAAAGATAAGTTCTTGTTAGTTTTAATTGTTATTCGTTGATAACGAGGGCAGATTGTCCCTCGAAACGTTCGTTGTTAATATTTTCGTTATTTAATATTTTAATTTGCAGAGTGGCGAAATACCCATATAAGAATATGAATTATGAATTCACGCCACAAAGAAGTTTCAGAGATTATCTCTGTTTCCTTCTTTGATTCGTCAATTGTAGTAAAAACGATCTTGGTGTCAGCATCACATTCTGCCTGAATCACTTTACAGCCAACTTGCTGTAAGTGCACAGTGATGAGAGTAATCAGTTGTATCTTGTTCTTAATACTAGTTAGAAATTTTGCTTGTCCTAGAGTGACATTAATTCCATCTTCCACTTTCACTTCAACATGTGTAGTAGTGAATGATCTGCGTAAATGTTGTTCGTCTTATATGCTGGGTGCTTTACCATAACCACCTGGCCTCTCCACTTCTTTGAACACTTTATATAATACACTTGGAGCGAATATTACGAGTTCATAGGCGTGATTTTTGCTTTCTTGACAAACAGAAAAAGTTACATTTTTACCCCCTCCATATTTCCGTTTTCCTTTACTGCAGTGCAAAAACTAATAAAACCATTTTTATTGTAAATTAAATGTACATTAATTTTGTATAAGATCAAGTTTGCGCTAAACCTTGCAGTTAACGAGATATTTGCGAAAAACTGTAAAACTGTTGAAACCTACCATTTTAGCACCTTTCCAACCCCCTCCCGCCTAAATCCGACGCGCAGAGTCATGCAACTTTTTTCCACTTACTCAGAGGAGGGTACTAAACAGTTTGCAGCTGCGTATAATTTTCTTTTTTGGATGTTTGGGTTAAACCTAGTCTTACTGTATTAAAACCTGGTACCAAGAATCGCCATCTTTGTGACGTCATAGCTCCTCACTCCGCAGGCTGAGAAAGCGACAACAGGAGTTTTTCTATTAAGGAAGCACCGCGGATTACAATGGTATCACTTGTCGGTATAAACCTACTCAGTCCCACGAAAATAATTATTAATTCACTTGGCCTCCCTACTATCACGCAAGGGAGTAAATTACATTTTAGTCCATACATATGACAGTTTTACATTTTATGATGAGACTATCTCTTGTATTCAGCTGCATTTAAATAGTATATTGTATGTTAAGAGCTGAAAGTGCATTCTTGCCGCTTGCGCATGAATATTGCTTAAATAGCTATTAAATATGAAAATCAGGAGGCTAGTTGATTTATTATTAATCACATTGTCTCCCGTCCCTAATGGTAACGGGGGTCAATCTATTATATTCCCTCCCATTGCCATTGGAAACCGACCAGAGAACCAAATGTATATTTTCGGGAAACCCCTAACAGGCGACAGAAAATGTCACTTTCGTATAAAGGAATAAAAAAGTATTTTCGAACTAAGCCAACAAAAAATGCTCAAGTTGCGCCAATTAAATCACCATGTAGTGTTCTTTACAAAATATAAATAGAAGTCTGCTGTCAAACAATGTTGCACCCTGTATACTTAGGTAATTTTCATCATTCACCCTCATGTTAGGCGTATTTAGTAGTAGATTGTTCTACAAATTAAGAAAAATGAGAGTTTTTCAACATTTAATTTACGAGCAAAGCGAGTGGATTAATTTATCACGAACTTGGAAAAATCACGGGCAATTTTTACTTTCTTTTACGATAAACGAAACATCAATGTTGAATTGTTAGTGGTTGTGGGACAAAATAAATAGGTTGGTATTTTGATAAAAGGTCTTAATAGTACTAAATGGCCATTGATTTCAATTTTTAATTAAAATGGCTGATAAACGAGTAACGCCACAAACTAGAAGAACTGAAGGGAAAGAACAGCCGGAAATGGAAACGGTACTGATTGCTGCTGAGGTAGTAGTAGAAGAAGAACAGCATGAAGTAAGTGTACAAGGGGATCAGGTAACATAACAAGTAGAACAAACACGGACAGATGGGCGTTTGGATAAGCTGATGGAAATGTTACGAATGGAGAATAAGGCAGAGGAAAATAAGAGAAATTTACAACATTCAATACAAAATACTGCTGAGAAGCTGAAGCGAAAAGAAATTGAGAAGAAAACAGAGGAATTAAAGAAAGATTTACAAAGTTCAATACATGATACTGAAGGAAAATAAGAGAGATGCTGAGTAAAGGGAAAGAAGATTGCAAGAATCAAATCAGAAGGATGCCGAGGAAAGGAAAAATAGATTGCAGCCTTCAATTCGAAATACTGCAATGAAGTTGCAACAGCAAAATGAAAATGTGGAGAAAATGGCTCAGAAAAATAAAGCTTATGCAGATAAGATGGAAGAATCCCTGAACAAGTTAAAGGAAGAATTTAACAAAATTCTAGTAGAAAATAAGCAAGAACTAAACTTCAATTAGATAAAATAAGACAAAAGTTAGACAGTGAGGTAAGTAAGAAGGAATATAACCTATAACCTCATTTTACCTTACGGTGTAGAGGCTGCTGGTGCTTACTGTGCTTGCATCTGGCGGTACAATGCTCAACTTGCCCAGGATTCGGAATACAAAGTTGGAGAGCGCCTTTTGTGCTTGCACAGCAACCATTGTGTAAGGTGTGGGTGTGTTATGTTGACCTTGTTACTCTATCTCTTAGATCTGTGGTTCTAAGCAGAGCACAGTTAATTTGGTGCACTGTGAATGGTCTCACCGAGCCTGGTTCAAATCGCAAGGCTGAGGCTGCGGAAAATTCCGGCCCTCGCGAGATTCGAACCGAGGACTTGCTTAATGCAAGGCAAACGCTTACCCATCTGCGCTACTCGGCTTCTTCAGTAAGAACGAGGATTTTGGGAAAAATAGGGAAGAAGTAAAGATGAACGGAGGAGGTGATTTGTTTACTACGACTGCAGATGATTGATTATTAATACTATAGCAAAGGAAGAGGATTTGAAACCATGAACACAGCCTGGAAAATATACCGGAGAAGGAAAAAACAAGAAAGTAACATGAACGGGATACAAGCTGTTGATTTTGACATTAACAGACAAGAAGAAAAATATTAGTGTACACTTGATGCCTATGTTACTGCATATTATTGTAAATATGGATTTTATGAATAAACTTGAAGAGAAAATTGTGTATATCAAAAAGTGATGACTGTTAATAAAGTAGGTTCATTACAATTAAAACAAACTGGAGATATCAGAGACCAGATCCAATTAAGAACAAGAATAATAAATATTTCAGAAGAAAATTCAATCACAGGATGTCGCATAATTAAAGTCGACAAACAAAAGAAGACAAAGAAGGACATAGTTAAACGAAGACTTAAGGATGAAGTAGAGAAACTAAAAGAAAATTTCAAACGAGATTAAGGCGAGATGAACATAAATAATAATGCATATGTATGGCGTTGCATTATAATGGAAGGAATATTAAGATAACATTCATAAACTAGGCTTGTAAATATGTTAAATAGTAATTTTTTAATGTTTGTGTTTTCATAATACAGTTATAAAAAATAATTTACAGGAAACACAGATCTAATAATTTCTAAAAGTTAATTTAAATAATCGGGACTATTCAATTCACCTATCATCTGTCAAAAAGTGACCAATGAAAATCCATAATCCTGACGTTTCTTGACCAATCAAAAAAATATCAGTGGATATATCTTCCTAGAAGGTATTCAAGTGACTATTTTAAACAAATGTGATTTTTATTAGAAAAAGTCAATATTAGTGTTCTGTTACTATAGAAATTGCGTAGTTAGTTGTTAGATTTACTGAAAACTAATTTGAAAAAGTAGTTTGGTTTATTAAATAGTCACTTATAATACCATGAGTAGTCAAAGTTATGTCGACTAGTTTTGCGGTGGTGTCACGAATGTCCATTGCGCTTTGGTACGATTAGGACTCGTGCTATCGCACTCGTCCTAATCCCAAGCGCAATGGACATGAGTAGTGATACCACCGCAAAAATAATCTACTTAACTTTGACTAAGAATGGTATTCGAGGGACTATTTAATGAACCAAACTACCTTTTCAAATTAGTTTTCAGTAAATCTAGCAACAAACTACGCAATTTCTATAGTAACAGAACACTAATGTGGACTTTTTCTAATAAAAATCGCATTTGTTAAAAATAGTCGCTTGAATACCTTCTAGGAAGATATATCCACTGATATATTTTTGATTGGTCAAGAAACGTCGGAATTCTGGATTTTCATTGGTCACTTTTTGACAGATGACAGGTGAATTGAATAGTCCCTGGAATACCATTCTTAGTCAAAGTTAAGTAGATTATTTTTGCGGTGGTATCACTACTCATGTCCATTGTGCTTGGGATTAGGACGAGTGCTAGCGCACTCGTCCTACTCGAACCTCAGCGCAATGGACATTCGTGACACCACCGCAAAAATAGTCGACATAACTTTGACTACTCATGGTATTATAAGTGAATATTTTGTTTAATTGACTATAGTGCAATGACTTTATTAATAAAGGGCTAAGTAATTTGAAACATTTGTTTTATAAACAAATAGAACAAACAAATAGAATACATTTGTTATCTGCATACAAAGTAAATGTTAACAATAAACTGAATGTTGAAGATGAAAAAGGCTATGAATGAGAATCGGGGTGATATTATGAATTTTTATTGTTGCTGATTTAAATGTGGACTTTGTATTGTACAATGATCAATTTTATTATTCAACAATAAAGTTTAATGAAATAACTAATTGTTGCGGTACATAAAGACGGAGACGAATTTGTTGCTGAGTTAAAAAGAGCCAGAGACAAGGAGAATGGATTGATGGTATAAGAAATAAATAATAATATAGTAATAAATGTAACCAAAGGTTTTTGAAATGGCGTGTAGAGAAAAAAGTAATCGTGTATTCCGAAAATGTTTTACTCGGCTATTTTTCGGAATTGGCTAAAAACATGAAAAGTTCCTCGTTATGGTCGCATTATTCCATGATAAAAGCATTGTTAAATCTCAAGAAAAATGTTGTTGTCACCAAATATTTGAAGCTGCGTGCTTTCCTAAAGAAGCAAGGGGAAGGTTATAAACCCAAGAAAGCAAAGGTTTTAACCAAATAACAGTTTGATAAGTTCGTGTTTGATGCTCTAAATGAGAAGTATCTGGCGACAAAGGTAGGTTACCATGCTTTATTTTGCAGTGTGTATTAAATCGCTTACATTTTCAGATTGTTTTATTATTTGGTGTTTCTGGGGCATGTAGATGCCACGAGCTGTCAAAAATGAAAATCAATGACATTGAAGATCTTGGATCGATACTGGTAATAGAAATTCCCGAAACCAAAACAGGGAAGCATCGATCATTTACCATCGTGGGAGAAAAGCATATAAATAAATATAGACAATACGTTATCTGCGCTCAGCTGACTTTGAGGAACAGAGATTTTTTTTTAAATATCATAATGGAAAATGCTACAGAATGGTGATGGGCATACATAAGCTGGGTAATGCAGCAAAAGAGATCGCATCATATTTAAATATACCCAACTGGAAAGAGTACACGAGCCATTCTTTGAGAAGAACCTCAGCGACGTTGCTTGTAGACAAAGGAGGAGATCTTACCACTTTAAAATGCCATGGAGGGTGGCGTTCTAGTTCCGTCTCTGAGGGTTATATAAAGTTCATTTGTTTGCTATAATACCTGTCAAACGGTTGTAAGATTGGCAAAATTTACAGTAAATTTTGCTGGATGAGGTTTTGAGCCTGTTTACCCGTCGCGCTGACAATTTAAAAAATAATTATTTTAGGTTGCCATGGTCTCCTTCAGCTTTTGCTTTCATTTTTAATGTTCTTATTTTCATAAAATTTACCATTTTGTATTCTGTTAGAGTATTTAACATTACTAGCTTGGTAAGAGGGTTTTTACTGGTGAATCGAAGGATATGACTGGCGAGCCGTAGGCGAGCCAGTCACCTTCTTGAGCCAGTAAAACCTGTTACCTTGCGTGTATTGTTGAATATTTTATTTGTTCCTCACTTGTAAATAACTAAAAATTAACCATTTATTTAAAATGTCAAACTGAACTAAATCCATCAATATGACACATACTAAGAAAGACAACTCTGGCTTTGCACTCTATCATTTATCTATGAGCACGCCTGTAAAACTGAAAGTTAACTTGTAAAGATTTTAAAATAAACTTTCACGATTAATACAGTGACTTGATATAGTATATTACATACCGAGGTGGAAAGTATTTCATTCCTGTCGAGAGATTAAGTAGTTAACCAAGACGCGTAGCGTCAAGGTAAACTTTATCTCGAGACAGGAATGAAACTTTTCACCGTGGTATGTATACTATTTTATTCGCAAACACTTTATTCTAAACAATAATTGGAAAAATTATTATATTTTGATACGACAGGTTGTGACGCGCATGAATGGATCAACGAGATTTCCAGTGTCCCTAACTACACAGCGGTCGGGAATGGATCGCGCATGAATGGATCAACGAGATTCCCATTGTCCCTACCTACTTAATGGTCGGGAATGGATTCATTTCCAACCGGCAATCACTTTTCCGACCGGTTGGAAAGTTAGAAGTTGGGAATAGCTCATTTTCCAACTTTTTAAAAGTCAGTAATGATCTTATTACATATATGGTTGCGAATAAAATTGTTTACAAGTGAGGAAAAAATAAAAATAATTTTAATTGGTTTATTGTTACCGACCCAACTATTTATTTTTATGATAGTGATTTGTCATTCTGACTCTGACAGCTGCTCACAGTCTGATTAATAAAATTTGTTACTAGAAACCAGAAGTAACAACATAAAATGTGTAGGAACCCCAAATAATACCAATAAAAACACTAAAGCTTTGACACTGAGAGGTATTATAGAAAAAAATAAACTGTAGAGGAATCCATTAGACATAATAATTTTCATTGTTTGCTTGCTTGCTTGCTTGCTTGATTGACGCCACTTTGAGAGTGAACCCGTGGGCCGAATTGGCTGATTTTGGTGTCAACCGACTCTGGGCGACGCAAGTAAAATTAACTCGACACACAAAATGGATCACTCTTGTACAAGTTGCATTAAATGAATTATTTCGCGCCCAATTTGGGTGCAGAACACTAGTAGAAAATAAAAAGGATATTGCCAGTAAAATTATTCAGCAAAATCAATCCAATAATGAACCCAGTACAAGTCGCTCAGCCCGAGTAGGATCTGTCATTGGAAACCTTAATTTAGAAAATATTAATAATCAATTAGGTGAAGTGCGTGCAAGTGGTGTATTTCAAAATCCAACTTTAAATAGTTGTACTTTTACAATAAATATTAATAAATGAGTTGTGTATTTTGTGTGATTAGGCACATAAAGTAGGCCAACGTTGCTATTTTATCTGCTGAATCCGATAAAGTAACACTTTTACCTTGTCATTAAAGACACATAAGTTGTCACTTTTGTGAAGATTGCGGATAATAGCTATTTATGCAACAAGTGCTAAAAGTCGACGTTTATGGACGAGACATGAAAATTATGAAACGAAGCCGAAGGCATAAACGACTTTTAGCACGCGTTACATACAATATTTTATCTACGACCTTAATTTTACTGTTATTAATCCATAAATATAGATTTAACAAAGGTTTGCATCTACGACACTTCTAATTTATGTCATAATAAGCAGTAGCCCACGCCGCGCGGGCGATTGTTTGCGAGGTAAGTACTGTCAAGGTCAGTTACGAAATGTAATTATTAATACTCCACATCTGACTGTATTCATTACATAACGCTTTAATTATTTCAAAAACACTTTACCTGTAACGCAAGAAGCAACTAGAATAACTTTACAACTTCACTTCCAGTTCGAAATTGTAGTTTTATAACCTCACTTCACTTTTAGCACATGGGCTAAAAGTAAACAGCTGATTTCTTTAACCACGGTAAACTATAAAACGTCACTTTTAGTGAAACAAGCTAGCGCTAAAAGGCCTACTTTTAGTAGTGGTCGTAGATAAAATATTTTAGTACGGATCCAAATATTTATATCTTCCGATCAGCATCAATGAGGTGTATTGGAAGAAAATTTCAAAAATTCTTAAACTACTCATTTGAGAGTCAAACAAATGTGTTCCACGAGATGGTCAGCTAGAGCTAGTGATGAGAAAAAGCTTTAAAAACGGGTTAATGAGAACTACAAATGTCACTAAAACTAATAGCCGGAGAGCAAGCGACAAAAATAGTTACGTCATTTCATTAAGAAAATATCTCATGTTACTATATACTTTCCTAACATCGCTGATAATTGATTTGGAAGTCTGCCTGGTTTCCGGTGGTGGAGAAAGCAGCAGCAGGGGCGCAAAGTGGTAGAGATGACAGATAAAATAAACGTATCTGGCAGTACTGAAGTGTATTGTTGGTAGCACTGTCGGTGTGTATCCAATTTGGGGTTAGCAGGTTAGGTTTTGTTTGTTATTTGACACAAAGTGACACTAATCTAACATGACAACCTCGAATTTGACGTAGACTGACAGTGCCACCAACAATAAACTTTAGAACTGTCAAACAGATAACACGTATCACAGGCGATTCTTGTTAAAAATTTATTCGATCTCTCGGTATCTCATTTTCTTATGGTGCTTGGAAAAAGTATTCCCAGTAGGTCATGTTTAGTTATGTAAAACTGACCTGACAAAATGTCAGGTATACTCGTTAAAGTTAGGTTATAATTTTTAACATCTGACAAATACACGTAAGTATAGCTAAAAATGTTTGTCAAAGATTTAAAAATGATACGTGACATTTTGTCAGGTCAGTTTCACCTAACTAAACATACTTTTCCGGAGGAACAAAAGAAATAGATATTTTTTACTTCTTTCCACCACCTAAAACCAGGCAGACTTCCGAATTAATTATCAGCGACGTTAAGAGGGTATAATAAGATGAACAATTTTCTATTTTTGTCGCTGGCACTTGGACTATAAACTAAACTTAGTACAGACATCTCACAGAAAATAAATGGGCAATTAGAAGCAGCGGAATTGAGTAAAACAGTTGATACGCTAGAATTTGTTCTTTTAACATTAATATGGAACTAGAGAACAAAGAGCACTAATTTGACATTAAGCAGATTCAACGCTACCTGTAAATCACTATAAAATCCAGGTTTATATCTACAAGTTGCAATAGATCTTGATGAAAGCCTCGTTGGAATTATAATAAGGATTAGACAAGATTTTGAAAATATTAAAAAAGCAGTCATTATTTTATCAAAGACCAAGACATTAAAAGTAACGTATGACAATAAATATAGGATACCGAAGTTTGCAAACTTAATTTCTTGTGGTTAACAACTATCACTTTAATATTTCCAGTTTTGATGTCTATTGTATTGATGTATGACATGCTCCACGTGACCACCACCCCTTTGCAAGCATAGTTCCCTTCCAAGCATTCTTGAAGATTGCCTACATAGGTAATTTCTAAATAGAGGTTGACGCAAATTTTGGAAGAACTGTAGGATCGCCCTCTCAATTTCGCAATTGCGACTGACTCGGGGATTTTCATTGAAAATGTTGTTTTCCAACGTTCCCATTCTCTAGAAATTGAAATTTAACGTACTTGATACTTGGTCCGTTATTTCTGCCTTGTTCGTATGGACGGTTATACAGGTTGCAAACAAAATTATTTTGCTCGGTAGTAATAATCTTGTTTAACACCGGTTATTGCATACTTTTAACGAGAAGGTGTCGACAAAAGATCGGAGTGACATTTGCAGCAATTGTCATTTAAATTGCAACTGATACGATACTCTTAATTTTGGTATCGTATATTTATTGTCATATTGTACACTCGAAAAATAAAATACCAAAAAAAACGTTGTCTGTCGAGTCAGAAACCGATGAAGTTGTTTTAAATGGACGAGAAAGTTTCAAAATTAATGTATTTTATGCAATTTGAGATCAATTTATTTCCGAATTGTTACCCAGGGCGCAAAGCTATCGTTTAATCAATAACAGCTTCAAAAACGATTTTGGTGAATTAAATAGTCAGTGAAGTAAGGAGAAATCAACACTGAAATTCTAATTTTTTGTGCGGTTAATGGGTAGGCAACCCAACTTACAGATATATTATGATAGTTACGTTGTTTATGAAACGTTTTTGTTTCTGTCAATTTAAGGGGTTTTTATTATTGCTTCCCGTGGAGGTTTTCTAGCGAACATAAGTATTTAATGTATAATCATCACATTTTTATGGTAAATGTTTATACCTTACTTAATTAGGCATAAATAAATACTCTCTGAAACTCAGTGAGCAGCTAAGGTTTCCTTGTTCATTTTTAGTTTTAATTTTCAATTAGTTGATAACGAGGGCAAATTGTTTCTCGAAACGTTCAACTTTAATATTTTTGATTTTACAGGGTGGCGAAATATTCATAAAACAACATAAATAATAACACATACCACTTAATTATGGATGAAAACGAAAACGATGAAATAAGCTGCAACTAATTGCCGATAATGCAGTAGGAAATTTCTTGCCA
Organism: Agriotes lineatus; assembly: GCA_940337035.1. Lineage (NCBI taxonomy): Eukaryota > Metazoa > Arthropoda > Insecta > Coleoptera > Elateridae > Agriotes > Agriotes lineatus. The sequence continues at coordinate 97,376 of CALNHX010000534.1, forward strand.
AAAGAGTCAGCTCCGATTTACGAAAAACATCTAAAAAGATGTTTACATTGCCGTAGATATAGTAATGTAATCAGTTACACAAGAATAACTTTCTGTCATACTTCTCCGACAATTAAAAAATTATGAAACCCTCAACCTTATGGAGCACATATTCAATGCTAAAGTCGACGTTCACAATGAATTACAACATTGACATTTCTAAATTTTCAAGACTAATTGCATCCTAAAACATCAAAGCGTAGGGTACAAATACAAAAAATTTTGCCGAGACGATACAAATAAATTCCTGATTGAAGCTCCAGATAAAAATTACCTAATGGGGAAGGTAATGCTAATGGTTGTAAAGCTATATTCTGATGAATACTTAACTCCGTCTATGCAGTTTGCTGGTTTCTTTGATTTTCGTAATCGCAGATGCGTGCAAGATGAACTTAAAAAAAGACATTAAATGAGATACAAAACAAAGAAAACTTACTGATAGTTGCAATACCCAATTCGGAATTGAAAAACGACGAAGTTTTACAGTAATCAATAGAATTTACGAAAAATTAAATCCAATCAATATTTATTCACAATATCGATCTTAGCTACCATTGCATATTCCTCGCAAAATATTCGTTATATTATACTGCTTAGGAAGATGCTCTGTCCAGCCAATTGCTTTTCATACTTGTGTGGTAAAATACGAAGTCTAATGGCTACTTATCTAAAATTACCTAATCCAAATACTTATACGGGACATGCTCTTAGAAGAACATCTGCAACTCTTTTAGCAGATACAGGCTCATACCTTATAACTGTAAAACAAAACGGTAGGTGGAAAGCTATACATATTACTGAGGGATATGTAGAGCCATCGTTGAGCAAAAAAACAAGAAATTGCAACTAGAGTTCTGTAGTGACAATTCTTGCCCCTGCCATCAACTTCAGTCAGATTAACAAGCTCAAATAAATTGGAGCCAATTAATATTTCGAACAATCAGAATAGTCCAGTTACATTACTAAATAAAATGTTAATTCATTCATGTTCATTAAATCTATTTATAATTACCGATCATTCAGTTGAAAGAATAATAATTAATACTTTAGTGTTTAGTACATGGCATCTAATGACAATAGTCAACCCTTCTAACCTCAATCTTTGCAACTGTTTAGAATTTCGCGATATTTTATGTGCACCTCGGTACTGGAGTTTCTTTTTATTCCCCATGTGGTTTACTTGCCTACGGGCCGCTGCAACTAAATCAATACTCGTGATAAAAAGTTAAACTTCAGTGCTTAGGTATACAAATAATAGCTATTTAACTAACAAGAAATGTAGGGACCTATTAACATTTGAGTAAGGCAAGTACAAGCCTACCGAAAATGAACAGTTTAAACATTTTATATAATTCTAATAATAGTACATTTAAATTATCAAGCCAATAATAGGGCAATAGAAGTTACATGTAAGACATATGTTAATTTGGATTTTTTGTCTTTACAGCTGAGTCTTGATATGTCCCGATACGTCTTCAAACACACTGTGTAGTAGAAGAGATATAAATAAATAGTTAATAATTAAAGAAATAATTTATGTAAAAATAAACTTTTGATATGGGAAAACTAAGAAATAATAGCTGTCCAATCATCGAATGCTATTTCTTCTAGTAAAAATAAAAGGTTGATCTGCAGATGGGCATTTAAAGTTGTATAGATGACTAAATTTGGCACTTTTCTCTTCAACTGGTTCCATCATATTGTTCCATAAGGAGAGAGCACCTAAAATATAATAACTTATTAATTTACGGCTCCGTCTTATTTAATCTATTTAAGTCAACACTTAACGGGAAGAAAAAGAATTGGTTTATTATTTCAAATAATGAGGCGATATGTAACGTCTAAACCCGTAAAATATACCTATACAATTTTCACTGATTATTGTACCAGTATTTGATCGTTCTTTCTCCCTTCTGGCATATTCAATGCAATCATGAAAATTTTTATTGGAAAACGGACCGCCCTGTGGATTTGCAACTGCACGTCTTATGCCCGATAGTATAAACTTTTAAAAGTTTTTTTTATAATAAACCGCAGTTTACATTTTACTTGCATAGTATAAACTGGTTTATGAACAAAACTTAGTTGGAATCCGGGTTTACTCTGAACCACCGGCATTGGCGGTTTACAAAATGAAAACTCAGTTTACATAAACACAGGCTGCTTTTTTTTTAGTCTATGATATATGAAATTATCTGACAGCAGTATTATATCGTTTGCAAATCATTCGTTTACAATTTTATACCAGTATCGGAGCTCATCATCGTCAGAAGATGAGGCTGATGATCATATACAAATTCGCCCCCCAAGAATTATTAAGGACAGGAGAAATCCAATGCAGATGTATAATGTTGATTCAGGTTCTCAAAAAATACTGTTTCCAACAATTACTACATCTAATTGGTGCTGAAATGGAACCTACTACTAATAGAAATAAATCAGTTTTTGCGTTACTGAAAATATTGGTGACAGGAGCATTCAATCACGTAGAAGACGATTTGGTTAATGTTGAAAAATCTACTGCTAGAAGAATATTACATGAGGTCATCCACTATATTGCACTGCTAAGGCCAAGATTTGTAAAAATGCCGGTAACGAATGCTGTTAGAAAGGGTTATTCAAGAGTTCCATGCCATAACCAATTTTCCTTCGGTAATCGGTTGTATTGACTGTACACATATAGAGATACAATCATCTGGAGGAAACCATGCTGAATTGTATAGGAATCGTAAAGGATTTTTCTCAATTAATGTTCAGCTAATTTGCGATTTGCGAACCTTGTTATTCAAGACATAGTTGCTCGCTACTGCTAAATGCAATTAGGTCTAAGTAGATATATTGTTTATTAACGTTGTAGGTTCTGTACACGACCATACCATTTTTGTTAATTCTGGAATACCGACGTGCTTCATTTAAACGTGGAGAATTTCCAAACTGTTTTTATTTCATTTTACGATAAAGGAAGTATTGGATTCACCCCAAAAATTCGAAATTGAGTTTTCAACAGATCTTCACGTTTTAGAGTCCCCTGATCCCAAAAAACATATTTTTTTTCATTGGTCTGTGTGTCTGTCTGTGTGTCTGTGTGGCTGTGTGTCTGTCTGTGAACAGAATATCTCAAAAACGAAAAGCGGTATGGCGTTGAAACTTCATATATAAGTTTTGTGTACTATGTATATGAGACAGCAAGCTTTTGAAAAAAATCCCATATACCGGAAGTAGGTGTTTACTCTTGTGATTTTTCAGTTTTTTCGATTTTTTCAAAAACGGCTCTAACGATTTTTTTTAAACTTTACATTTTTATTACATTTTGAATGTGTATTGATGTGAGATAGGTGATTTTCCAGTTGAATACTTCTAAAATGGGTTTCTTTTGTTTTTTTGTCAATTTTTTTTTATTAACTCTTATTTTAAATAAAACACCCGGTATATTATTACATTTTTGAATTCAGCTTAAAATTCTAGAGAAAATTTGTCTCTTCAACTAACGCTCTATTTTGAACCGTTTTTGCAGAATTTGTAATTTTTGAAAATTTTTGACAAATGCTTAAAACATTTTAAATAAAATTTTTGGCTAATTATAAGATCACTGTAAAAGGAAGTTGTGTGCGTGTATCACACCAGATTTTTTTTTACGCGATAATAGATATGCTTGCCAACATTTCTTGTTGACACCTCTTCGCAATTCAGCGACTGTTCCAGAACAAAGATATAACAGGGCACACATATTAACAAGGAACACAATAGAACGCACCAATGGAGTGCTGAAACGAAGATTTCCAGTTCTATCCACGGGCTTCGAGTCAAACTAGAACACGCATTTCCAATAATCGTAGCGTGTGTTGTTCTACACAATATAACCATCAGTCATGGATATCTTCAGGCATACAATCAACATGATGATCCATTTCCTTCTCCAGAAGAACAAGTTGCAAACAGAGCAGAACAAAATAATTTCGCTGCGCGGATTGCGCTAGTAAATAATTGTTTTACTTATTAATTTTATATTTTAGTTTCGAAAAACACAAGTTAACAATAAATTTAAACTCTTCAACATAATAGATAAAGAAACATTTATAATACCTACTGTCGTGAATAATTCTCCCCTACGTTTCTGCAGTTCTATTTGTTTAATTTCCAATCCCTGTTTTTTAATTTCTAACTCCTCTCTAATTTCTATGTCCATCTGATATATTTCAATGTTAGCTGCGTGTTCCTTCTTTTGCAGTTCAAGGTGAAGCGAAACTAAAATTTTTAACCATAACACTCTTGAAAGTTACGTTTTCCGTAACTCCGCCAAGTATAAAAGGTCGTAAAAAATATAGTAGGTACTTCACTGCCCATTTCTCATCTTTTAATGATGATTTCAAAATTCTTTCTTGCGGATATCAAAGAAAAAAGCTGAATTTACTCAATCATTTAATATTGCAGGATAAGAGACGGGTAAAACTACCCAAATCTCATAAAATTTAAGTCAAAATATCACGATAAATAGTTCAGGTTACTTTAATGCTTTTTATTCAAATTTAAAAGGCTTATCAACATTTTTAATAATACCTACTAATGTGAAGCTTAGAGCAATGACAAATGCTGAATTTACAGATATTGGCTTATCATGATGTGCCCTTTTGAAAACCCCAATTGGAATTTTGCTGTAAAATTATTAGGGAAGTAGATATTTGAATGCATCGTAATTAGCGTAGAATTTTCTCTATCGCGTCAGCCAATGCAGCACTCAGTATATACCATGAAAACTGTATAACTTATTCTAAATGAAAAAAGAAAATGATTCCTGTTTATATCTTTATATACAGTGTGTACATAAAGTATGGAATAAATTCATTATCTAGAAAAGGAAAAGGTTTTCGGAAAAATCCTCGGACATGTCAACCTTTGTTTTAAGATGCGCATCTTTTGAAGTTCTATTCCCATTGGTGACATCATTACTGTTCCGGATATGACGTCATCGACATTTTTTTCAAATGGCAACCTCTATTTTTGACAGCGCCATTTGAAAGAGCATATTTTTCTGCATACAGCACATCAAAATCTGTGTCATGTTACATAAGGAAATTTTCGAGAAAATTAATGTTATAACGATTTAATTAATTTATTTTATTCAGTTAATTGAACAAACTAATTAATTAAGTGTTGAAACTGAAGTCCTTCCTAGCTTTGTAAAGGTCTCTTTCTAAGTCATAAAAAACCACTCTTTTTATTATAGCAAAAAAGACATTTTATCCACAATCACCTTATAATTGAAGTTTTATCCACACTTATGAACCGTCTAAAGTACCACTTTATCCACTAGTGGAATAATGAAATTACTTTATTTCATTAGTGGGATAAAACCATGACACTTACTACTGCAGTGTTGGTAGCACTGTCAAGCTATGCCAAATTCGAAATTTGTACGTTAAGTTTTGCGTCAATCTGTGTCAAATAATAAACAAAACTTAACCTATTAACCTCTCGAATTTGACATAGACTGACAATACACTTCAGTACTGCCAAACGTATAACATTTGATCTTTCGGTACTTTCCAAATTGTCACTATGACTTTTCATGGCTGTCAATACAAAACGTATGTTTTTTACTTCCATTTACGATAAAGGAAGTATTGGATTCACCTCAAAAATTACAAATTGAGTTTTCAACAGATCTTCACGTTTTAGAGTCCCCTGAATTAATTAGTTTGTTCAATTAACTGAATAAAATAAATTAATTTTAAATCACTATAACATTAATTTTATCAAAAATTTCCTTATGTAACATGACAAAAGTTTTGATGTGTTGTGTGCAGAAAAATATGCTCTTTCAAATGGCGCTGTCAAAAATAAAGGTTGCCATTTGAAAAAAATGTCGATGACGTCATATCCGGAACAGTAATGATGTCACCAATGGGAATAGAACGTCAAAAGATGCGCATCTTAAAACAAAGGTTGACGTGTCCGAGGATTTTTCCGAAAACCTTTTCCTTTTCTAGATAATGAATTTATTCCTTACTTTATGTACACACTGTATATAATTCTTTTGTACGTGTGTATGTCACTGAACTCCTCCTAAACGGCTGGACCTATTTTGATGAAATTTTTTGTGTGTGTTTGAGTGGGTCCCTGGATGGTTTAGATTCACAATTGGACTCGGTAGGTGGCGCTGCAATCGGGTTCTAGGATTTTTTAAAAATTTTTTGACGAATTTCTTTGTTTAAATTTTTTAAAGATTTCTCGCATATCAGAACATATAACCCCAAAATTTCACCCCCCCCCCCACTAACCCCCAATATGTTTTAAAATAAAAAAAATCGAAAATTCGAAAATCGAGAAAACGTTTGCTGAACCCGCTAATAGCAGGCCCCGGGCAGGACGTCTGTCGGGTCCGCTAATAGCAGGCAGCGGGCAGGACAACGTCTGTCGGGTCCGCTAATAGCAGGCACCGGACAGGAAGTTTGTCGGGTCCGCTAATAGCAAGCAGCGGGCAGGACAACGTCTGTCAGGTCCGCTAGTAACATATATTTTATTAGAACTATATCTACTTTCTTCTGATAAAGTTTATAATAAGGCTAACAAAATATTCTGTATAAAAAGTTTTGACAGAAGAACATGGCACCGATTATCATATATACTGCAAGTATTGGGTTCTTGATTATTAAATAATCATTTCCATTTACACGAGATATATTGTTTGGCAATCACGAGAGTCCGAAATACCCAAGGTATTTGACTATCAGTTATTAGTCAAGATTGTATATGATTATCAAGAGTTAGCAAATGCGCAACTATAAATTTTTACCGTTTTTCATTGGTTAATGTTATAGGGAGTGGTATAATCAGTAGTAGTACTATAAGTACTTCAATAAGATCGGGTTATATGTCGATAACTTGTTGCACAATAATAAAAGAGTGTCAGTTTGACAGGTTAAATAGTCCAACCGCGCAGCGAGAGGATTATTCTGTTAAACTGACACGATTCGTTAGTATGCAGGAAGTTTGATCCATATAGCCCGAGTACGCATTGTATTTGATTTGATTATTTTTCGAAACAATTTCAAAATTGGGAACAAATAAATATTTTATTGGCAGCTCGATTTGTTTGTGTTAACTTAGCTGAAAGTCATCTCCATGAAAACAACATCAAGTTGACAAAAGTTTTGTATAATCAGTCATAATACCACAAGTGGTATGATTATCATCGGTGATATTTTCGAATTGAAACCGAGATGCGAATTCAACGAGTCCGAAGGATGAGTTGAATTTGCTCCTTCGGTTTCAATGAGACATATCACTGATTACTAATCATACCGCGAGTTGTATTTAGTGAGATAATACAATATATTATGTTGGTGGCACTGTAAATCTGTGTCAAAATCGAGGTTATCAGGTTAGGTTTTGCGTCAGTCTGTGTCAAAACTGAAGCAAAACCTAACCTGCTAACCTCGAATTTGACATAGTTGTGAGCTCTTGTTGCTCAGTCATAATGAAAACTGCCTAGGGAATAATTCATTATTTCTGACACGATTTTGGTATCGTAGAAACCGTGTTTGCTCCCAGACGTGAAAAATAGATATTTATGCATTAAGGGAGATATGAATATGTTTTTTCCCTGAGGTTTAAATGTGTTACAGACCGAGGGCCTCTGGACCGAGGTCTGTAATTCAACCGAAGGTAAGGAACATGAATATCTCCCGTGGTGCATACAATATTTTATCTACTAGCATATTCGTAAAAATAGTATGAAATTTCAAAATGTCATAATGACATTTAAAATTAGAATGCGTAAGTAACATCAAGGATTGTCTTATTGTATGGTTGCTAAGACGTTAATTGGAGTTGCATTGTCACCATGAGTTTGAGGGAGAAATAATTTGACAAGTCCCTTGGGAGTTATGAGTAGCTTTTCATATTTTGTTTCTATGGCGAAAATGTACAATATCATGTTGCTAGTAGATAAATATAATTTCCTATTTTTAAAATATGAAAATCTGTTTTCTCAAATTTGATGAAATATGACTTCCCTCTGTTTTGTTGCCAATTTCATATGCTCTTATTAGCAAGCACATAAACAAATGCTTGTTAGCAACAACATAAAAAATGCCAAAGGAAGTAAAAAGGCTAGATATGACTCACATAATATTTACAAAAAGGTTTTTAATGCAACTAAATACACAATATTGCATAATGTGTAAGTGATAATGGAAATTTAATTCTTCACTACTTGATTATATTTTAATAACTTCTAAACCTGTGAACTAGAAAGCTTGCTCCTAAAACACAGTGTGAGATAGTTTTGCGATAATACTAGTGCAAAAATCACCTTCTCTTGTGCAAAAACTGATTTTTTTAAGCGAAGATAAAGCTACATATTTCACTTTCCAATTCTAAAAGCTTCGACCTGGATTACAGCATTAGGGAGTTGTAAACTACGCTAAAGCACTTAAAACCCGCTAAATTATTTCGCCATCGCATTTGAGACGATCTCTATTACTTCAGTAAATTGGATTGAATTTTTAAAATACATACCTATAGCAGCTGTTTTCTGACTAACGTGTAAACATTCTGGTGTCAAATATGAATAATCTGTAAGACCGTCCTTGGTTCTCGGAATATTATAGCCAAGTGTAAAAGGTTGTACAAGAACTGTAAAGTCGTCCGTGTCAAAGTCAGGCTGATAAACGACCTTAGATTGCATTTCTTGCCACTTTGTCATAATTTTGTCATATTCTGTTTGGTGTTTCTGGAACTGCAGTCCAAATATGCAGGGGACGAACACGCTTAGGAGTATATTACATGCTGGAGGCATATTGCTTTTAGTTACGGTTCGTATATTACGTAAATCTGCAAATGGTAATTGGTATATAATCGGTATACATAAATATCGATTAACTTTACTTACGTAGACTTGGTATCACATTAACAATAGTTCTTGGTAGGTATTTTTTCATTGTTCGCAATGTCATAGTTAAGTCGTTTCGATGATCTTCAACGATATCTTGAGAATCTCCTGAGTAACACATGTCGCCAGCAAAATTAAGAGCTCCAATAAATATTGTAATTAACTGAAAATATAAACTATTTAAATATGAATTCTGAAAAAATATTGATGTTATAACCTTCCAGTCCTCTTCAATGTTAACTCTGGAATCATTTTTTAGGCGTGCTATTAATTCGTCAACCATCTGCACCATATCACCAGATCTTGTTCCGGCTTCAGCGATATTAAATCCGGTTTTATTAGAGGACAGGAAAGATTCTCCGTCAGAATATCCTATCAATTTTGGATTAAACTCTTTTAATATGTTTGGAAGAGTTAAGTATTGTCTCCATGTACCTTGGCCTCCTATAAATCATAATACAGAATTATTGATTTTATTAGTATTACATAACGACCGGAATTATTAATAATTGAACTAAAAATGCTGTATAGTAATTTTTTGGATCATACGAGCTTTTTCTGCAACTGGTCTTGTTTTGCTCAGTAATACGACAACGATGCAATTACTATATTTTCAAAATTTTTCGGCGTTTCATACTGGATTACAATCCTGGTTGTATTTCTTCATGATTTGCAATGTGCTCGTTATCACCTTAGGGTTAAAGTTTTTCCAAGCGATAAACTTGTGGATTCTTAATTCTATATTTCATTATAGATCTATGGATATTTTACAGGTTTATATTTGTACACACCTCAATTCGTTCTGGATGCAATATATTTGCCGCCTGGGAAAGTTATAATTTTTTTCCAGACGATGACTGTCTTATCACTTGCGTAACATGCGATGCTGTTTTGAGTTACGGGAGCAGCTCCTTTATTTTCCGTATCCATTTCTACATTTAAAAATCCGCTAATGTTCGTTAATTACTTATAGTCTGTTTTTTGCTTTATGATTCAGAGCAGGCTTTGCTTTTGCATTTTTGTAACAGTGTAGGTAGTTGGTTACAAAGAAAAAACCACTAGTAATGTCAAAAACTTATTACAACTGTCAATGTGTCATCTTATAAGCACTGTTATACATAATGAAAGCTAAAATTACTGAACCATTGACATTAAATAAGGTATTGTTTTATTTTAAGAACGTTTATTTAAACAGTACACAGTAAACTGTACAGAAACGTCATAACATTTCTAGACATCGATTTATCTTATATGTTCTAATGTAAAAATGTATTATTAACAACTTGCTGGTGATTTTTGTTTGAAGATCTATGTTGTAATTTATGCTAAACATATAAACGGGGTTAACTGTTTTTCAACATTGCCTAAAAATGTCACCGTTTTTACACCTGCGATAGTATCTCGTCATTATTGTTAGAGTCCAACAGTAAGTCACACACTGGTAAAAGTCTTGATGTGCATCCTGCATGCAAAATAGTATACCTCTTTCCGTCCGCCTTAACTTTACATGGATTACTTGTCAAGTCTTGTGTCGTGGGTCCACCTATGCCATTGCAACATTAGCCGAAATTACATGATTCTTCTCACATAATTTTCTTCCATTCACAATTTTGTATTTATATCTCATATTTTTTAATGTGCAGTATAATTTTGAAGAACTCCCAGTATAATTTAGGTCCTCTCTTGCAATAAATTATCCAAAGTAAAAAAATCCCAAATTTTGTTCTTAATATACTCTCTGAAACTATAGTCCTGCCAAGTTAGAAATTCCTTTTCCTTTTTCATATTGTCATTCGGTTGTTGCTAGAGTTGTAATTTTGCTTCATTTAGAATATTAAACAAAGTTGCATTAAAAATCTAGCATTATAAGAAATTATTATAAATTTTATAATTCCTAATAATTACATCGAAGATTTGACCAACTCTTCCAATGATGGCTATTTTACTTAAGTTACTATTGATATCTTTTATATTAGTAAAACAACGTTTTATAGACTCTTTAGTTTTACTATTAATACTGCTTTTTCATGGCATTTTATTAAGCTTTACCAAAGTGTCAACTTGACAATCCCGGGGACCTTGATTTTGAAGTTAATTATATTTTGTAACTAAACTGTTGTACACTACTAAAATAATATAAATGCAAGGCCTGCTCTGAATCATAAAGCAGAAAAACAGACTATAGATAATCACCGTATTGCCTGAATATGCAGTGCTGTTTGTTTTGTTATATATTGCTAATTACTTTTTGTAAGTAACTTTGTTAGTAGTTTTTATTATACGAGCTCTTGCTGCCGGTAAATAATGTCGTGAAGTATTATTGTCTTTATAATGGTTTGGTGTGTGACTTAGTAGTAATACTTTTATTTATTACTATTACAATTTCGAAAAGAGATATTGGCCATATTTTTAATACGTTCTGGATTAAGTACGAAGACTCGTCTTTTATTACTCTCCAATATTTGTTTTACTATATTCTAAGCACTTCTAACAATCATTACTATTTATGTATGTTCTCTTTCTCAATGACAATTTAAAAAAGTAAAGAGGTTTTGAATAAGCGTTAATGTAATACAACTACTTGAAACTGATAAGAAACGATACACTTTAGCCTATAAATGTGACCTACTTATGATACACGGGCTTGTGACGCTATGTAAAGAAAACCAGTTATAACGCAGACGTGAACTATGAGTACAGGTCGTAACTGCATATGTTTATTGAAATTATAATTTATATATTTTTTTCTACCTTGGTGCAGAAAGTACTCACTTACTACACTCTAATGTCAGTACTTTCTGTACTCTAATGTCAACACTTTCTGAACTATGTCAAGTAATAGACATACTTATAGGTTAAAACTAGCAATGAATTTTTTTTGACAAATGTAATTTTTTTGGCAAGTGTCAAATTGAAAAATTAATTTTTTGTAGAATGCGAAACCGTTGTGAGAAAAATAGTATGTAACACACGTGTGGGTTGTATTACTATTTAGATACTACTTTAATAGACAAGTTACTTAGTGCCTTTGTTAGTGTTTGGTGGTGTGCCTGTGAATGATTTACCACCATTATGGCAGAAATAAACGCATAAATGACTGCTACAGTTGGTTGTGAAGTAAATGCGTTGTCATCGCATGGCGATTTGCTGGTAAGGTATGGGAATTACATTTTATTAAAGGGCGCTATTTATAAAGTGGGGCGGTTGTCATTTGCTGACAACACGGAATCTCAAATCAATATAAGTCATTTTGTACCCCTTAGGGCCGGTTCTACAATTCAAGTATATACTAATATAAGCTATCCGAGGTATAATTGTCATAGGTTGCTTTGTTACAGTAATCGTTTCTAGAGTATTTATTCCCCGGACTACTAAATCGTAAATTATGTTTGGCATGAACTAAAAAACAATATTCGACAAACTGTTGCTGATATTTCTGCCGAAATGTGCCAGCTTGCAATGCACTATTTATTAGATCGGGTGGATATAGGCATTTAAAGGAATGGCAGCAATTAGAATAAGTCTAGCAATAACATCTTCAATTAGATAATCCAAAACAATGAGAAGAAGCATTGCGGTTTTTGTATAGTCTACCTGATGACGATTAAGTATTCTAATACGGGTTCAGACGAAAATGCTGCAGAAGAATTACATGCTCTAGTTGAACACCTTTATCTGATTGTCACAACCAAATCACAGAACACGATAAACGTGAAGATGATCCTCCAAATACAACATATGATATAGTACCGGTAGAATTAAGAGTTGCCGACTTTGAAATGGCATTTGAAGAAGACAAAGAAAAAATAAAATGGGAAAAACATACAACGTCCACTTCTTTTCAAAAGTATTGTCAGGTGAAATACTAAGCAAAATAGTTGAAGAATAGTATATTATGTTATTAGGAGTAAAAGTGATACTTTATGTGGGGATACCTACCGGGTGTGACTGCCGACCGCCAGCGATATATTTAAAAACCGATTATCGCGAATATTCGAAAGCTAATCATGTTTTGAATTACTTTTACTCCGCTGGCGTAAAAGTAATCACTTTTATGGCTAAGCATAAGAGAATAAGTCACATAAGCTGTCACTTTTATGACATTTGAAAATAAAGTAACTTTTTTGAAATCGGCGGTGAAGCACGTCGAAATCGTCATGAAAATATGAGAAATCAACAGTGAAGCAATCCATTGTTTTCCCACTTTTTGTTGGTGGCGGGACGATAGATAAACGTCAACCGACATCAACATAACCTGTAAAAGTTGGTTAAAATGTAATGTCACGATTTCTCGATATAAACAATATAATGTACTTCTCGGCACTGAAGTTCATTTTTATTCCTCATGTGGTTTCACTAAATCCACATTCGTGATAAAAAGTTAAACTTTAGTGCCTTGGTATACAATAATATTATGTTATTAGGATCAAAAGTTTACTTTATGTGACGTGGCTGGACGGTTTATCTGCCGAGCTTGCGAGGCAGATAGGTACAGCTGAGCCACATCAAGGTCCTTTTGCTCCGAATAACGTATAGTGTTTTTTCTTCAAACGTTTATAAGAAATTAATTAAGAAATTTTAAGGTAGAAGATTGGGTAGACTGATAAATTTAGCGTGCTTTGGAGAGTGTTACTATGACTTCACTATAAATAACGTTCTGAACAACATCGGAAAAAAATACTTTTTTTCTATAGCACATGTTAAAGTGTGCTTTTATCAACTCAAAACAAAAGGTAAAGTTTTACTTTAACAGCAAGGGTAGATAAAGTATTTTAATTTTATAACTTTTGTTTAACTTAATATGACAGCTTCGTATTATCGTAGCAACCCAATCTAGCTACTGACATTTTGAAATGTGATTGACTGTCATTATTTTCTTTTGAAATTGTTAAAGTTCTTGCTATAGAAAAAAATATTGTATTATACACGACGATAAAGTTATTTCTATCCACTCCTGAATCATTAACGTCTCGACTTCGTCTCGACGTTCAACGATTCACTCGTGGATAAAATTAAGCTTTATCGTCTTGTATAATAAATTACTATATCTCGTCAGCGGAGATAAAGTTTTTATATGCCATGGCAATGAAGTGACAATTTAGCATCATCAATCAAGCAGTGTAATGTCATATTTTACTGACGTTTGAAGAAAAACTATTATTATCTGCGAGACAAGAGCGCGTATGCAAAGGTAATCCAATAAAGCTGCTTTATCAAGGACTGATCCATAACACGATAAAGCACTTAAACACTTCAATTTAAAAACTGTGTCAATCTTCATATTTTTTATCCGTGGATGCATCCATGATACCGTTCAAACATAAGAGCTATATGAAATCATCATGCCGATGAAGCATGTGATGAGAGGCTCTAAAATGTAGGGCCTTGCAGGCTCTCTTACACTGGAATTGGAAAACAATGCACATCGAAACTCTACTTACACACTAGGCGGCCGGGTTGTTTTGCAGCCGACCGACAATTTAGAGAACAAAAACCACGTAGTCGCATTTGATATTTTTTTCACAAGGGTGCTTATAGCACATAGTTTAGGTTTGTCCCCTTGATGAAAATAGGGCCCAACAAATGCAGGATAAATATCGTAAAAAAGGTGTCCTTTATAGCGCAGCCAAAAGCAAATCCAACTGTTGTGCCAGCGTGGGCTAGCGGTCAAAGCGACTGGGTGCGCGAGTTCGAATCCCAGCGACTACAATGCTTTTTTACATTTGAAGGTTGATGCAATTTGCGCGACTGAAGTTCCGTGTAAACCCTTTTACCGATTTTTTATATTAAATGGTGGCTTATAATAAAGACCGAATACATATTTTTCAACACTAATTTCCCAAGTGCATTAAAATAGCCGATAAAATTTTGACGTTTTCTGTCAGAATGTTTTGCTAAGAAATATGTTAAGTAAATTTGCCGCTCAACAAGAATCCCGAGTGCGTAGCAAAAAATATTTCTGTGAGTTTGTGTTCGAGAAACGTCCACATCTACCTTAATTTCAACGTACACGCACAAATTTGCGTCAACGCACAACGTAAATATTTGTTATTGTGGATGCTGCTTTACACCTAGTTAACCCAAACAAAGATTATTGTAAAAGTTATGCTCGTTGGTTGCTGGTAAACCCTTAGAAGACGCTCATGATATAATCCAATTCGTACGGCTAGCCCAGAGAGCTACAAGTACTTTGGGTCTGATTATGAAAGCTGCAATATCTTGAGAAACGTTAGTCTGCATCGTTGCACAAACAGCAAAAAGACCAAGTACGCTTGTTCACAGGATACTTTAATAACTCTGACCGTATTATGAGTGGTTTGTAAGGGTTCACGAGCCACCAACAACCGAAATTATGGCAAAAATTGTTGTTTGGGTTCACAAAGTGTAAACCACGCAGAGCCAAAAAATTCTGTTTATGTCGAAATACAACGTGGTCTTAACTGAAATTTAATTTCAATATTTCAATATACCAAAACCTAAAGTCCGGCTAATAACGTTAATGCCTGATTTCTAGATATTAACGTTATTTCATAGCCAATTATAATACAAGCAAGATATAGTCCGGATTTTATAATAATTTCACAGACAAATAATTAACAAGTGTCCGTCGTTGGATGCACACATTAACTTAAATTACCATCAGTAAGTGTCAACAACAACATTGTCCGGTTGTTAACGTGAATAACCTATTAACGTTGTTTATCGTAACATATACATCTTTACCTGCGGAGAATGAAGTTCCACGACTTTGAGTAAACATTTGGAATGCAGTAGTTGCTAGAGCACTCTGTCCTGTTGATTGGCTATCTCCTATGGCCCCAATAATATCAATGTCTCCAGGTCGCAAAGAATGAACGCTTACTGGACGTTGCCTACTTCGTGTATTGTTAATAGAACAGGGAAAAGGAGTATCATCCGGTACTCTTGGTTGAAGTTTCTAAGAAAAGGGCTAGTTTAATATTCCTTTACCAAAAATCTAGACGAGATGCTTAATTAATTATAATAATAAGTGCATATATTGGTAATCAATTCAATGTGTAACAAAACACACACACACAGACACACACACACACACACACACAGATTAGAGTTAAACTTCTCAGTTGGACACATTTTGAGTTAATCTGACAAATTTATTTATTTATTTTATTTATTTTTAGCGGGTTTATACTGCGGCCAACAGTACAAAACTAAAATGGGCCACAGTTAAACAAACATAAACTGGCAAACTAAATTAATTCACATCACACAATTTAAATATAATAATAATTGAAGTGCAACTAACGTGTTGCAGTAGTACACACCTAAATATATACATGTATGTATTCAACTAAATATGAGGCTACTGCAAGTAAACCTCCAACACAGTAGGGGAGCCACGGCTGTATTATGCAGCCGGTTACAAACCGAGGACATTGATGTGGCCCTCATCCAAGAACCATGGATAGTAAGGGGCCAAATAATGGGACTCGGACAAGCCAGAGGTGAGTTAATATACGATAAATCCTCTGATATACCCAGGACATGTATTTATGTAAGAAGGGGGGTAAAATACATGGCTCTGTACAACTTATGTTTTAGGGATCTAACAACCATTAAACTGAAACAAATTAGGGAGGGCAACGAGAGGCAGGTAGTGATATCCTCCGTATACCTTCCCTACGATGCCATCAACCCTCCACCAAGCACAGAGTTGATGGAAACTGTAACGTTCTGCGAGGCCAACCGCCTCCAGTTCTTAGCAGGCTGCGATGCCAATGCGCACAACACTGCATGGGGCAGCACGGACACAAACCAGAGAGGAACCGATCTCCTGGAATATTTGGTAAGTAATAACTTACAAATACTTAACCGAGGTAGTGAGCCCACTTTTGTAACTCGACGTCGGCAAGAAGTCATTGACATAACTCTGTCCACGGCTGGACTGCAGGACAGAGTAATACAATGGCGCGTATCTAACGAACCATCACTGTCTGATCATAGACACATTGAGTACTTCCTGGCAGATTTTGAAAAGGCAACAATAACCTATCGAAATCCCAGGAAAACTGATTGGGCTGCATACAGGGAGGAACTTCTTAGCAAGTTATCCGATGTTAAAACCCATATCCATACGCCAGCAGACATTGAGGTAATTGTGGACCAAATGAATGACGCCATACTAACCTCATATGAAAACAACTGTCCATTGAGAAAGAGACAGACCAACAGGAAGGTCATATGGTGGAATGAACACCTGGCCAACCTGAGGAAAAGAGCACGAAAACTCTTTAACAGAGCAAAAAGGAACGGAGAGTGGGGCCAACACGCCCAGGCTCTAACCGAATATAACAAAGCTCTGAGAAAAGCAAAAACAGACTCATGGAGGAGCTTCTGTGGGGACATTGAAGGCACCACAGAAACAGCACGCCTCCACAAAGTTCTGTCAAAAGACCCTTTAAATCCAGTCGGGAACATGCTAAAACCGACACAGGAATACACAACTAGTGAAAGGGAAACCCTGGAAATGCTAATTCAAGCACACTTTCCAGGAGCACTGATGGCTGATCAGGCTAACATAACATCACAGCCAGTCCCTAGCAACTTCTCAAAAAGGCCCGCGAGAGACGAGTGGAAGGTAGCTAGGGAAGTGATCAGTCACAGCAAGGTACAGTGGGCTGTAAAATCCTTCTCACCTTATAAATCACCCGGACCAGATGGAATCTTCCCCGCTCTACTGCAGCGGGGAATAGACCTTCTGGTACCGATCCTAATTAAGATCTTTCGCCTATGCCTAGCGGGAAACTACTTGCCACTGGCGTGGAGACCGATCAAGGTCGTCTTCATTCCCAAACCAGGGCGAGCATCGTACACCCTGCCAAAGGCATATAGACCGATTAGCCTAATGTCTTTCTGTCTAAAGACTATGGAAAAACTGGTAGACAGGCACATACGAGATGGGGTCTTGAAAGACAATCCCATACATCGTAGCCAATATGCATATCAACCAGGAAAATCATGTGAATCGGCACTTCACAACCTACTCAGTAGGGTAGAAATGTCGATAACCAACAAGGAAGTAGCCCTAGCTGCTTTCCTGGACATAGAGGGAGCATTTGATAATACCTCCTTCGAATCAATAATGACTGCAACCCTAAGACATGGCGTGGACGACATCACAAACAGATGGATAAAAACCATGTTAGAGGGACGCCAGATACAGGCCGATTTGGGAGAAGAATCCCTCAAGGCACGTGCTGTCAGAGGTTGTCCACAAGGGGGTGTACTATCCCCACTACTGTGGAACATGGTAGTGAACGATCTCCTGCAGACACTCAATGACGAAGGGTTCTACACCCAAGGTTATGCAGATGACATAGTCATTCTCATAAGGGGCAAGTATCCAACCATCATTGCAGCTCTCATGCAAAGGGCACTGAACATCACTCAGGCATGGTGCAATAGGGAAAACCTCAAGGTAAACCCTAGCAAAACATCTATAATACCTTTCACTAAGAAAAGAAATGTAGAGGCCTTCAACAACCTTACAATCTTTGGTGAAAGAATTCAGGTTAGCCAGGAAGTTAAATATCTGGGTATTACCCTAGATGCAAAACTAAACTGGAATGCACACCTAGACAAAATAGCAAACAAAGCAAAAATGGCCCTCATGATGGGTAGACGCATGTTTGGTAAAACATGGGGACTGAAACCAATGATGGTTCATTGGTACTACATAACAGTAGTCAGACCCGTGATATCCTATGGCACCTTGGTATGGTGGCCAAAGGTAGAACAAAAAACAGCAATTAAAAAACTATCCAGGATACAGAGACTGGCCTGTTTGTGCATCTGTGGAGTTATGAATAGCACTCCAACAGCATCTATGGAAGCTCTCTTGGGACTAACACCTCTAGACATATATCTAAAAGGGGAAGCCCAGATTGGAGCATACAGAATGAAAACCACCGGAAACTGGAACACCAACCAGGAACGGTGCGGACACAAACGGATACAGGAAGTGGGCGAAGGTAACCCCATCTTAAAAATGGGCTCAGACTACAGCCTTCCAGAGTATTCCTTTGACAAACCTTTCACTGTGAGGTACGATCGCAATGACTGGACCCAAGAAACCTCAACCCACCTGCCAAATGGGCTAGTCTGGTACACAGATGGATCCCGAACAGCAGAGGGCACGGGTGCTGGAATACATGGCGTAAGACCAAAAGAGGACATTAGTGTATCTCTTGGGACCAAAGCCACAGTCTTTCAAGCTGAAATCTTTGCTATAATGCAATGCGTCCAGGAAAATGCAAAACGCGGGTATTCCCAACAACGCATAAGCATACTTTCTGACAGTCAAGCGGCACTGAAAGCGCTTGAATCACCTCGTGTAAGCTCTGTGCTAACAAGAGAATGCTTAAATCACCTGACACTCCTAGCTGAAAAGAACACTGTTCAGCTCATTTGGGTGCCAGGGCACACAGGGATAGAGGGAAACGAAGCGGCAGACGCCCTCGCAAAAGCTGGTGCATCTACCCCATTTATAGGCCCAGAACCTGTATTTGGTATACCCAAACAAAGCATCCGAACAGCGATAGAAAAATGGACCGTTAGACAACACGCTTCTCGCTGGGATGCCACACAGGGACAAACACTGGGGAAGGAAATAATTAGAACGCCTTCTCGCAGACTAACAACCGATGTACTCCATCTAGGACGAACTCAGATCAGACGGCTGGTAGGACTAGTCACAGGACACTGCCACCTGAGAAAACACCTACACAAAATAGGCATATACAGAGGGGACATACTCTGTAGATTATGTCAGGAAGAGGAGGAGACAGCCTCACACATAATCTTCGACTGTCCAGCGTTACTCCGCAAAAGACAGCAACTTTTCGGGGGAACTCCACACGGAGCAGCTCTCACACACGAGCACCTCGTAAAACACCTCCTACAACTCGTTGAAGGTGCAGATCTATTTTAATAGGGTCAGGGGGGGCACAAAAGACCACAGAGTCGAAGTGCAAAACTGGGCTCACTACTAACCCATCTAAATCCCTGCTTTTAATCAATCAATCAATCAATCAAATATATAATTTCATATTTCGATAAAACACCAAATGAACAAAAAAATGTATGTTTACCACAAGTATTATAAATAAAACAGAAAAATTGAAAAAAATAATAAATAAATGTTATATAATAATTTAAAAACAATGGTAAAATAATTGTATTGTATAAGTAAGCTATATTGTAAGAAAAGGATCGCACATACATTGCAGTTTTGTTATATGGTGGCGTAATCAAATTTCTATTTCACGTATTAACATTATGAACATCACATCTAAATTTAATTTTCTTAAGTAAATAGAAGGGTACGTTATTTGAGAATTTTATGAAACAATGTGGCTGAATGAAGTATTTCACGATTGTGTATATTTAACCACTTAATTTCGTTAAGTTTATGTGCTTTGTGATCAAATTTCCTAATACCATAAAAAACCTCAGTCATGAATTTTGCGTAAGCTGAATGCTTTTACAGTCCGCAGTGTGTATGCAGGGCTTATATACTCTGTTACAATAATTGAAATAAGATAAAACAAGAGACTCCCAAGTATAGATTTAATCATTTTATTAAGCAGAAAAACGGTTGTGGTAAATCATTTTTAAGTAAGATATTTGTAAAGTGGTAGAAACATGTTTTTTAAATGTAAATTTATCAATAAGTTTTTACAAAATCTTTCATTTGTAATGTGAGATTCTGTGAGAACAATTTGTCAAGCCTAGCTATTTCCTCAAATTTTAGCATTCTTCCCGAATCACGTAAGTGAAATCCGTAATTCAGTGGTGTACTCAATACCTTCGTTCATCAGATATTTTCTTCCGCTCACTTTTCAAATATTAAAACATTGCAGCTTTTTTTGTTCCGTTCTGCAAACAATACAGTTTTAGCTGCTCGATTTCCTGGTATTCATTCTGGTTCCGATATACACGAGCTCCCTGGAATCGCTTAATCAGTTTTCGATTATTCTGGAACTTTTCTTGTTCTTTGTTCGTTCTGCAGCGGTTGCACTGACGTGGTCCGTTATAGCTTCCTTTTATTGTTTTCACGGCAACAAGTAGGCGAGCTGAATGGCGAGAGGCTTCCCCGAGTTTCATATAAATTGTTGAGTCATATTGCAACAGTTCGTCGGAAATTTCAGCACAGCTTCTGGTTCTTTACTTAAGCTAGACAAGGAAGGAGAGTAGTCACCCGCTTGCGTCAACGGCAATTGCATTCTGAGGCAGCAGCTTACGCTTCAATTAATTAAGTTTGTTGGACAAAAACACGTGTGTGTCGACACGCCCTCTGATCGCATCACTGCGATCAGGGGAGCCTTGTAATTCCGCTTCGAATAAGGTGTGTGCTTCAGTTAATTTTTGGCGCCGTCTGGAGAACTGAAATGTGCCGGTGTGCTTTTCCGTCGATTAGAAATCGTTCAATGAACGTTTCAAGTAACAGTTCACCGCCTTATTGTCTCTCGAACTGCACGCGTTGTACTTGGGGTTGTTGCTAAGGGTCGTGAGTACCGCATATTATTGTAAGCCTGGACATTCCCGTTTATCGTAGAGTAGCAGCTTTAAATACGTCTTCGGACGGATTATTATCGTGGGGATTTCATTAAAAAGGCTTACTTGTGCATCGAAGTTATTGCCGTTTCGAAATCTGCCTTACCGTCTTAGACTTCGCTTCTCGTACCCTCTTCGGGGATATCACACTTAAACCGCTTCAACCAGCAGCTTGTGTTGCTTCAGTGCAGTTCCTTCAGGCATTTTGGGGCTATCTTCATCAGCATCTTCAGGCTACATCGCAAAATACCCCTGGGCGAGGTCTCCCGGACTGCCATCATTATAACTACAGTTGTTTGGCTCCTGCGCCAACAAATAAGGTATTGTAAACATTGTCTTAAGAGTGTTACGTGCTTGGTAAAGTGATGTGCGCATTTTGGAACATATATTGAACGTTGCAAGTAATTTTGTACCGTGCTAGTTTAACTAGCTACCGTTTGCTTTAAATTCACAAAGCTTTACATAAAGATACTGTGGTAATCTGACTACGGGAATCGTTAGCAGCCTGCTTTGGCATTCAGGAATGGTCGTTCTTGGATTCAGGTACCAGCAGATTTAGTGGACGTACTGTCCCTATGTACCTTAATAATTCATTGTAAAATCGTTGACTAACCCCGATTTTATTACATGCTATATGCCCAAACTTTTATGTGTGTAAATATTGAGTCAATAGACCACATTATTTTAATTTACTTTTTGCATTTGATTTGTGTGTTCTTTTAAAGTGACAGGAACTAAGATTCTAGTCGTGTTGTGTAAACTCCTTTGTAGAGGGCTCAAACAACTCAGAAAAAACACCCACAAGGTAGGTGTGAACATCGGTGCCGTGGGACGCCTCCTGAAAAGTAACAACGTGATTCTACAGCGATTGGCTTTTAGCCAATCGTTAGTTGAAGTTAGACATACCATTCTAAAAGTCGTGGCGCCCGTCGATTCTTCTATAAATAATTACCATCAACTACCCCTATCGTGGTACCTCGCCCTGAACTGAGCCCTATCGTTCGAATCCTCCTCCCGATTGAGTTCTTGCTGGAGCCAATAAAGCTGAGCTTAATGAGAATTTTATACAATTCCTTATTTTGCAATTTGTAACATGCGTATTATAAGAATCAAAAGTAAAAGTTAATTGGGTATTGTCTGGGCATCGGTGATATTGTCAGTATTTTAATGCACTACTCAAATTAAAGTTGTAAATAATATACAGTAGCGGGCCCAGAATTGATCCTTGAGGGATTTCCTGTGTAATTATTAACGAGCCAGTCTTTGACTACTACAGTTTGAGTCTTGTCAGTTAGATAGTTTCTTGAAAAACCCACTGCATTTTCATCAAAACCGATATTTATAGTGTAGAATAGCAATTAACACGTCATGACTTATCGTCTCAAAAGCTTTGGAATAGTCCAACATAATAACTGAGG
The DNA here is from genome assembly GCA_940337035.1 of Agriotes lineatus. NCBI lineage: Eukaryota > Metazoa > Arthropoda > Insecta > Coleoptera > Elateridae > Agriotes > Agriotes lineatus. The sequence continues at coordinate 120,320 of CALNHX010000534.1, forward strand.
TTAGTCTTGTTATTGTCAAGAGCAGTGGAGATATCATCAGCTACATTTAAAAGTACAGCTGCAGTCTGGTGTAAAGCCAAATTGAGTATCTGCAATGATTTCAAAAGTTTCGAGGCTTATTTTTAATGTCACAGCTTTTTCAAGTACTTGCGAAAGACATGACAGAATACTAATCGGCTTCAGATCCTTGTAGTCAGTTGGTGTGCTAATTTTGGGAATTGGTATGACTTGAGCATTTTTTCAAAGTGTTAGTAGATCTTCACGTTTTAGAACCCCTGAACCAAAAAAAAATGTTTTTGTAGATTGGTCTGCCTGTCTGTGTGCCTGTGTGTGAACAGAATATCTCAAAAACGAAAAGAGATATGACGTTGAAACTTCATATGTATAAAAGTTTTGTGTACTATTTAGAAACGACAGCAAGCTTTTGAAGAAAATCGCATAATCGTAAGTATAATGATTACTATTGTGATTTTTCAGTTTCTTTTTCGATTTTCTCAAAAATGGCTCTAACAATTTTTTTCAAATGTTACATTTTTATTACATTTTAAATGTGTATTGATGTGATATAAGTTGATTTTTTTCAGTTTTTTGGTTATTTTATATAATGTAGTAGGTAAGCTAAAAACGAAATATACGGTACCCCACACAAGAAAAGCGCCCTTCGGTGCTTTCCAAGACTACTTCGACACACAGCATCACTCCGTTTCGCTAGTACAATGAAATGTTTTGAACCAGTTCCTTATAAAAAAAAATATTTTTTTTGCCGACGACCATACCTCAAAAGTTGATGTTGCCTTCATTTTCGGAGGACCTATCGTATGAAAACGATCCAAGACTTCAGGAAGGTTTCTGGCGACCGGAATCGTGTACAGATACGAACGTACGTACACCGTACAGCACGTTTAGGCACCCCCCCCCCCCCCCCAATACGAGGGAGGGCTCTAGTGGGCTGGGGTCTTTACCAAAAGATCCGCACAGCCGAGACGGAGATTTGGAATAGAGGGTTCATTAGTCGCTTGGCACGAATTTTAGAGATATTTGACTCAAAGTGGCTTTCGATATGAGGGAATTGCAATACTTCGTACACTTCGTGTCGAAGTAATTTTTGACTAATTATAAGATCACTATAAAACCCAAGTTCTGTTGGTGTATCACACGAGTTTCTTACACTTAAATTATCAGATCCAACAGCATTCGTTTCAATTTTATTTATGATTTTTGACACATGCACGTCGGTAATAGTATTAAATGTAAATTTAGTTTCAACATTTTTTGGTTCTGTAAAAAGTTTATAAAGATCTGTATAATTAACCGAAGACATGGACTTAACCGAATCAGTGAAAGCATTATTAATCTTATTAGCATCACTAAGACTATGAGGAATCTTTATTTTTCTATGGCTATCAGTAATGTTATTTTTTTTCAGCTCTATCTAAATGTTATTAAACCCATTTTGATTTAATTGATAGTAATTAATAGTACAGTAGAAATAACTGAGAAAACACCATGAGGTGGAACTAATTCCCACAAAAATGATTTCTGTTACAAATTGAAGGTAACATACTTCTATTAAACATACTAAGAATATTCATCCGAACTCCCGTGCGAAATACGTTTTTTGGGCCGCCACCTTGAAAATTACTCCGAAATTTAAAAAAAATCATCTGAGGTATCAAATTACAGGAAATTTATTGCTAAACAAGAATATGTTTTTGGATTTTCAAAATAAACTAATTATTGGGAAAAGTCTGTAGTACCGTATTTGACTATACATTTTTTAATCGCCTACTCAAGTAAGGTCCAGTAATGTAGAGCTGTTTTCAGTAATGGGTGTTGGTGTGTCAATTAATTGCTTAAACCTCATCTCTTCATAATAGAAAATAATTTTATTTACAACCATATATGTAATGTTAACATTACTGACCTCATTTGAGTGCGGGAAGTCGTACATTTCCGCCCGCTACTTCCCGCGAGAAGTACATTACATATATGGTTGTAAATAAAATAGTATACAAACCTCGACAGGAAGTTTCCTTAGTCTCGAGATAATAGCTGATTTCGACGCTTCGCGTCTCAATCAACTAACTAATCTTTCGACAGTAATGAAACACTTCCCATCTCGGGCTGTAATATACTATTTCAGTACTTTCATCAATTATAGATAACGTATTTATGTTAAAATCACCTAGACACAATAGTTGGTCCGTCGTATGTACTATAGTAAAAAGGAGTCCTCCAAGGCATCAATAAAATCAGCATATCCAGACTAGGGATGGGCGCATGACGTGAAAACAATCGGGTCACGCTGGGTCACCTCGGGTCCCGTAGTGAGAGTGAGTAATATTTCAAAATCGGGTCGTAAACGTGAGTGAAAATTTCCAAGGCGTGATCCCGTTTCACACTAAGTACAGGTCACAGAAAGTAGATTGGGTGTCAAGGTAGGTCATGAAAGGCGCTGTGATCATATTTGATGAATTGGCAATATGTGGAAAGTTGTCAAAAACATACAAAGTTAGGTTGGTTATATTTTAAATGACAAGTAAACAGCAACGGTGGTAGAGGGATTTCGTTTGCGCAGTGATTAACGTCATATGACAGATTCTTTGTCTTTTAAAGTGTGCAAATTGCTGTTGCTGGGATAGAAGGTTTAGCAGAGCCTGGTTGTTCAACGTACATAATTATTTCCGCAATCCTAATAACATTCAAGAACTGATAATATACCATACCGCAATTTTGCGTACGACTCTGATTTATTGTGTCATTTGGCTTAAATAAGGTTAACAATTTAATGTCAATATGATAGATGTAAAAATGTTACCAATACGAAACTGGATAATTACTAGATTCTAACATTAGTTCCGATTTTCACCGCGTCCCAATCTACTTTCTGTAACATGTAGTAACATTTTTTTCTGCAATCAAGAAGAGTACAAGACATCAAAAATTTAAATGATTAAAACATTTTGTTGACATATTGTTTGTACAAATAAAAAAACTCTGGTTTGACGTCTCTCATAATAATAATAATAATAATAACTTTAATTGCCCAACAGATAAATATCCAATTACAGGACAACATTTGAAAATAAATACAAATACATTTTATAAAAAACAACTTATTAGCAATATAAATTTAGCAAAATTGAAAGTCAACACAAATATGTGTAGCAAACAAATAATAATACTAAAAAAAAATAATTAAAGGTAAATGTAATAATCTAAATTAAACCTATAGGAAGAAGATTAGTGGTTAGCAATATAGATTTTCGCAGTAGTTTTAAAAGTTAGTAGAGACATAACGTTAATGTCACAATATTCAGAAATACTGTTATAATTTTGGCACATAACAAAGATTGGAGATTTACAGCGTAAATTAGTGCGAGCAATAGGACACTGAAACGCAATTGCGCTGCGACTGGAAATTCGTGGGACGTGAAAATTAAGAAGCGCTAAAAGGTCTATGCTGTCTATGTCGTTGTGTAACAGTTTATATAAAAATGTAAGACTGATCATTATACGTCTAAATTCTAGAGAGTCGACAGTAAATTTATATAGGAGCACCTGATGACTAAAACCAACCTCTGGATATACTGCCTCAGTTCTGAAATATAGAAATTTTAAAAATTTCCTCTGCATGATTCCAAACAGTTCTTATATTGGTCGTAGTACGGATACCAAATTAAAGCACAGTACTCAAGTTTAGAACGAACAAATGAGAAATACAAAGTTTTGAGAGCTAAGATACTAGAGAATGATTTGCAGTAGGGATGGGCGCGTGACGTGAAAACAGTCGTGTCACGTCGTGTCACGGCGTGTCACGTTGTGAACGTGACTAATATTTGAAAATCGTGACGTGAACGTGAGTGAACGTGAGTGAAAATTTCCAAGGCGTGATTCACGTTTCACGTTAATTTCACGTTAAATATTTAGTAACGAATAAAAAACTGCAGGGTGCAGCAACTTTTAAATTCATTAAATCACAAATTGTGCCAAACAAATTACATTATGTGGCTTTATTTTTGGACCCTAATTATAAATCCTTAAAGTTCATACCTTCACATAAAAGAGAAGATTATAATGCAAATAGAACTATAGATGATAATGATGAAATACATAGCAAACGACTCAAAACTGGTACATCAGCATCAGATTCTTATCTTTCTACACTTAGAGAGAGCTCTGACGATGACACATGTAATTAGGATGATGTCGAAACAGAACTAAATTAGTATGTTAAATTATAATTCGGAAATGTAGATGACATTTTAGGATTTTGGAAAAACAGTGTAAATACGCCACTGTTAAAAAAACTTGAGAAATTTTAAACATACCGGCAAGTTCCGCTACAAGCGAAAGAGTATTTTCTACAGCCGGGCGAATTTTAGAAGAGCGCAGAATTCGACTTAACGCTGAAAATGTTCATTACATATTATTTTTAAATCAACATTTTAATGTGTAGATGTGTAGATGAACTTATTATTCTAATAAAAATAATGGTTTGTTTTTTATACTCGGCTAACGCTGAAAATTTTAATTACGTTTTATTATTAAACCAAAAATGTTTTGTGTAGATGTGTAGATGAACCTATTTTTAGAAAAGTACCTAATGTTTTGTTTTGTATACTCGACTTAACACTGAAAATGTTGATTACGTTTTATTTTTAAAGCAATTTATTGTGTACTTGTGTAGATGAACTTATTATTCTAATAAAAGTAATGTTTTTTTTGTATACTCGCCTTAACGCTGAAAATGTTGATCCTTGTACGTAAAAATACTTTCAAACCTACGAATTAAAAGTGTTGCCTAGCAACATATACCTTATGTACTCATACCAATAATGGAAACGTCAATTCCAATGACATCTTTTGGTATTAAAAATAATGTCTTTGAAGACAGCTGCAAGAAATATATTTGCGAGAAATCAGTATTTATCTCTTGTCGAAGTTATTGCAGTCAATTTTCATTTTTTTCTTTTTATGTCAACTATTCTGATTGCAACATATCACGTAAATTATGTCAGGTGCAAAACATATTTTTAGTTCTCTTTATGGCTTTTTCATTGGTTTTAAGTTTGAACATTCTGTTCTATCTGAATTTAAATTTTGAAATAAAATCTGCGTGTCTAAAATCTGCGTGTCACGTCGTGAGTGGCGTGTCACACCGTGAACGTGAGTGAACGTGAGTGAACGTGAGCGTGAACGTGCGTGAACGTGACTGTTTAAAGAAAGCGTGAAACGTGCGTGACGTGAGCGAAAATTCACTCACGCGCCCATCTCTAATTTGCAGTTTCTTATAATAAAACCAAGCATTCTTATGGCAGATTTACATATCTGGTCGATGTGAGCAGCAAAGCTAAGTTTGACGTCAAATTGAACACCAAGGTCGGTAACAGAAATACATCGCTGAAGTGCAGTTGAATTGCAGCAGTATGGATATATAATAGGATTGAGTTTTCTCGTGTATGTGACTATTTTGCATTTTGCAATATTCAGATCAAGATTATTAACAGTGCACCATTGTTCCACCTGGTTTATTTGAGACTGAAGATGTTCAAAATCTATTTTAGATGTAATCCGAGTGAATATTTTTAAATCATCTGCAAAAAGCAAATTTTTCGCTAGAAATACAGTTTGGCAGGTCGTTTATAAATATAAGAAATAAGAGGGGTCCGAGGTTGGATCCCTGTGGGACTCCGGATGTGGCGACGAAGAAATCGGAAGCATAGCCATTGTAACATACGTATTGCATGCGATTATTCAGATATGAACAGAAGAATGTCAACAGAGCATCTGTAAAGCCAGCGCCTTTCAGTTTGGAGATAATATATGTATGGCCGATCTTGTCGAAGGCTTTACTGAAGTCTGTGTAAACCACATTAACTTGACCTTGGGAATCGAGAATATCAGATGTATATTCGGTGAAGTAAGCTAGGTTAGAAGTTGTTGATCGACGCTCCATAAATCCATGCTGATGTGGAAAAATATAGCAATAAATCGATGGGTATATTTGACCATAAAGCACTCTCTCAAAAACTTTTGCAAAGTTTGATAGGATACTAATAGGACGATAGTTAGTAATCAAGGTCGGGTCACCAGATTTAAGAACTGGACAAATCCTAGCTCTTTTCCAAGTTTCCGGAAAGGTAGAGTTGTTAAGTGCAAGGTTATATATAATCGTTAAAGGTTTAACAAGTATTGAAGAACAGTCCTTGACAAAGAAACTAGGTATTTGATCCGGTCCTGAAGTTAACTTATTATTTAGCTTACGTATAGATGATTCAACTTCATTTTCAGAGATATGAGAGATATGAACAGGTGATATGTGATTAACAACATCATCAGAAAGTACTGCAGATGGCGGTGATATTTCATAAACGCCACTAAAATACTCCTTGAAAGCGTCAACAATAGATTCCGGTAAATCATAGTCATTGATACCATCTGACATCTTGCCTGGAATTCTTGTACTCCCTTTCTTAGTATGAATGTACGACCAAAATTGTTTGGAGTCCACAGAAATAGATTCTTCGACGCTACGCATATAGTTATTATAGGCGACAGATTTTTGTGTCTTTATAATCGACCTTAACCGACGAAAATTATTGTATGAGGTGTTACAGTTGTATTTCCTGTATTTTCTGAGATAGCTGTTCTTCAACTTAATATTTTTTATTAACTCAGGAGTGAACCAATGAGGAAATTCTTTTTGTTTGGGTTGATATCGGGGCACATATAGTTCGAATAAGGAATAAAGTTGCTTATAGTTGCTCATTTCAAAATTATCGGGACAACTGCATCCACAAGCAACCAAATGAATGTTACGTTTAGTTCCTAAGATAAGAAGTACCTAATAGCTAGTTGTATTACTAGAGGGAAAGTGTATCATTCCCTCCCGCGGATGTAGTAATCATCCAACGGAGAAAAAACTCTTTACTCCAAAATTATATATATTATTTTTTAACACTGTAACATTTTATGATAAGAATAACTCTTATATTCAACTGCATTCAAAATATTTGTTTCTTATTAATCACATTCCCTCCCGTCTCTAATAGCAATGGGAGCCAATGTATTATATTCTCTCCCGCTACCATAGGAAACAAACAATGGAACCAAACGTCTATCTTCTCTAACAAGCGACAGAAAATATCATTTTCAAATCAAAGTGTCAAGAAAAGTACTTTTAAACAGCAACTAAAAGTGTTGCTTAGCAATGTATACATTTTTGTATCAGTAAGAGGAATGTCAATTCAATGACAGACTTCGGTACTTTTAAAAGTATATATATTTCGGGTTTGTAATTTACAATGCATTATGTGTTACATAAATCACACTACAGCTAAATGCCGCATTCCCGTTCCTTTACGCCACGCCTCTCTATCCAATGCCTGTTCTTCATCTTCCTCTGTAACATTGCCTTCTTCATTCCCTCATTCCCCGATCTGCGCGGTCGTCCTCGTTTATTTTGTCCGGGAGGTACCCATTGGAACACTCTTTTTGACCATCTATCTTCTGGCATAGGCATTAAATGTCCAAACCATATTAGTCCTCTGCCTTCGATTCGATCCGTCACGGTTTCACTTGCTTCCATTTTGGCTCTAATATCTGTGTTGGGAATCCGTTCCAGCCTTGATGTGCTTGTGCTCCTACGCAGATAGTCCATTTCAACTACATCGAGTCTACTATTCATTGCTGCTTTCACGGTCCACACTTCACATCCGTAACATAGGACAGATTTCACCATAGTTTTCCCTATCCTTTTCTTTGTTTTTAACGACAACGATTTACTCCACCATATGGAGTTAAGGCAGCCCACTATTATCTTGCTTTGTTGCATACTATGGTTTATCTGCTCTTCTCCTAAGCCATTTTTGTTGATTACTGCTCCTAAGTATTTAAACTGATCTACTTGTTTTACAGTAACTTCGTCATTTATAACTACATCAAACCGTGCATCAGAATTGATTACAAGATATTCGGTCTTTTCTAGACTTAGTAAAGACTCTTAAAACTGGGGTCCAGGACAAAACGCCGAATGCCCAAAACGCCGAACCGATAATTCGTCCAAAACGCCGACTGCCATTCCGCCGACTAGGGCCAAAACGCCGACTGCTATTCTGCCGAACGTGTCCAAAACGCCGAACGACGCCAACTGACGTCACGTCGTTCGCGGGCTTGGCGTCGGAGCCGAATACAAATCGAAAATTGTATTTGGTCCAAAACGCCGACAGCAGATCTATTCGGCACTTTGGCCATTCGGTAAAATGTGGATTGTCCAAAACGCCGAACCGATGATTCTACCAAAACGCCGACTGCCATTCTGCCGACTAGGTCCAAAACGCCGACTGCCAATCCGTCGAATATGTCCAAAACGCCGACTGCCAATCCGCCGAATATGTCCAAAACGCCGACTGCCATTCTGCCGAATATGTCCAAAACGCCGACTGCCATTCTGCCGAACGTGTCCAAAACGCCGAACGGCGCTGACCGTCGTCACATCGTTCGTGAGGTTAGCGTCGGAGCCAAACGCGAATCGAAATTTGTATTTGGGCCAAAACTTCAAGATGACCTGCTTTTAATTATTCTTAGATTTAGATTGCACATATTTGTTTTAACCGCCGCGCCGATATAACACAAATCTATCTGCAAATATTATTCCCTCCAAAATATCGATAATAGCAAAGAATTTTATGGTGGACTAACTATAATTAGAAGACCTATCTAAAGGAATGCAGATGAGAAACACATTAAATTACTGGAATGGTAGTAAAAACAGTAGTAAAAGTCGACGGCAGAAGAACCAGAGGCCGCTCTCCGCGCCGATGGACAGACCAGATCCGAGAGATGACTGGGACCCCTGTCTATGAGGCGATTTATATGGCAACTAATCGGGAAGAGTGGAAGGCATCCATTGCAATGGCAGTCACCACATCCCGGTCAAGGGATAAGGACTGAGGAGGAGGAGTAAAAACATACATATCTTGATTGCATACATCAAAAAGAGTGCACTACTTTGATAACGAGAATAGAGTATTCTTACAAATGTTAATCTGCGTTTTTCATTAATTCATTTTATTTTACAAAAATTATAAAATACCCATTAAGAGACTTGATATTATAATTAGTAAAAGATTAACACTTTGACATTTGAAATTCAAATATTTTAAGTTCTATACGTGGTATTATAAAAAATGTGCCACTCTTAAGAAGACGCATATACAGAGTGATTTTGAAATGTACTTATAGGTATATCGAAAACTCACATAAATAATGAATAAACAAGTAGATCTGTAAAATTTTCGTATACAGCGTCTTCCGAAAAATTCGCAACAAAAGGAAAACTGTTTTATTATTGATTTCTCAAAAAGTTTGTGCATCCTTTAAAATTAGTTTTAGGAATATATTTTTCAATTATTTTACGGTTTGGCGGGAAATAGAATTAATGTAATATGTCAGGAAGAAACTACCTTTATTTCTAAAAAGAAAAATATGGCATTTAAGAATTACGTTCAGATATACAGTTCCAATAAAAACAATTCATTTTTATTTTTAATCGTTCATTTACTTTAAAATATTAAGTCAACGAAACTTAATTTTCCCCATTAAACGTTTATTATATCATACTAGCAGTCCAGTGAAACAAATGTCTCATTTAATAAAACAAAAAAGACCGTTTTGCAAATAGAACGCGTATTCAGCACACGTACGTATATGACGTCATTGTTGGTAGCAAACTACCAGTCGCATTCGCCTTGATAAAATTTGCCTAGAATCTAACCTTAAAAGTTCGGATTAGGATAATTAAGATAATAATTAGTGTTAGAGACTGAAATTCGGTTCCTGACCTGACATGACCATTCCAAACATATAACTTTCATAACTTTTTTCTCTATCTCTTACGGTTTGGCTGCTGAAACAGCGTCCCGGACACACAAAACAGCGTCCCAGACAAGCCAATTATATATATGGATGGATGCTCTGATATTTCTAAATACCACTAGTATTTGGGCTTGCAGCCATCTTTAGTGTTTCATTGGATATTTTCTACGGCCCACATGTCCTATATACTCTGTTCACTATGGTCCCGGATTGTCAAAAATGACGTTTTATGGTAGCACTGTTGAATTTCTATTGGTTTTTTTGTTACTACTAGGTTGGACAACGCAAAAGCGTAATTTTGAAAATTTGGGTTTTTGTTACCTGGCAACTTTTATTTATTTTTGCTTAAGTCAGTTCGAAATATAACCTATAATTTATAATTTTGATATTAGTAGCTTTATTAATTGTTTCTAGTTATCCACAGCTTGACTTAAAAGTATTAACCGTGAAATAAAGGATTGTTTTTAATTGGATTTTGACATTGACATTCCGGCACGATAGTGAATAGAGTATACCAAAATAATAGATGGTTTAAGGCCGGTTCTACATCGCAAGTGAATCCCGGAAAAAAAGTCATACGGAAAAAAGCCCCAGGAAAAAAGGTCACCCGGAAAAAAAGTCTGCTTTTGTTACAGTTACCTCAACTGGGTTTGGCAAATGATTGTGTTCGGAAACCACCTCAGGACTAGTTTTATCTAAAGATTTACCTACTTAAACTTCCTTTGCATTATACACAAATTATGATTAATAAATAAGTATTAGTGGAAATTATACAAACGTTTTATTCAGTTAGCAATGTTAAGCAGTTCCACCAAGTGCCGACAGCGAATATCGGGTATAAAATCAATTAAATGATACAAATTAGCATAGGCGCCGAAACCACGGGGGCTTTGGGTGCACAAGCACCCACAGTGAATCATAGCAGAAAGTGTTTTTAGTATTTAATAATATAACTACTATTGCATTTAGATCCTATGTAAATATTGTATGGTCCATTATTTAAATTTGGAGATTCAAGATGCCTTTAACGATATATACGTAATTTTTGTGAATAGTGATATCTTGTAACTCAAAATGTAGCCGAAAAGGATTTGACAATTCACAATTTCAATAAAATGGTTAAAATATTTTTTATACGTTTTTTATTTAAAAAACGACTTTTATCATCACTAATCAAAAGTAGATATTTGTACAACAAATAATGAAAGAGATACTTTTTATCCAATACAATAGTAATAAGGTGTTTTAATAGTTCCTTTTAATCAAGTAAACTGGGCTATTACTAGCTTGTTTACATTATAACCCACGTTTTTCTTAACATCGTGGGTTATTAGGTTATCACTATCAATTTATCACTTATTTATAATCTATTCACGATGTTTCCTTCTCTCAGCAGGCTATCTTAGGGTGACTTTTTTTCCGATGGATTTTTTTCCAATGGACTTTTTTTCCGGTGACTTTTTCCGAGTGATTTTTTTTCCGGGGGCTTTAATTCCGTGACTTTTTTTTCTGACTTTTTTCCGCACACCAATGCAAGTACCTATATACCCACAATAAGCTATCCGAGGTATAATTGTCATAGTTTCCTTTGTTACAGCAATCGTTTCTAGATTATTTATTTCCCGGATAACTTTATCCTTGGTTTGTAAAACCGGCCCTTATTAGATAATTCGGTTTTTTTTAAATTCACTCATATCTCATCCATACATACCCAGTGTGCTACAGAAAGTTGGTATTTTTTAATGAAAAATCAAATAAATCCAGAACTTATAAAGCGAATTAAAAAAAAAAACGCATTTATAAAGCTTAGAAAAGGAAAAAATCAAATATGTAAAAATATACAGGGGGGTAAAAACATAAAACCAGTAACAACAATCCAGTCTCGCAGACTAAAACATGAGGAAGTACAACTTAGCTACCAATTCCTTTTAGAAATAGAAGTGTCCGAAGTTGACTGGGTTAAATATGATGATAAAACAGAAGCTATTGGGTAAAAATTTTAAAAAAATTATCGGCAGCAGAAAAGGTATGTGGTGTAAAAAAACCATATTATTAAGACAAGGACAAAACAAATCCATCAAAATTGAAGATAAGAAACAGTTATGGCACAGCTACCTCACAACAAAATGCAATGAAGACTATGAGCTTTATAAACAACACTGAATAAAAGTAAACAAAATGGTGAATAATGCTAAGAAACAAAGTTTGGAAGATGAGTTATGGGGAAAATGGAACATAACTTTAAAAAAGAACATAAGGTTTTTTGTAGGGTCTTAAAGAATTTCAGAAAAGGCAAAACATTCCTTCTGAATGTCATTGAAGATAAAACGGGAAAATTAATAACTAACAACACAGAGATCATGGCCCGTTGCAAACAGCGCTTTGAAGATATACTTGGACAACATAATAGCGATGCAGATGACACAACGAAAAGTGATCAACAATATCAGAGTCGAATAGGGTAGCATGCAAAATAAATAATTAGAACAAGCAATATTAACATTAAAGTTAGTAAAGCCTTTGGACATGACAAGATAAGTCCAGAAATGATTAAGTTTTTAGGACTGAAGGGCTTACACACATTTCTAATTCTGTCCAATTCTGCTTTGATACATAAAAACATTGAAATAGGAAAAAACGAAAAGAGGAATGACGTTGAAGCTTCATACACTGCTCAAAAAAATTAAAGGAGCACCTATTAAAGTTCTTCCAAAATTATGGTCAATGTAAATTTTGAAACAGTACTCAGTCTACAAATTTTCCAAAGGACAGTGATAGCGTTTCCATTATGAAATCCCTGAAAACAAAAACCTACAACAGTTTAAGTCGACTTTTACCAGGTGCTCCTTTAATTTTTTTGAGCAGTGTATATAAGTTTTGTTTACTATCTAGATGCGACAACAAGCTTTTGAAGAAAATCGCATAACCGGAAGTATGGTGTTCACTCTTGTGATTTTTAAGTTTTTTTCGGTTTTTTTCAAAACGGCTCTAATGATGTTTTTCAAACGTTACATTGTTATTACATTTTTAATGTGTATTGATGTGAGATAGGTGATTTTTCAGTTGAATATCTTGAAAATGGGTTTCCTTTTTTTATTAACACCAATTTTAAATAGAACAGCCCGTATTAAAATGTTAGAGAAAATTTGTCTTTTCAACTAATTCTTATTTTTTACGGTTTCTGTCGAATTTGTAATTTTTGAAATTTTTGACAAATGCTTAAAAATTGAAAAGAATTTTTTATACTAATTAAAGATCACTGTAAAAGGAAGTTATGTGCGTGTATCACACCATATTTTTTTTATCGTATTCTGTAAACATAAAAAACTCAACAATAGACAGGCAAAGAGGCACTGAAAATCAAATACAAATGCTCGAATTAGGCAATGCAGTCATTCTACGTAGCAAAGAAGGCATTATAAGCATTAAATAGGCAGTTGTAAATACAAAAGCAGGTATTGTGGACATATTGGTAGCTGCAGAATTAATTACACACCATGAGTCACGAATAGTTTGTTTTCCATAGTGAATAAGCGCTTCTAGGTACCATCGGGAGAACTGAAAAGTGAACCACTACTGTGCACATTTTCAGAGACATTTTAATGTTGTGATGAGTTTATAATTATTTAGGTAAAATTTAATACGCACCAGGCATACTAAATAAATGAGAAACATCTAACATTTTCTCAATTTTAGTGTTGAAGTGAGAAACAGTTAATCAAATAAACAAACCCACCATATTGGAACGTCTTCTACAAGAATGCAATTTCAAAACTGTTTACTGCCGCTGCTACATGCAGTCGGCATTTTGGTCATGACAGCGATTACCTTGCAAGAAATTTCGCCGAACGGCCAAACTTCCGACTCCAAACGCTGTCGGCATTTTGGGCGAGGCTCGTACTAGCGTCTAGGCCATTTTGCCGAATGGCCAAAGTGCCGAATCGATGTGCAGTCGGCATCTTGGGCTAAATACAAATTTCGATTCGCGTTCGGCTCCGACGCTAACCTCACGAACGATGTGACGACGGTCAGCGCCGTTCGGCGTTTTGGACATGTTCGGCAGAATGGCAGTCGGCGTTTTGGACATATTCGGCGGATTGGCAGTCGGCGTTTTGGACATAGTCGGCGAAATGGCAGTCGGCGTTTTGGACATAGTCGGCGAAATGGCAGTCGGCGTTTTGGTCGAATTATCGGTTCGGCGTTTTGGACAATCCACATTTTACCGAATGGCCAAAGTGCCGAATAGATCTGCTGTCGGCGTTTTGGACCAAATACAATTTTCGATTTGTATTCGGCTCCGACGCCAAGCCCGCGAACGACGTGACGTCAGTTGGCGTCGTTCGGCGTTTTGGACACGTTCGGTAGAATGGCAGTCGGCGTTTTGGCCCTAGTCGGCGGAATGGCAGTCGGCGTTTTGGACGAATTATCGGTTCGACGTTTTGGGCATTCGGCGTTTTGGGCAGCCCCCTAAAACTGTTTCGAAGAAAGTTGTTTGTTAGAAATCAGTATTTATCTCTTCTTGTAAGCGATTATACTTACTTTTAATTATTTATTTATTTATGGTGTAATACATATATTATTTTATAGTGTTTTAGTTTTATTTCGGTTCATTTATTGGTTTAAATTCTGAATCTGAATTTTGAAATAAAAGCTACGGGTCTCGCCGTGAGTGGAGGGTCAATCAGTGAGATTGAGTAAACATTTGTCTGAGCGTGAGTGAACGTGAGTCCTTAAAGCAAACTTGAAACGTGCATGACCGTGAGTGAAAACTCACTCACGTGCCCATTTCTAATCCAGACTTGTGCCTTCGTTAAACTATCTATGACAACCGCTAAATTTTTAAAAATAATTTTGATCCACAACTACGCAGTAGCTATATTACTGTAGGTATAATAGAATATTGTAAATTTGTTACAGAGTAGATATCTATTTCTCTTCCCTATGTATCGGTTATTCGATCTTTTCGCATAATTTTGTAGCAAGGTATATGCACTGCATCATCAGTAATTTTGGACGATAGCCATGTTTCTGTCATACCAATCATATCAATCACAATGCAAATACTGTACAAAAGCCTTAAAATTATTGAAACCATCTAGTAGCCACCGAATATTTAAATGCGCAACTTTAATAATGCCAAAATTTATCTGAAAAGTAAGAATATTATAAAACAGAAAAAATCTATTAGCCGAATTTATATTTGAGAAGAAACCAAATTAATTTAAAGTACACTACTGTTTAGAAATACAAACAGGATTTAGTTTGTGATCTAAAAAATACAAAAGAAAATAATATTTTTCATACAATTTTATAGAATTATCGGGAGAAATGTATAAGTTGTTTTTTAAATCAATTTTATTCAATAAAAATTTAAAGAACATTTGAAAAACCATAAACATTTTTAATTTCGACTATTTTACTATTATCTCTTGCCCTCCTATTGCTTCTGCAGCAAATTTAGTTACATTAAAAATGCATTAAATTTGCGAAAGCACCCGCTATGCGCAAAGTTGCGCTGAATAAACGACTGCGTCCTTTTCCATTCCATAGAAACCCAAAGCCGCTGTACCGATAAAGTCGCCCGGAGAGTATATAAGAAGCCTCTGCGACCAGCTCACTCCTCTTGAATCCACCGATCCTGACCAGCAACTGCTCTAACCTGGAAGAGCTTTTCGCCCTAATTCCTCTTGGGTTTACAGCCTGATCTTGTCGGTCCAAATTGAGTCTTTAGACTTCACTTCCTCAAATCCTTTGCTGATGGTAGAATGTGATAGCGTCAATTCTCCTAATATCTCTACCAGAGCCTGACCTAGACGTTAGAATACAATAGCGTCAATATGTCTCCTGACATCTCTACCAGAGCCTGAGCTAGATGATAGAATGTGATAGCGTTAATCTGTCTCCAATTATCTCCCCCAGAAACCAGCCTAAACGTATTTCCTCTTAATTTCCATACTCCCCGACCGTACGCAGCAAGAACACTCAAAATCTATTAATATATGTACATATAGGAATCATACTGCAGGTTTTGCAGGAAAGCAGCAATATAGCCGCATTTATTTAATTTACCTGGAGGGTCCGCTCTAGACGTGTAAAGACGATATCCCGAAGCCCGAAGTCCCAGCCCGCTTTTCAAGTACGGGCGCCGACGAAATTACCACAAGCGACAGCCGAGCTGTCAACTCCTAGCCATCCTGAGACACCAGCACCTCTCGCACTAGCCCTTCGCACCCTCGGAGTCGCAGGTATCCTCTAAACTTGTTAATTTAGGCGTATGGTTTCAGCAGACAAATTGTAAACATAACTGCCGTTATCTATGAGGCTGCGCTTTGTGCATCCAATATATAGAGCCGAAATACATACTTAGGTGTCTCGCCGAATACAGGTGCCGTCAATACCTACCTGCTAAATGGGTTGAAGTTTACGGAGGAGCAAAAAACACGCCCCCAGAAGAATTTGTTATTTTTATCAATGTACAATTCAGTTTGGTTATAATTATCGATTATTTTGTAACTGTAGTTAACAATAATATATTGTTGGTAATTATATTGTGTTTTACTAGCCGTATACATTTGAGAATTGGTGAATATTATTCTTTGATTCAGTTACTCGAGGTACAAAATTAATAAATGTTTGAGCATTTCCGAAATTAATAGAAGTCGTAAATGACCAGAATTAATTCCCAGGACTAAAGTTAAATTCAGGAGGGTGAAACGTTAAAATATAAATCCTGTTATTTTTACACCAAAGATATTTACTATTCTTCTTCTTTTTATAATCTTTAGCTATTCCAAACAGTTGTCGATTTAACGATGTGAGAGATTCATTAATATACACAGAATTACTACTTTTCGCCATATCAACTAATTCCAAATTGATCTCGCTTAACTTCAGATTACGTTTAATCTTTCTTCATCTTAGAAACAAATTTCACAATGAATCCTCTCGGTTTTTGGTGGCAAGCATCAATAATAATAAAGGAAAGAGCAATTTCTACGGCCTGTACTGTTGATAAACTATTTTCATTTGGCATATCAGGAACCCTAAAAATGTCAACACAATTTCTGCGTGAATATTGCTCGAGGTCGTTTATTTTCTGCTCCATAATTGTGTTATCCTTTTACAATAGAGTGTTCTAGTTGGCGATAACTTCAAATGAAGCTAAACAGTTGATTGCTTATTTATTATTTTATCAACGTACTCATATCTTCGATTCAACCGAATTGCATATTTCTTTTACCTCATTGTGCATCGGGGTCAACTTAAGCATGATGTCCGCAAGTGATAATTCACTACAGGTTTTACATATCCAGCCATTAATATTAATAACTTTTGCGTAAGCAGACAAACCGACGCAAGTGTTATGATAAAAATTCGCGCAGGTTGTACATTTGACCTTACTGGTCGTTCTGGATATTTAGGTGTCACAGAATTTTCACGTATTCGGCATTTTAACCTGTGTGGCACTAAAATATGTTATTTTGAAGACAAAGTTTAATTTTGGTTTTAAACACTAGCACTATTCGTAGTTTACTTTATTATGGTTAGATTTTCCACTTTAAAAGATATTATTTTAATGAAGAAATTACAAGTTCTGAAGACTCGGTCTAATATCTAACCACTAATTGAAGTACAATATTCCACAATAAATAGTTGCTCATATGATAATAGGTTTTGAGAACGTAACTTACACGAATTTACAGTTTATGTGAGAGCTGTTTTTTTGGCTGAACTGTTAAAGGAAAAATATAGCATAAAAGTGACGAATTGCATTTGCTAACGGTACTCCACAAACACATAAAATTAATGAAGATGATTCTACATTCTTCATACTGGAACACTGTTTACATTATTTTATATTTTAGAAATTTCAGATTTATTTAACAACTTCAAAATTGATGCTCTACATGACTGCTTCTTTGGTTTGCAGTAATAATATTAAATTCAATTCAGAGCAAGTGTTACGTTTGGCAAATTCAGTTTTCGGATGCACCTAAAGGCTCACGTTGAATATATACGATTTCCAGACATTTCGCATTATAGAATAATCTGTTGTCGTTTATATTGACGTTTGGGTAACTGTTGAAAGTATAGCTTATAGTATATTATATTACGAGGCATGAAAGTGTTACTTTGCAGATGAGGAGACTCGTTGAAGCGTCCGAGTACTTCTTCAAAGCCTCCGAGTCAAGCATAGACACTTTCATGCTGTGTAATGTATTACATTTTTTATAAAATCTCTTTAAACATTTGAAAATAGAATTTTATCGCATCAAGACGCATGGTGAAGGTGACCGGTCACCTAGGTAAAGTAAAGTAAAAAATCTGTAAAAGGCTTTACCCAGAACTTCCCCCGTCGGCATTGTGACACTAAATAATTTTGATGACTGCTGGTGCAATTTTGCTCCTTAGTTCTGGGAATATATTTATAATATTATTTGGCACATGCTCAAAGCTCGGCGTATGAGTCTTGTAAATTATGTTTTTTAATGCATAACAGAAAAGAAGCTTAAGACGAACATTGCAAGAGAACTTGCAGTCATCGATCAAACCTATCAATTCTAATCGACTGAGTGAGCAAATATTCAGTGATAATAAGTAACTTTTTAACTGCAATATATAGTGGTGCACCGCCTTGTGATACCGTAATTCACATAAACGGGCAAGCAATTTTGAGAAACTGTCAGTACCTAGTAGCAGTAAGGTCACTTCTAAAATGTATGGCCCAGTTATGAAGTCGTCTGCTATGCTAATCCAAACATTTTAACTAAACCGAATCTGCGCCCTTGCTAAAGTGTTTGGGATCTTCAACTGGCAAATAACGCTCGTCTAGACACAGACAGGATATTACGTACTTTAGACAATTATTTCAAGATAATTGAATAACTAAAAAGAAAAACCCCTAAATGGACGTAACATATCTGGAACGAAGACCACTACATACAATGGGATAACGCATCAGTTGTAGCTAAAGAAGAAAACAGGTTCCGTAGGGAATAAAGCCCATTTGGATGCTACTACTGCGCAGAGAATTACAAAAATAGTCTACTGCGCATACAGCGTTAATATATATACAGGGTGAGGCACCTAAAGTGTTACAGAGCAATAGCACTCAAACTATTGATCACATCCAAAAATGTTTCAGACAAAAGTTTCAGTGTTCGAGAAGGCCGTCATATTGAATCACTCTATTTTTTTTATCTGTGGAGGCGCTGAAGCTACGTCAAGGTCAACTCCACTTTTTTAAATGGAACCATGTATTTTTTTTTGGATGAAATTATTACCGATTTGAAGACGAATTCAGCGACCTGCAACACAAGGTCATTCTAGTCACGCAAAGTATGAAAATAGTCGAAAAATCGAAAAATGCAACAGTGCAACAAACACGAGTCAACACGACGGTGCACCACCCCATTATGCTATGTGTTTAAGACAAGTGCTAAATGAGATTTTTGGCGAAAAGTGGATAGGACGAGGCGGTCCTGTAGCTTGGCCACCTCGTTCGCCAGATCTAACATCACCAGATTACTTTTTATGGGGTTTTGTCAAAGATCGCGTAATGGCGGTAGCACCTACCACGCCTGACGACATGAAAGACAGAATACGCCGAGCATGTACCGAAATTACACCACAAATGTTGGCTGAAGTTAAACGGTCTTTTCATCAGCGAATTAACAAGTGCTTACAAGTCGAGGGTCATCACTTCGAGCATCTTCTGTAGGTAGACCCAAACCAAGGTTAGTGGATCCTTTGAAAGTGATTATTCCAATATTTTTCGATTTTTCGACTATCTTTATCTTTAAACTTTGCGTGACTAGAATGACCTTGTGTTGCAGGTCTATGAATTCGTCTTAAAATCGGTAATAATGTCATCGAAAAAAAAATACATAGTTCCATTTAAAAAAGTGGAGTTGACCTTGACGTAGCTTCAGCGCCTCCACCGATAAAAAAATAGAGTAGTCCAGTATGACGGCCTTCTCGAACACTGAAACTTTTGTCTGAAACATTTTTGGATATGATCAATATAGTAATTTCTAGCAATATTTGAAGTTAGGTTATGTTACATGTGTCAAAAGTTTTTCATTGTAATAATTAACTATAGCCTTTTTTTTCCTCTTCAATAATAAAACCCTTTGTCGTTTCTGTTCTATTGCAATGGAAGTGTATGCACAGAAATTAAAGCATTTTGGACATAATTTTTCTACAAGAAAGTGTGACATAAGTCAAGTTTGTAAATTAAAAATAATTCAGTGCTGCCAAAATCAGCAAGCAAAAGTTTCTAAACAGAATTTAAACAAGGTACCAACTTGACAGCATTTTGACAGTTCACGAGTTTTGTGAATGGATAGTATGTATGCTTTTCCATTGTTAATTAGGTTTAATTATTGTAACAATGCAGCACAATTTGTGTGTTCAGCAGTAGCCAGCGGGCTAAATTTCGCCTGTGACCAGTTCAGCGGAAGCGGAGCTGAAGTAGCTCAGCAATTAAAGTTTATTGCATAAGTGTTTTTGTGCAGCAAGCCAGTTTTTGCACTTCAAAGATGTGCAAAATAACCTTGTACTACAACCACGCCTTTTCAAGATTTTTCAATTTGTTCTTGACGTCATTCGTTACAGCTGCAATCGTGAGAAACTTTCACGCGTGATCCATTCCAAGGCCATTCCAACCTTCGTTGATGCTTTGAAAATAAACTTGGTTAATTTTCTAGTCTGGCATAAAATTTGCAAAATCCGAAAAAATTACAAGGGATAGAAATACAGAAAAGTTTTTAAATTTTTCGTGCAAAATGTTACACATTTTTGAATAGGTAGGTACTGTAAACAAATACACAACTCGTAATAATTGCAATACTGGACGATAAACTTAAAGCTAGAAAATACAAAATTATAGAAATAAACGGCAAACAATGTAAGAAAAAACAAACATAATTTTTTTAAAATCCGATTCTACTGAAGTATCGAACAATATGCAGCGGCTTTTCATCGCCACAGCGGCATTCAAACCGCGCTCCACGCGGACGTATTCGATTAGAGAAAAAGCAATACTTTCAAGAGACATGTCCAGCGAAAAGCCCAATGTAGTAATTTTGAAGACTCGTATTTGCACGAGAAGCATAGCGTGCAAATACGACGGAGCTATCCGCTCAACCCCTCGGGCAATGTCCAATCTTGAAAAACTCCATGGTTTATGGGGTTTCGGTAACGCTTTCCTGTGGAATCCTACCTCAAACGGAGAGCTTCATACGCTGGATACATTTTCTAGTGACGCTACAGCAATTACACACTTGGAAATGGCGTTTTCTTTAAACGTAGTATACACGACTTTCTCTGGCCGATGTCTTCAATCAGTCGAAAAGAGGCTCCGAAGTTGATCAGCACTTGGGCAATTCTTGCAGCTAGCTATCCCTCTTTGCTGGGCACAGTTATTACTTGTAAAATTAGTCACAAAGATGGCCTGCACACTGGTGAATATGAACGACACTGTTTAACTCTCACAAATAACTTTTTATTAAACTGTGCAGCTCAACTGGCACACAACATTTTCAAGCTTGTTTGGATATTATTAACAATTGACATTCTCGTTGCCCTGTGATTACGATTTACATTTGTTTTTAAGAAGTGAGGTTTGATATCATGTTTTAACTTATGAACTACAGTTTTAATATACTGTTTTTTCTTAAATACTAATTTGTCTTTTTTTGGAAATTGTCACTTGAAACTTTGCTCTGCTTTTAATTACTTAGTTTAATTGCACTGATTCCCATGAGTTGATTTAGCACTGCACTAATTGTCTGTCTCCTCTCAATAGGTTGTCTTATTTCATTGCTCTTTGCAATAATTGCTTTGCTCGCACTGCTCTTTTACCCGTTAGTTACCTTGCCGTTTGTTGGCTTATAAATGTTTAATACTTATAATGCTCACATACTTTCCGTACTTCACAAATCATATTTGTATTATTTCAAATTCACATTATAGTATTGATTTCACCAAACTCAAATCTGTCAGCTACATAAATTAAACTATGCTTGCCATTCCGAACAGCAATTATCACTGAAACGCTGAACGTGACGCTTTCGAATTCTGTTTTCTCTGATGCCAACTTTCCCCGCCAAATTATAGTTACTGCTGCTCATATCAAGTGCATTTATTAGTGTAAAAGACTGATTATCTTGCAATAAATAAAATATTAAATTTTGTGCTCCTTTTGAAATTATTTATTTTCGTGTTAATTAGGCAATCAGAATTGCCGTGGGCAGTAAACCATTATAATACATATATTTATATTTTTAAAGTCTCCACCAATTTTTTTATTACAATCCCTCATTAAGTTTTAGCCTAAACAGCTGACACTAACATCCCAACCTTGCTAGTGTCCGTCTACCACTCTACCACCGTCTGCCAACAAGTTCAACGCGGCGATGACCTTATCTCCACAAAATATTATTCATGTTAGAGAAAAATACAATCCAACATTCCGTTAGTATCACGCTATGTAATATTTATATGCAAGTTTACAATTTCACAAAGACCCAGAATCAAAGTTGCATATTTTTCTTATTTAAAAATTGAGACAATAAGCCTGAATAGGTAACTCTCAAATTCGACACCCTGTATTTCTAAAACGACGAACTTGCGGACCCACTTGGATCGAAACTGCTTATCTTAGAATAAGCCAAGAAACATGCCAGTAAATTTTCTGAGCGTACTTTAAAAAATATCCTGTATATTACTTGCGAGTATGAATGGGGTTCGATTCGGAAACATCAAATTAAACAGTCGGCTTTCAGTGACAAGTAATTTACTGAAAGTTGATTCCTCCTGAGCTCCAGTAAACATTTAAGTTTTCCTTGTTAATTTTTAATTTAATTATTTTTTCTATAGCACATGTTAAAGTGTCTCGACGTTAAACGATTCACTCGTGGATAAAATTTTACTTTATCGTCTTGTATAATAAATTACTATTATTTGTTGATAACGAGTACAGATTATCTTTACGAAAATTCCGAATTTTAATATTTTCAACTTTTTAGTCTTGCAAACTACCCATCAACAGCTTGAGTAAACTCTTTGTTAAAATTTGATAAATTAAAGTCGTCTAGAATAAATTACCCTTTTATGAGTAATTTCCACCGTTTGTTGAAGCATGTGAACTAATATTTCAAAACGACTGTTCGCCTACTGGTTGCAAGTAAACTAAACGAAATGTCAGTTACACATGAACCCACACACTCTAGCTGAATATTTAAAGCAGAGGTAATAAATTATAATTTTAATTAAACCTTACACTCAGCTTGTTAACATATATATTAAACGATGTCAAAAGCTACCTGGGAATGAATATGGTACAAAAGCGTTTTAAATACTATCGTCGCGTTTGTTCGGGTAGGTTTAAGTTTAAATGTCTTTCAACAGTATTAACATTACCTACAGCAAAAATATCTTGTTGTCGTTTTAAGCGTCAAACTGATGTATATATTCCCACTAGTGCAAATATGAAAAGAACGACTTTGTAGATTTAAGTAAATTTATTTACTATAAAAATTAATATCACTCAAATTACAGAAAATTTTGAATGCAACACGTGTTGCCCAACTCGCTAGCGCTCGTAGGTCAAACTTCACGACTAGTGTGAAAAACACTTTCATTTTGCATTTTCTACAACTGCAATAAAAAGTAGACTTTTATTAACGAAAAGTTGACGTTTTCTGAGGAGCGAGCGCCAAAGTGGTTTCCACTTGTTACTATGGAAGACGAGCACCAAAGTATTCTGTCGCTCATTGCTTAAGAAACGAACAAGCATTGATAAAATTAAAATATTTTTCCAATTTTTATTATTACCGAAAATAAACGTTAACAAACAATTTATACAATTATTAATGCTGGTGCTTGATTTTGCAAGAAAGTTTAAATGTCAAATTGACAAATAACGTCAAATTTCAGCAGCAATAACAATGTACTTACGATTTTCATTTTTAATTATTAGATCACATAATTTTTGCTCATTTTGGGTGTTGTACAAAACATGTGTGTATTCGAGCGAAAAGCGTCATTGTCGATTTTGAGAGGTTGCCATGCTTCTCCGACAAGTCGCGCGGCAACATTCTTTCTCAATCGGCAATGACATACTTTGCGCTCTTCTTCTACATTACTTTTATCTACGACAGTTTGTAAAATTGCCTTTTAGTTGGCAGTTTTAAGTTTGTAAAACGACTGTTTAATAACATGTTTTCATTAGTTTACGTCGTCAGTAGTAACGTGTTTAAAAGATTTCATAGGCACGTTGTCACTAGCAACGTGTTTTAAAATTTTTAAAACACGCAAAATTACGGCCAATCCTAATTTACATTTAATTTTTTTATATATTTACGGTGTTTTCTAGATTCTATCGTAGATAAAATGTTGTACGATACACACGCGTAAAGCATCTTTAGTTACTCGCGGGGCTTAAATGGCTCGCTACTCGCGTTCTAACTCTACCCCACTCGTGACTAAAGAGTAACTTGTATCGTAAATTAGTATTTTCTACTACCTGTCTCAGTGGTGTAGCATAGCAACTTTTATTCTTATTTTAATCTGGGAAATATGCTTTTGCTGCCTAATTTTGGAACACGCTGTATAGCAATTGTTACTCCAATCATTTAACTGTTATTTTCTTAAGATAAGTGTCTATTATTTATAAGAATCTGGCTGGTGTCTATTTAAAAACAAAATATTTATGATTCGCCGCTTAAAGGAAAAGAATTAATGCAAATGACGAAATACCTCCATTTTACAAGATTGAATGTTTCTCTAAACGGCTATAATATGATTATGTAGAGTACTATAAAAATAAATAAAAGCAAACTTTCTTACTCCATACGCTTCAGCCCTTCGAAGTTGTTCTGCATTATTGGATGAAGGACCAAATACCCTTCCTAGTGTTTCCATTATACTTCGACCTAAGCTTTCCAGAGCTTCATTTTGGGCATTCGCATTCTGGTTCCAAGAAATTAGAAGAACTATCAGCAGTTCCCACATTCCCTTCATAATATAAACTGAAAAAAACAATCAGCATTTTTAAAGGTAAGCTTTTATGGAGTAATCAAAAACAATACTTATTAAAAGTGTGGCCATACGAAAATAAAAACAGGCAAACATGCAAACAATTATTGGTACATTCTATCTAAAACAAAATGTTTCTACAACTTTAACTTCCATTATCCTCAAGAAATACATTATCTTTAATATTCAAACAAATTGTTCGAATTAATTTCCAGGAATCAGTTGGAAGTAAATTCATGAAAAAAATGAAATAAAAAATTGAAAAAGTCTACGACACATGTAAAACTCACCCTTACGGCTTACAGTGTACAGCTAAATTACTATCCTTCTCTAAGCTGAGAATTTCATTATTTGAATGGTTTTAGCAATTACCAATTTTTCAAGCTGTTATTACTCGTGTTAATATTTAACGAATGTTGCATAGTTTCGTATTATACGTATATACTAAATTTTTAAATTTATATGCATCGAATAAGTGTTACTTGATTATTGTGTCAGTGGTAAAAAGTCGTCGTTTCCTTACGCGTGTGAATTGCGGAACTAGGCAAAGCCGACTTCTATAAGCACACAAGTAAGAAAATTATGCAGTTCCCTCACGTCACATACAAGGCTTAGCTATTTTCGAAATAAAAATTTTAAAAAACTTTACTGTATTTACAATATTTACTATTCCCCTAGCGGAAAAAGTAATTACTTTTTTCCTAGTGCGAAAATTTCACTACCTAACTCATATTAATGAGAATATTAAGGTTTTTCTCATGAAATAAAATAAAATTAATTGTAACAGTGTTCATACAATCTTCATTACAGGCAGCTATATAAACAAATTCGTTTTGAATTTACTGAATCCTAATACGAGTATGAACGCAAAATAGTGTTTTTGTAAGTTTGACCTTGTATAATGACATTTTGTTGTCGTTTTCAACGTCAAAATGATGCATATATTCGCACTAGTTGCAATATGAGATGTTGACACTAGTGCTAATATGAACATTTAAAACAACTTTGTAGATTTAAGTAAATTTATTTGTTTTTCACACACAACGTGTTGCCCAACTCACTAGCGCTCGTAGGGCAAACTTCACGTCTAGTGTGAAAAGCACTTTCATTTTGCAACTTGATACATAAATAACTGTTTTGCACTTCCCGGAGTACGTGATCTACTTTAGTCGTCATTTTGAGGAAATAAAGCGTCACTTTTCATCCCTGATGGATTAAACATTTATAAAAATCCCAAAGGATTAAATAAAAAATAAACAATTTTCACCGTAGTAGCTAATAAATTGCTAAGTTGCCACGTATTTTTTGTCACCATCGGACACTACTATTTTAATATTGATGTCTTAAAAAGCTGGATTGTCAGCATTGACAGCACATTGTTACCGACTATGTAAGATCAGTTGATTTCGTATTCTGACTCGGGAGTGCAAAAAATAGCATATGTGGGGGCAAAGGTATGTCGTAAATTTGGGCTTACGGTCTCCGATCCCTTGTTGTAAAGATACAAGCCATATTGTTTTTTTCAGTAACAATACACAACAGTAATTTAACATTGTAAGTGGATGGTGTTTAGGAGGTTACGATGAAATTAAATGTCAAAAATTACCTCCCTGCATTTAAATAGAAGCTTCTGCTCAGCGCACTGACGATTGTGTAACTCGTTCAACAATCGTTGGCACCCCTTTAACAGAATCGCAAGCATTTTAAATCATATCCACTAGGTCATCCCTGTGTTCGCTGTTCGTGTATCAACTACATTGTTAAAATGTCCCCAAAGGTAAAGGTTCAAAGGCTTCAGATCTGGAGATCTCGGCGGCCAAAATACTAAAACTCTTCTTCCAATCCATCATTGAAGATAATTGTTATCAGGAAATTGTCTTGCAGCTCATTCAAACTGTGCAGTGTCCCATCGTGCATCAACCAAGAATCACGTCGTATTATGAGTGGCACATCATCTATCCTAAAGGACCGGATAAAGCCTGGACTATGATTGAATTACTAAAGTGTGCTGTTCGAACAAAAAAAAATCTTATATTTTCAAACAAGCGATCGAATACCATACGCCCATCTAGACTTTTTTGCTTATTTCAAATCCCTGAACATATTTCCAAATTTTCGACATACTTTTGCGGGAACCATGCATACCACGGAACCAAGGTGCTAGCTAATCCAACGTGTGGTTATTTCCTCACCTTCGTCTCGGGAACAAAATCAACCCTGTGGATTAAATAACATACTTTCGTTCTTTGGTATATAACGTAACGGTTATTTTAAACATACCTTTGCCACAAACTTGTTAGTGCGTTACATAGGTACCTCACAGACTGACACTTTAAGTTAGTTGATCAAAGCTTTGACTATGAATGAACATTATGGTTTTGAAACAGCAATACCTAAATCTTCCCAAGCATAAAAATAAAAAAAAACTAGTTATGCTCAAGTTGTTCGCAAGTGCCATAGGGCAATGAGTATAACGATCGCTTTGCGTCAATGACATCTCCGCTCTGAGAATAACAAACCGGTCCTTATTTATGAACACACAGACGCACACGAGATATTTTAAATAAATAAACAAACACTGAAGATTGTTAGCATTACAAATACAGGTTGTCAGTAGATAAAATCAGGTCAGTTAAGATAAACATATTATTTATTGCTTACTCTAGGGCAAGTTTATAATATTACTACACTTAAAGTTTGCCCTTGATCTCTATTTATTGCAATAACAAATCATATATTTTTTAGGAAATGCAAGCCGTATAAATTGGAAGGGTGCTCCCGAGAGATTAATGATATTCTAGGAATAAAAACATTACTCCCGGCAATATTAAGATTTTAAAGCACATATTTGAAGCCTGATTCCATTACACAGTTGCAGCCTTTAAAGCCTTGCCTTCGGCATCGGCTCGAAGTGTGCCTTGGCGTCCTTTAAAAATGCTTGTACCGGACTTGTGCCGTAAGCCACTATTTCCTCACTAATGGTTGTGAAATATGGAATTGTTACACAGTTAGGAGTATACTTTCAATTCTTATATACTTTTAACAATCCAAGCCAATAATAAAAACTAAACGAAACCTAATTGCTTAAATAATGGTAATGTATTGTATTTATGGAAAACAAAAGTGCCGCTATGACAACTATTGTCACAGATGTCAAAACGACCACAATTTAGAGAATTTCAAACTAAAACTCACATAACCGTAAAATTCAAACAATTCAAAGTTTAACAACATGGATTTGCAAACAAGAGTGTTATTACCAATGCGGTAGGAATTAAATTGCTGGCTTACGAAGCTTTCGCACGAGAAAGGGTTGAGAGCAGGGCTCTGTCAAATGAAAGTGTACAGTAATTTGAAAGAACAGGATCTATACTTGACTGTCCGAAATCAGAAAGACCAAGTATTAGTAATATCCAAGTTTTATAAGTTTTACAGGAAAAGCAAGACATAGCCAGAACAAATACAGATATTAAAGCTTTATAAAATCAACACATATACTTAAATTCAATATTGATTCGTTGCCACCGACTGAAGCAGCAGCTCGAAGCGCGACAGAGCTCGTCCTGGAATCACCAGATCCACTAGTGGTATGAAATCGAAGAGAAACCTGAAGAATAAGGATGAAATAAGGGCAAGAACAGAATAATTCCCATCAGTACACTACAGGCTTCTGTTCGGATAGTCTGCTAAATCTCACTTCCTACAAATCCACGAAGATTGTCAGGGCGGAGTTCACGGAGGCAGAAAAGCTCAATACTTTGCATAAATTGAAACGGTACCTACAATAACATCCCTGAACGAGTGCAAGAGACCGAGGATGACATTCAGGAACCATTGTTCGACCGCTGCTGTCACGGAGGAGTAATTACACACAATAAGTTTTGCTCCCTTCAACTAAAGAAAAATGTACCGAACCAGGTACATCAGGGAGTTAAAAATGCAAATTGCAATACTAAATCCTTACTCATAGCATTCAGATTAGTCATTCAGTGGATTAGGCCAACTGGGGATACCACAAAAAACGCGCCACGTACTCTACATCATGTTGGTGCGGAAATGAGTATTGCTCGCCTAACACGTGATAGATGAAATTTTGCTGCGCTCGTAGGTGCAAACGGTTGACTGTATCAACAAATTTTAAGGACATAAATTGTAGCAAATTATTTCTACTGTTTGTCTCGTTCACAACTTTTTGCCGGTAAACGAACCGAGAACGGTATATCTTCGAAAACTCATTTACGGCTACATTTTTTCAAGATGGTGGCCTCAGCGCGAAGCATAGAAGGTAGCAAAGCCGTCGGCCGTTAAGGATATAACGGCCGCCGGCCATTAAAAATCACATTGTCTATACTTACGACCGTTCATGAACATCTCGTTATTTTGTGGTTTAGCTTGTTGTAGCAAGAGACAGCTAAGGTAGGTGGTGAAGTTGATTTTTAACTAGCCTGAAGCTTTGGTTGTGAATAACGACTGGCGCCCGATTGTAATCAATATACAAGTACATTATGATCAACAATTATTTTCATCTGGTATGGCTATGAAATAGTTCCTAATTTATGAATCCAACTGTAAATCACTTAAAAATCAAATGTCAAGTTTGAAATTTCAGTTAAATATAGTTGCATTCATAAATTAATAAATATTCCATAGCCATGCTAAATGAAAATAATTTTTGATCATACTCTATTTTGTAACCTTAGGAACCGCTACCTGGTCCTTATTCACCTCCATATTCTGCCAAGGGTTGAGAGCTAGCGACCCCTAGCTTAAGGGTGGTACACCGTCACTGAAAACATTAAAGAACATTGAAGCGAATCGTAATCAGTGAATTTATGGAACTTTTTACAAACCACCACCTCGAGAACTGACAATGATATCTGGCTTTTCAAACCTTCGGCCTATTTCTAAGTATAGCTACATCGTAGTACCTGTGTTACATCGATCTTGATGTGTGTTATTTGGTTTCTTATCAGCACAAATTATACATGAAGATCCTGAGTACTTTCTTCAATAGTAGTTTTAAAGTCACAGATATAAAGATTATATTCAGCCATCATCGTTTGCAAATATTGTAATAAAACAACTCCAACTTTTGGAGCCACTTTATATTTTCGATTACCTGAGCATCATGACCTTCCATAAAATAGAGGTGAATGAATTCTGATTATTCATTTGTGAAAGACAACAAGGATCTGTCTAAATAACAAACTTGTCCTGGGATTTTGAATACGGGCATATAATTAGCATATGATATTATGTTTGCTCCAAATACATTGTTGTAGTTTATTATAGCTTCACAAAACTGATGATCTACAGTCTTGATTATTTAATAATTCTGGCGGTTCACTAAAAACTGGAAATTTACATTTCCGTTGAGACAGCACACTCCGTGAGATTTTGGTTTCCATAATAATGAGTGGCAACTACTGCATTTTACTAAAATTGATCCTAAGCTGACCATATTATCTTTTGCGTAGTTTATTAATGGACTGTAACTGAATGCTAAGTTATCTTTTGTTTTTCATGTCACTCACATTTCTTATCTCAATTTTTTTAAATTATCTTCAAATATTAACAAAACTCGGCCCTTCGGGCCTCGTTCCTTTAACTTTTGTTCGGCCTGTTCTAAATCACTTACCAATCTTGTAATGTAATATACCATTGTACAGCATTTACGTTGTATATGTTGGGTTCCATTTTTGTCAAGGGCAAAACCTGAGCTATGTGCAAATGATTACTTTTAGCTATTCCTTAATTACAACCAAAATACAACATTTTATTCTTTTAAGGAGCTCACCATGTAGGTATGTATTGGGTCCAAAGTATGCCGTTCTTGTTAAGCATAAAAAACCTGAGCTACGTGCAAAATATTACTTTCATTTAAGTGATAGTTCTTGCGTTGCAGTAAAAATAGATGGAATTTATTTTTTTGAAAGTGCTCACCCTGTATATATTTTATACAAATTATCTCGGTTTTCCGTCATCTAGGGATCCTGAAACCTGAAGATCTGAAGAAATCTCGGAGAGAGATTTTTTTGAGATTACAATACTTCCTTCGTCTTTTAGACGAGGGAAAAAAATTACTATAAACTATAAGTAATACATTGTTAAAGAACTGGTACAGTTATTGACACAGCTGGCCAAAGTTTCACTTGTATTAAGCAAAACATCATCAAATGAGATGCACTTATTCTCGTTTCTTACTGCGTCGAAGCACACTCGGTAAACCAAGTTATTGACCTATCCACCATACGGGCTAGTGCAAAGCTTATTTCAGTTAAAGTAAAAATGAAGCAACTAATAGTTTATTAGCAGAATTATTGGAAACAAGTGCCGTCTGTCCCACTTCACAAAAATAGAGATTAAATGAATTTAAAGATCTGTTTTTGTATTAACCCATTTAAACCTAGCCGCTCGTTAAGACCGACACACATTCTTACATATTCTGGTTTTTCTTTTGACTTCAAAAAGCATTTGAATATATTTTTATCGCATTTCATTTGGTAATGTACCACATTTCTACATTCAAAATCGTTTAGAAATGTGGTACATTTCTGCATTAGCAACACTTTTCTGAATAGCAACGGCGATTCGTTTTACGTTTGGCAGAACTGAAGTGTACTGTTGGTGACACTGTAAGTCTATGTCAAATTCGAGGTTAGTAGGTTAGGTTTTGTTTTTTATTTGACACAGACTGAAGCAAAATCTAACCTGCGAACTTCGAATTTGACATAGACTTACAGTGTCACCCACAGTACTCTTCATACTGCCAAGCGCATAACATTAACTGTAGCTGCTTACTGTGCTTTACTACATAGAATCGAGTTCTGCCCAACTTGGTTATGTTTTGACATTTAGTGTCACTTTTATGTAAAAATTTAATATTTTCTTATGAAATGCGATAAAATAGTATGCGCAACACGTTAGAAAAGTGGTTTTAATGAACTCGTATGGCCGTTTAAGTACTCGCTAACGCCCGTACTCGAACCAGCCATACATGTTCAGTAGTTCAGTAAAACATTACTTTTCTAAACTTGTTGCGTAATATGCCATTTCCAGTTAATGTGCATCATTTCTTTTAGATTCTATTCAGTTCTCTCTAAAAAAGAGTCAACTCATGTGCCTAGAAAAAGACGATTGAAATGATTTCATATGCTGTCTGTCATAAATGAGCGAGAAACTTGAGTGCATCGTTAAAGACCCGCTGGGCACATATCACATACCGCTACCACGTAAGGTGCCTTGCTATTGGACGTTTGCTTTGCCTAACCAGTTCAGTTTATTACTTTAGTATAATCTAGAATTTTATGTTTTACAGTGTTTTTATGCAGCAAAGCAGTGGCGTAACTATAGACCTTCAAGACTTCGCAGGGGGCGGGGCACAGATATAGAGGCCCTCATAAAAAAATTTTGTTTTTTAAATTTCAATATGTACTGTTAAAATCACTGGGGCACAAATATACAGATGAAAAGGTTTGCTTGGGTCATCTACGATATTATTAATAAAATCATTGAGGTGAATGTGAATGTGCATTTTGAAGTGGTGTCATTCTCAAAATTACTGCTTTTAAAGTAGCTCTTAACTAACATGTGAGCAAACGAAAGTGAAATCAAGCTTGACTTTAAAATTTAAACATATGTCGATTATTAATTCCCATTATGTTACTGTTCTAACACGTGAGCAGAACATCAACATAATGTGAATTAATAATCGACATATTTTTCAATTTTCAAAGCCAAGTTTGATTTCACTTTCGTTTGCTCACATGTTACATAAATACATACGGTATAGAATATAGAAGATAAAGTTTGAGGTCGACACATAAAGTTATAAAAAATAATAATTTACTTCACCTATATTTTTATATAAGTTTAACGAAGGTGTTATTGAATTTTAAGATGAAATGAAATTCATAGTACTGAATCGAAGTCACATGCCGGAACGCAATGCATTATGGGTAATGGGTCATCAGCTGTCACTCAGGACCTCCTGACTCATTAATTAGCGTAATTTAAAAACAACTCACGACATTCCAAATTACAAAGGCGAGAAGATCAAAGTGACACTGAAAGTACTATTTTTAAAATATTATAATTAAACGCCAGAGGTTGCAAAAAAATTAAAACGTAAATACAGGAGGCTAATGCAAAACTGAAAATAATTTTAAAAAATATATCACAGAAATCGCACTCCTCAAGAACGATACTTATCTCTTTCGGCGACAGAGAATGAAACAGAAAACACATAAACGAATAAATGAATTTGAAAAAGTGCAATCAAGAAAAAAACATAGATCGAGAGTGCAGAGACGTTCAAATGATTGAAATTGAATTGAAGAACACTTGTATCACATTTTGTAGGTATTTGGATGTCCCTGGTGTATTGGTACACTTTCGTGTATTTTTTAAATTTTAAGAAAATAAAGTAGGTTAATATTGTATTGACTGACTGGTTTTTCTGCCATGTATAGGTATATCGTTATTAAAAATAGGGTTTTATTTCTCATAACTTCTTTTACAAATTATACCTGTGTGATATACTTTGTAATTTGGGAGAGGGAGCACAAATTTATCTGGCGTGCGAGGGGCCTCAATTTTGTAGTAACGCCACTGTAGCAAAGAAAATTTTCTGGTGACGAGTGTAAATGACTCTGAGTGCTTGAATTCACCTCAATGGTAAGGCCAAGATATTATGATAAAGAGAAATCACTACAACAATAAACAGATATTAATGTGTTCAAGAAAGTATTTACTTCAATCGTACTGAGAAAAATGTGAAATTAATCGAAAAACGTTTAAATTGGAAGCAAGTGATGTTTTCCAATAAGTGCGTTTCTTCTGAAATAATAGTTTTTGCCGCCAACTTCATTGAGTTACGAGAAGTAATCTATACATTTTTTATGTGGTTTATAAACCGTGAAATAATTTTTTGATATACTAATTAGACATATTTTATTATAACGGATTAGAAAACAACCAAATAATTTATGCAAAATGGTAATTTATAGAAATTCATGTTTTCGTAGATAGACAGACATTGGCGATAGTTGATTGCGAGGGGGGGGGGGGCTCTCCTCAGCTAAAAATTTTAGTTACGCAAATGAATATTTACAGAATTACTTCTCTACATATAGTTTTTTAAAATATATATGTAAAAATCTCTTTAAAGTTTAGTATTCTGATGATGAACCAGATATGGGATATTATTATTGTATTATCTATAATAGTCCGGTCAATTTAGACATAAAAATAGTGGTCAAATAACAAAAATTCCCGGAGAGCCAAATATTGGTGGAGAGCTGGGGTTTACCATTACAAATAAAGTTTTAAAAATCCCCATCGATCCTATGTGTGCTACAAAAGTTATTCGGGGTCAAAGGTCAAAATTTGAGGTTTTTTGGATTTTTCTCGAAAACGGTAAGTTTTATCAAAAAAAAAACCTCAAACCAAAGTTGTAGATCTTAAAATTCTCTACAAAATTGGTCTTCATGATTTGTTTCCTAAGAGTTACCATTCCTGAGATATCGCGATTCTAAGAGTCACATTATACATGATATGCACATATAAGCCACGTATATAGCTGCGAGTAGCACCTTGAAAGTTCAAGAAGAAGTAGTTATAGACCCTGTATTATTATTTCAACGCATGAGTATCACTAAAGCTTTTGAGGATGAGATTGAAAATTTTTTTGAGTATGAATTAGCCCCTTACCTTTTATCACTCTTCGATGCAGCTGGAATGCGTAAAACAACAAAGTCAGCAATTTACGATTGCTTTCAATCAGTCAATACTGAGGTTGATCGTACAAACGCTACTTACATTATTGATGGAGGATACCTACTACATCACGTTGTGTGGGATCGAGAAGAAACCTTTAGCGTTATTTTTGATAAATATGTTCAGTATCTTTGTGTGGGATCGAGAAGAAACCTTTAGCGTTATTTTTGATAAATATGTTCAGTATCTACGCAGACATTAAGGGCTTACAGTGACGGTAGTATTTGACGGCTACAGTGACTCGACAAAGAAGCTGCAGAACAACGTCGTCGAACTACAAAGACATCATCGGGTTCCGAGATTATCTTTGATGCATTTATGACAGTTCCAGCGAATCAACAACAATTTTTCGCTAACATTAATAATAAATCTCGTTTCATTTCCATGTTAAGTGACAAATTAACAGCTGCGAATATTGCAGTGAAACAAGCTCAAAATGACGCAGATGTCCTCATAATTGAAACAGCAATAGAAAAATTTAATGCAACAAACACAACAATTGTAGTTGGCGAAGATGTTGATTTGTTAGTACTACTTACTGCAAGGACTCCAATGGATAAAATTATTTACAGAAATTGATTCCACACCTCAAACAATAATTACGGAAGGAATTCGTTTCTTCTTGCGGTTTATGGAGCTCCAAAAAAATTACTTGCATTGATAAATACCGATACTTAACTTTTGTAAAAAATACGCGAAACAAGTACAACTATCATGTCTTCCTCCAACATCAGCATCTGCTGTTCAACACTTGTATCGAGTATACTATCAAACATGGCTGGGCAATCAACTGAACCCAGAAGACTGGGGTTGGAAATTGATAGATAATACTCTGGAACCGATCCAAACTTTATTCCCACCTGCTCCAGAAAAACTCCTCAACACAATTTTTTGCAATTGCAAAAAAGGTTGTAGTGCCAAATGTGGCTGTAAAAAAGTCGGGTTGCTGTGTTCTCCAGCTTGTACCAATTGCCAAGGTCAGTCTTGCTCAAATGTCCAGTTGAGTACAATAGAGGAAGATTCCTGTGATTTTAATGAAGAGACCAATGACTCAGCCACATCTGAACAATTTATGAACATCCAGCAACAAGAAGAGGAAGAAGAAGAAATCGAAGAAGACATGACTTTCAAGAGTATGAATCTGATTAAAATATCTAAAGAAATCAAACAATAGTAACCCAATAATCAATAGCAATATCAATAATCAATATCATAATAAGGTAATATCTAGAACTTGACGGGTATTGTTCCCTTAAATTATCCTAAAATTGTCATGACAGTTAGTGGAGTAGGCCTACAGGGGAAACCACGGTAAAAAAAGCGCCTAGTACACTACCTCACAGGTGGCGTGGAAATGTGTGCATATCATGTATAATGTGACTCTTAGAATCGCGATATCTCAGGAATGGTAACTCGTACGAAAAAAATCATAAAGACCATTTTTGTAGAGAATTTTAAGATCTACAACTTTGGTTTGAGGTTTTTTTTTTGATAAAACTTACAGTTTTCGAGAAAAATCCAAAAAACCTCAAATTTTGACTTTTGACCCCGAATAACTTTTGTAGCACACATAGGATCGATGGGGATTTTTAAAACTTTATTTGTAATGGTAAACCCCAGCTCTCCACCAATATTTGGCTCTCCGGGAATTTTTGTTATTTTAAATGTCTATATTGACCGGACTATAACTATATCTAAAGCCTGTTCCATGTCCATAAATGTGTTTCCATTGTTTTTGCGTGTTCACAGTGCGATTTCCACCACAGCCCTATCGGATTTAAATCCGTATGATACAAGGACAGCCGCACATGGTGATCTTTTCCAAGAAGCAACCGGTCTATCTCGTATGATTTGTAACAAGAATTGTGCAACTTAATGCAATTATAAAAATCCGGTTGGAGCATGTCGTCTGTAAATGAAATTCTTGTTTATCGAAGCTAGTTTAGCATATCATGCTTCCTGGTGGGTGTAGCGGGACACATCAATTTGTACGTTATGAAAAGGGACATTACCAATAACAAATTCACTTTTAGACGGCAGATTTGGTATAAATGCCATAATTGGCAAAATGCATGTCGTTATGATAATCCACCGTTTTAATGGACGATCTAAATTTTAAATACGCATTTTTTACAAAACCGTTTTCGCCTCCTGCATGCTCTATTATCAGTCGGTCGCCCTTCGACACTGGTTTTCTTAACCTTTCGCTGCTGTTTATATTTCAATTTTCGTGCATAAGTCCTAAGTGAATGTAGGTTTCATCCATACAAATTATAGGCTGATTTTATTCCCAATATCATTTCATATAGCGCAAAACATTTTGGCGCGTATGTTTATATCTTTTTTTCCACTAGAAACTTCCTATTCGTCTTGGTTTTTCGCCAACGAAAACCAATCAACTGCATTTTCTTTCTAAGACTTTCGTAACTGCCCTTGTAATCAACAGCCTTCACGAACGATTTGTAAATTCTTCGAAGCGTGCGATATCATAATCTAATATCAACCGGCACAATACGCTTCTATCGGTGTCGTCCAAAGTTGTCGTCGTACCAATCCGGCGTTTCTTCTTGGACAATGACGTAAATACTGCTGCTTCTCCGTTGTTTACACTTTTGTTTTCAACCGATTTTTTTACTGAATATTAACACCAGTCGCTTTCGCGATCGCTCTTGAAGTTTTCCCATATCTATGATTTATTGTCTCCTGCATCAAATGCATCAAATTCTTCTTGCATGAATCTTAAATATTCGCCACCATTTCTTTATTTTGGCCACTTAATCGTTTACTTGTAATTTTCGATTGAAACTCCATACTCACAACACAACTAACACGTACTTTTTCTCAGAAACTACTCGATCTGTAGTGCTCGACGTTTAGTAAGTAAATCCTCTCGGCATTATTTCTTTAAAGTTTTTTTTCTGGTTAGTTATAGATATACTTTTCATATATAAGAAGGCGGTTCACTTATTATTGTCCCTAACATAAAAGCAAACACCTGAGAAGAATGAAACAATTTTATTTTTCAACATATTCGTCTGAAAGGTTAATACATTCTGTAGAACGGTGCTGAAGTGCTTGATCCCCTTGGAAAAAAATCTGTGTTGTGATCCGCCAACCACTCATTTACCGCCGTAATTACTTCTTCGTCATCTGAAAAATGGGTGCCCCGAAGGTATTCTCTTAATTTTGGGAATAGGTAGTAGTCACTGGGGGCAGATCTGGAGAAAAAGAGGGTTGTTCAAAAATGTCAAAGCCGGTATTGTGAATGGCAGCCATTGACACACAGTTTTTGTGGGCTGAAGCGTTGTCTTGATGGAAGAGTACACTTCGTCTCGATTTTCCTCTTTTCTTTTCCTTAATTGCCTTACGAACTTTTGGCATTAACTTAATCTCATATTCATCTATTATTGTGTGCCCACGTGGTAAATAATCTAGGAAAATAACTCCTCAAAATCCCAAAAAATGGTTGCCATGATTTTGCCTGCAAACGAAGTAACAGGAAATTTTCGGCTAGGTGGGGAACCTTTATACCGTCACTCCATACTTTGTCGTTTTGACGCTGGGTCAAAGTGATCTGCCGTTAACAACTTTGGTGTCCAACGTGCTGAGACTTTTTTGAGACTCAATTCACTGTGCAAAATTTTCTTAACACTCTCAACGGAAATACCACATGTCTCTGCTATAAATCTGACTGTAACTCCGCAGTCATTCAGTACTATAACGATGACCAAATTAATATTTTCTTCTGTAACCACAGTTTTTGGCGGTCCTGCACCTGGTGCATGTTTACAGGAGTCCCTTCCCAGTTTAAAATCTTGTGACCAATTTTTAATCGCCTGATATGAAAGCGCAGAATCACCCAATACTTCTGTCATATCTGTAGAAATTTCTTGTGGCGATAAGGCTTTTTATAAGAGTATTTTATCACAGTTCTTTTTGCAATTGTATCTCTTTTGTAAAAATTACAGACACCTAAGAGTTCTGAATTAATATTTGGTGTATGTGGAAAGAAGCTCTCAAGAAGATGAAGCATAGTAAAGCACCGGGGACGGATGCTATCCCAAACGAGCTTATAAAAAATGCAGACAAAACACTAGTCAAAAGGTTATTTGAGCTAATGCAGCAAATATGGAAACATAAAGTACTACCGGAAGAATGGAGAGCCTCAATCATAAAACCCATTTTTAAAAAAGATAATAGAATGGTACCAAAAAATTATAGACCAGTTTCCTTGCTTAATGTCACTTATAAATTACTAGCTAACATAGCCAACAAACGTTTACAAAAAGAAGT
The DNA here is from genome assembly GCA_940337035.1 of Agriotes lineatus. NCBI lineage: Eukaryota > Metazoa > Arthropoda > Insecta > Coleoptera > Elateridae > Agriotes > Agriotes lineatus. The sequence goes on from CALNHX010000534.1 coordinate 159,311, forward strand.
AGCTGGAAAGATTGGGAATTATCAAACTGGATTCAAGGAAGGAAAATCAGTAGTGGACAACATATTTATCTTACGTCAGATCCATGAGAAATGTAGGAAGAAAAACATACCCATACAAGCAGCGTTTGTGGACTTCAAGCAAGCATATGACTCAATAGAGAGAAAGCAAGTAAGTCAAGCGATGTTAGACCTCGAGATCCAAGCAGAATTAATAGCGATAGTTAAAATGACTCTAGAAACAACAACAAATAAAACAAGTTTTCAACTGCAAGAATCGAAAGAATTTACAAGTAACGTAGGACTCAGACAAGGGGATCCTTTATCAACACCTCTGTTCACTATAGTGCTAGAAAGTATAGTGAGAAAGACCAACGTTGACGGATCCCGAGTTTCGTTCTTTTATGATTTTTTTTTCTCGCTAAACAGCACAGGGTGTTTTTAAACAGTGGAAGGATAAATTGCATTACAGCTAACCAGAATTATGTTTAACCTATACAAAATTCGTTATTAATTAATGTTTGATAATTTTTATAAGTATTGTAAATTAGTTCATATCTGGGGAACATTACTAATTTTGGATTGTTTTTTTTTTTTTTTTTTTTTTTTTTTTAAATTTTAATTACTAGATCAGCATACAAAATGCTATACATAGTATTGATAACATAGAACTATAACTATACTTAATATTATGTACAATACATAGAGCGCTTTTTCGTGTTAATCATTTTCACTGCTTTCGTCACTGGTTAGAAATATATCTTGCGGTAATTGTCTTTTCAGTCTTTTGTGAATATGTCGTTTACCTAGCGAATATGTCTCTGCACTATCACAGTTGTGAATATTATGATAATAGGTGTTGCTTAGTTTATGGATATGATCACGTATTAGTGGGATTTTTAACTCGCGGTGGATTTGGGAATTTCTTACATACCAAGGAGCGTTTATAGAAATTCTGAGGATTTTGTTTTGAAGAGTCTGTATTTTGTTGATTTGGGATTTTGACGCTGCACCCCAGACTGTGCACCCGTAAGTCATTATGGGTCGAAGCACTGATTTATAAATTAGTAGCGCGCACTCCGTTTTAAGAGGGGATCTTTTGTTAATTAGATGATATAACTGTCCCAATCTGTTGTAGCACTGATTCAATTTGCGATTAATGTGGTATCCCCACGTTAATCGCCGATCCATATAAATACCTAGGTATTTTATAGCACTGTCGGGAGGATTCCATTCGATTGGTCTGTTATTAATTATTATGTTAGCTGGCTCTTGAGGTCTCCTTAAGGTAAATATTTTGGTTTCGCACTTGTTTTCGTTGACTTCCAGTTTCCACGTTTTAAACCAACCCATAAGAACGTTGACTGAGTTCTGTAGCTGTTGCGAGGCAGTAGCTATATCTTCGTGTTGAACTATTAGCGCTGTATCGTCAGCAAACATAGCTATCGTAGTACTCGGAGGTTGGGGGATATCAAACATATAGATATTAAACAAAATTGGTCCTAAAACAGATCCCTGCGGCACACCCCCTCTGATCTTAGTGACAGTAGAGACACTTGAGTTAATACAAACAGAAAAGGTTCTATCTGTAAGAAAGGATGCTATTATTTTTACCAGGTATGAGTCTATTTGTATATTTATGAGTTTATAGATAAGCCCATCAGTCCAGACCCTATCGAACGCCTGTCTAATGTCGATAAATGCTGCTGCGGTGTGTTTCTTACTCTCGAATCCTTCTTCAATTATCTGGGTAATTCTAGTTAGCTGGTGGATGGTAGAATGTTTTGGCCGAAACCCAAATTGGAAGGTGGGTAAAATTCCCTTAGTTTGAAGTTCGTCTGAAATCCGGGTTTGGATGATTTTTTCGAAGACCTTCGATAAGCTTGGCAATAAACTAATTGGCCTATAGCTATTTACATCATGTTTGTTTTTGCCGGGTTTATGGAAGAGTAAAATATGAGCATGCTTCCAATTCGAAGGAAAATGCCCTAACCGTAAGCATGCGTTAAATGTGGTTGCTAGGTATGCAAGCGCCTTTTTAGTTAATTGCTTCAGAACTATGTTCGGTATTAGATCATCACCGGGAGATTTCTTTACTTTTAGCTTGGAAATAATTTCCTCGATTTCACTAGGTGACGTTGTTTTGAAATCTGCTAAGGGAGGCAATGTACTTGCTGGTTCTTGTGTGATTTCATTGATGTCATCATTGTTGTTGCTACTTGTTGTAAAAACTGTTTCGAGGTGCTTAGCAAAAACTTCGCATTTGTCGTGGGCAGAGGTAACATTTCTGTTATTGTGAATGATTACTGGCATAACTTCTGGTTTCCGTAATATCTTTTTTGTGGCTTGCCAAAGAGTTTGGTCTTTGGGTGTCAGTTCTTCTATATATTTTCTGTAGGCGTTAATTCTTAATGCATCTAATTCCCATTTGATGCGGCGTGTTAATTGATTAATCAATGGTCTTAGATGATGATCGCGGGTTTTCTGCCAAAGTCTTCTTAACTTATTCCTCTCATTAATTACATTCAGAATTTTCAGTGGAGGCGCATTGAAATTGGCTTGCCTTCTTGCATCTTTTACTGTCGTTGAATGACTTATAGACGTTTTGATCGCTTCCGTAAGGTTACTAATCGCCTTGTTTATATCTTCGGCAGTTGTGATTCGACTGGGGTTTGTTATCCGTTGATTTATTTCATCGTAGAACTGTTCCCAGTTGACCTTTCCATTAATAAGACGGGGTTGATTTCGAACTATACGAGGTTCAGAAAAGAATGTTATCGTTACCGGTACGTGATCCGAATCTAAATCTATATGTACCGTTTGATAGATAGGACGATTGAAGTTCTTTAATACCGCTATATCAAGAATGTCTGGTAAATGATCTCTCCTATAAGGGTAATATGTGTATTCATCTGGTGCTGCAATTATTGCCGCGTTATTTGAAGCATAGGTGTGTAATTTTGTGCCAGATGGGTTATCTGTCCTGCAGCCCCAAATTTTATTTTTACTATTAAAATCTCCAATTATCATTGTAGGTTCGTTACCATCCAGGAGGTTTCGAACATCTGCTTCTTCCAGACGTTTGTTGGGTTGCTTATAAACGCATGTAATGTTTAATGAGCTGTTGTCATTTAAGGCTAGATTAATAGTGATAGCTTCTAGGCTGAGCAATTGAACATTGGGAAGAAGAGTAACTAATAACTTCTTATTTGCTGCTATAGCCACTCCACCGGATGCTTTTTCTGCAATACGGTCATTCTTGAATATATTATAGCCAGGTATTTGGAGGTTTTCGTTGACTGAAAGGTGGGTTTCGCTTATACAGGCTATGTCTACGTTATGTTGCGCTAAAAAGGCTATAAATGCGGATCTTTGTCGTTTTATCCCATCTGCGTTCCAGTTGAGTATTTTTAATTTGTTTATGATTGGCCGCACCGGTTCACTGTTTAATAAGTTATTTGAGTTTTCGTTTATGCCATTGCTGGGTGTTGTTATACCATTAATGAGGTTGCTATTTATATCCATTAAATTCTTCAGAAAATTGACGCATAATTATCGGGATAATTGATGCCAGATGTGGTTTGAGAATATCTATTATTGATTTTACTATTATTGTTATAATTCCTGATATGTTATCTGAAGTTGAGGTTGAATTTTCTGTTACTGCTGAGTATGTATTTGCTTCTGCAGAGAAGGGTTGACGACGATTGGGTAACGGAGGGAAGTTTCTTTCATTGATGTTTGGGCCTGATTTGTTTGTGCGTACATTATTTAGGTTGCTTGTAGTAAGCTTAGTTTGCGCTTTAGGGTAGTATGAGCAGCCCCTATAATTTGCGGGGTGCTCCAGAATTTTGGATTGTGAAAGAGCACGTTTGTATTCATATTTCCTAATTAAGGTCTGTAGTACTAGTGCAATTATTAAGTAAATCGGTTTGCGGAAAGTTAGTTCGCCACATTACGCTCCCCACATATCCTACCCCACATTTCGTTCCCGGGATATTTCGTCTCCCCACATCTCGTACCTGGAAACTTGGTTCCCGAGCGAGCTCATTTTGTCTCCTAGATTACAGGGTGTTGAAAAACGGGTGCAGCGATCGGAATGCGGTTAGAAAAATAAAAGATATTTTAATTTATTTATTTATTATAATAAACTTAGAAGACTAGTATCTCCCCGGATTGAGTTTACAAGAAGGAATTAAATTTTATTTTTAGTTTTACATAAAAATGTTATAGGAATTACAACTCCTGCTTGATTTGTAGAGAATTTTAAGAAAATTTTCAGTTTTTCAAAAACAAGTCGGCCTTGACAGTTAAGCAAAAACTATTTTCTTTTCAGGTAAACTACCCTTATTGTTCATAATACGGCAAAATATTACTAAGAAAAGTTGTTCAGAATGAAAAATTATGGTCGTATACAAGATATAAAGAAGATACTTATATTAAATCGTTATTTTTAATAAATACAATTTATTTTGTTCCTTTAAGTTTATTATAATAAATAGATTAATTAAAATATCTTTCATTATCTAACTGTATTCCGATCGCTGCACTCATTTTTCCACACGCTTTATTCTAGGAGACAAATTGAGTTCGCTCGGGAACGAAGTTTCCGGGTACAAGATGTGGGGAGACGAAATATCCCGAGAACGAAATGTGGGGTACGAAATGTGGGGAACGAAATGTGGAGAACGAACTTTCCGCATCCCAAGTAAATCACTATACTTACGTCAATTCCAATGTATATGAAGTATTTGCTGTAATAATTCAAAAGTATGCATAGCTTATATTACTAAACTTTTGACAATCACATGCTAATATATTCGTAGGAACGTAGTGTTACTATAAGTTTTTTATTAAACGATTACGTTAGAAAAGAATATTTAATTTGCTTCACCATGGAACGCATTGTTTGCCATCTACATTATATTTATGTTTAACAATACAGGATGGTCAAAGAAAAAAATGAAAGTTAGCCATAGATATTAAAATTAGTGACATTGCAAGTTTCAGAATTTATAAATTGTCGCCACGTTTTCGCTGCCAAGATATTGCCTTTTATTATAACATGTGAGCAAACGAAAATGAAATCAAGCTTGGCTTTGAAAATTTAAACATATGTCGATTATTAATTCACAATTTGTTGGGTATGGATTATTATAATAACTGTCATATTTAAATTAAAAACTAAAGAGAGGTTTAATATTGAAGAGTTTCGCTTTTGGCATGGTTCACACATGGAGTTACCGTGCTCAAATATCTATTCCCTTTCAAAACAGCTTTGCCTCTGGCATGATTTGCACGTTGAGTTACTATACCCTTTTGTTTACCTCCTGATTACGTATTTTGTAACAATTGGCTAAACGTTGAGTTTTTTAATCTCAATAATGACACGATCCCATCCCAAAAGGCATTAGTTGATAATGAATATTTGACTAAAATTTTCACCTAAGATTTTTCGGTTTGTTTTTTTTAGGATATTGGCGACGATGCTGCGGTGTAACTAAGTTGGACAGAATAATGAACAATGGTATCAAGAAGAGAACTGGCGTAGATACGGACGTTCTAGACACAATGGAAACCAAAAGATTAACTTGGCATGGACACATAATTAGGATGTCAGAAGAAAAGTGACATCAGAAAGCGTGGAAATAACAACCAACAACACAAATAAAAAGAGGAGGACCACAACTGTTTTTAAAATATGGAGTAAATCAGGCCATGCGCAATAGAGATCAAGAAAACGAAGACTGGAGAGATAGGCCAAGATGGAGGCTAGGATGCTAGAAACGCTGAATGGTGTAACCAACTCTCTTAATATGATATATACTTCTATATAGGTTACAGCATCCTCTCCCCTGAACCCAGGAATTATTAATGAAGTATGGACCAGTGTATCGAGCTGGATTTGGTAAACCAGGAGACGACCCCACGGAGCTGTGCCTCATATCGCAGCCCTGCGATTACATTACATTTAACAGCTTATTGTTGGCATTTTTATTTTTTACAGCAACTACATTGTATCTGTAGGGTCCAATTTTTGTCAAGGGTAAAGCCTGAGCTATGTGCAAATTGCTAACCAGCGTTCATTTAAATTTGTAGTTTAGTTAGCTGTGCTAGTTGTTTATGTATGTCGTAGCGGGTTTGCGGAAAGTTTGTTCCCCACTGTTCGTTCTCCACATTTCGTACCCCACATTTCGTTCCCGGGATATTTCGTCTCCCCACATCTCGTACCCGGAAACTTCATTCCCGAGCGAGCTCAATTTGTCTCCTAGATTACAGGGTGTTGAAAAACGAGTGCAGCGATCGGAGTGCAGTTAGAAAAATGAAAGATATTTTAATTAATTTATTTATTGTAATAAACTTATAAAAACTATATAAAGTATGTCCCCAGCTTCAGTTTACAAGAGGAAATTAAATTTTATAGAAAATTTTCAGTTTTTCAAAAACAAGTCCGCCTTGACAGTTAAGTAAACACTATTTTCTTTTCAGGTAAACTACCCTCTTTGTTCATGATACGGCAAAATATTACTAAGAAAATTTGTCCAGAATTAAGTATGGCACTATACAAGATATCGGGAAGATACTTAGATTAAACCGTCACTTTTAATAAATAAAATATATTTTGTTCTTATGAGTTTATTATAATAAATAGATTAATCAACACCTTGTAATCTAGGAGACAAATTGAACTCGCTCGGGAACTAAGATTCCGGGTACGCGATGTGGGGAGACGAAATATCCCTGGACCGAAATGTGGGGTACGAAATGTGGGGAACGAGATGTGGGGAACGAACGCACATTTTTAACTTTCATAACACATCACTGCTTTTTATAACTTGTTTTACCAGCAATAGCAAAGAGCAAATGATTTACGGTAAGTTATTTGTTGTTATAATAAGACTAATAAATTTCCATTATCAATAACTCACCTATTAATTCAAGAAAAACATTGAACTACATCTGAGCATATGTGTCCAACCATGTGATGTAATAGACATGACTTCATCAATCTCATATTTAAGTAGACCACACATTCAAATAAACACCTATTACTTTTGTCTGTTCCTCAGTTAAAGCAAAAATAAGCAAAGCTTTGTTTTTTAAAGGTGCTTACTCTTATATTTGACGGACATTTTCTCGGTTTCATGCCAGGTAGATATACATATAATCTGCAGGCAAAATATCGTCTTTCCTCAACAAGTAGTTTGTGAGTTATATCGCCAACAGACAGACGGAATTGAGAAAACCTGTTTTTCGTCATTCAGAAACCTTGAAACACGAAGATATGGAAAAGTCTCCAAAGGTGATTTTTTCGCGATTGTAATACCTTCTACGGCTTGTAGACGAGGGATGCAAAAACAAGAGCACAAATTTCATCTTTGCAAGAACTTTTTGGACGAGCCGCAGCGTACGAAGCACATAAATAAAACGAGTCTAAATATCAGCTTTCGTGAGAGTTACTACAGAAATCTGGATAATTACCATATATACAATTTTTCTTACAAATAGAATACTATATAATATGAATTCAGGTATGTAATGATCTAGAAATTTCTTAGACTAAGGCAGGACCATAATATATGGAATACAATTTATAATATGAGACTAGCTTTTAAATTGAAATAAATTTAATAAATTCTTATTTGAAAACAGTAAGTAGTCACTTGGTGCTAGGTCAGGACTATAGGGTGGTTGGTTGAATTCCAAAAACCCACAATCTTGAATAGCAGCCTTTGGAACTGCTGCAGAGTGCACTGGGGCATTGTCATGCAATAGACGCACACCTTTACTGAGCTTTCCCCTTCGCTTTTCTTTAATAGCGGAACGTGGCAGGTGCAGTAATATATTCCATTTACGGTAGTAATTCGTTCTTTAAAATCTATCAGCAAAATTCCTTTGCAGTCCCAAAATATTGTGGCCATAATTTTTTTCGTTGATGGATAGACTTTTGCTTTCTTCGGTAGTGGTTCTCCTTGACGGCGCCACTCCATAGATTCCCTTTTTGAAGGAGGATCGTAATAAAGAACCATAGTTTCGTCCCCGGTAACAACGCAATCAATTACTTCGTTCTTGTTATTACGACAGAGCTCCAAAAATTCTTTGCTGCTTATGAATAGGAGTAAGAAGTTTTGGTACCCACCTTGCACTAATCTTACTCATGTGTAAATGGTCATGGAGAATTCGAAGAACAGTTGTTTTAGAAAGATTTGTCCTTGCGGCAATTTCTTTTGTTTTTAAACGACGATCATACATGGCCTCTAATTCAATTAATGCAACATTTTCTGGAGTAACCACTGTTACGGGCTGATGTTCACGAGGATCATCTTCCAGAGATTCTCTGCCCATGCGAAATAACTTAGAACTTAGACCATTCTTTTACCGTGGAGAATGAAAGTGAGGAGTTCCCATAAATATCATAACATGGTTTTTTAATTTCTGTCGGAGTAACACCTTCTTTTGTGAGAAACTTTATCACAGCACGATATTCAATTTCAAACGTTTCGGAAAAATGCTTTACACGTAAACAATTCTCGTTTTTGCCATAGCCTACTAAAGTAATGAACTAAATAATGAAAAAAAAAATCATTATAGTGCCATCGCAAATAGAGGAGGCCGGGAATATATGGACCTCACCTCGTAGAAGTGACCATAGAAGTAAAGATAGAAATAATCCTGCCACATGCAACAATTTAACTGTAACTCACTTCCACTCATCAGCGAAAAATATTCTCGCAAGAACAAATTAAGGTAATACTTTCTAAAAATTCGAAATACTGCGAAATTTACAAGTTAGAGAAAATATTTAATATTTGTAACATAATCTGGTAAATTGAGTGGTTTATATAATAAGGAGTTTCCTTAATTTCTTTTAACACAGAAGGGCAAGAATATCGGTCAGTTGCTACTATGAAGCTAAAATGTTGCATCTAAACTTATTTTTGCACAAATAACTTTCCTTATAACATTTTCCTTTAAAGTCAAAATTAAAAGCACTGCTCTTTTTAGCTAAGTTTATACTTTTCTAATCTATAAACACCTCATATATCATATTTTAAATTCTTTCATGGAACTGTAGTTTTTATAAGAAGCAAAACGAATAATGTTCCTTTTTTCGGAGTATAGTACCAATAATAATTGTATGATCACTAAAAAAATTTAAATGTTAATAGAAAAACGTTCGAAAAGGATCTATTTCTGGAACTTTTTATTTTATTAATATTTTCTATTTTTTCAGTGCAGAGAGTTGTTGAAATAAAAATAATGAATTACATAAAAGCGTCACAAAACGCTATAGAGGTATCACATAAATAATTAAAAAATGTTATACCTTGGTTTAAAAATTCATATTCGTTTACACATGTAAATTAGGTGCTACTATTGGTATATGTGTGAATTATCTAATACATGCTCAGTTTCATCTCAATACAGAAGCAAGACAGGTTTTATAAAACTTGTGTCTATGTTATTAACTACAGAATATGAATAATAAAGAGCATTCTTTTAAGTTTGACGTCAATGTCGGCACTGAAGAGTTCATTGTGTAAGTACCACATCAGCTGTTTCAACCGAACGTCACTTTGCATTTGTTCTCATTTAGTAAATTGTGTATTACGTTAGCGAAATATCTAGGTAAGTACAGTACAGTTTGTTTTAATAACTTTAACTAAAACAGAATATTTCTTTACAGAATAGCAGCTTGTCTGTAATCTCTATCTGTCAGTTATTTGTGTTTGATACTGTAACCTCTTCAATTAAAAAAATGTTGCTATATAAACCAACAATTTTTAAGATCGAATTCTATTTTCTCAATGGCCGTCGAGTTGATGGAAAATGGCAGTACACAATCCATGATTGTTTTGAAGAGCTTCGGCAGGAAATTCCAAATCTTGGGTTACATTGTAACACTTTTCGTTGTTTCTTGTATCACTGCGTTAAAGTGTCTTGTGGAACTAGAAGAAGTGAGCGGTGATCCTTCGGGAAAAACGGCAGAAGTAATTGAAAATGTAAGACAGATTATGGAAGATGCCCCTCGAACTTCTGTATGCCATTTGTCACAAAAAGTTTAGTTGGCAGTTGGCACCTGCCATAAAATATTTAAAAAAGACATCTACGTCTATCCTTACCGTTTGCAGTCTGTACAACAATTACACTAAGCTGATAATTCGCAGGGTATCGAATATTGTCAGTGGTTCCTAAATACCCTCAATGACGACTTATTGGAGAACACTTTTTTCACGGACGAGGTCTGGTTTTATTTAGATAGATACATAAATTCTCAAAACATTCGTTGGTTGATTTAGGAGAAACCCAAAACCTAGAAGTGTGGGCGGCTATTTTAAGCCATAGAATAATTGGGCCATTCTTTTTTGAGGGTGAAAGTAAGACAAACGATTTTTTTGACACTTTGATTGCAGAAAGGTACAGCGAAAAGCTTTTACGGCTCTTTTTCAAAGAACTTCATGACGATGATCTCAGGTTTGTTTTTTTTTTCAACATGACTGAGCCATCGACATATAGAAAGTTTCTTAAAGTGTTCTCTTTCTCTTTCTAACGCAAAGAGTTGCGCAGTCGTCCATTAGCGGTCCGCTTCTATATTTCGATAGACTGAGCACACAACAAAAATGATAACTTAAATATGATACGAGAATTTTTCGACAGACGGATTATTAGCCGAAACACACCAATACTTTATCCTGTCATATCTTGCAACCTCACGCCAGCGATTTCTTTCTGTGGTGGTATTTAAAGAACTCCATTTTCTAGCAACCAATAGATGACCTAAATAAACTGCGGTATAGAATATTGGAGAAAGTTAATGAAATTAATAACAATCCGAATATATTCATAAATGTCAGCAATGGGATTGTGCGAATAAGTCGAACGTGCATGGTTGAAGGCGGTGAACATTTTGATCATTTGTTATGAATTCTTTTTTATTGCAATAAATTGCAGTTAAGCTATTACCATTTGATGGAAACTTAGTGTTTTAAAGTTAGTTTTAAAAGTCTGCATTTGAATGCTTTCTTGTTGTTAAATCTGTTTATAAAAGTAGAGTTAGGTACGTTTTTTGATATTTTCACAATGAGCTTTTCAGCACTCACTGCGACGTCAAATTTAATTAAACATCCGATATAGTAGTTACATGTTATACACTATTTCTTCTAGTAAATATATACGGATATTCGTATGATGGGCAATTAAAATTAAATAGATTTGTAGGAGCCTCACTTTTTCTTCCAACGGGTTGCAACATGTTGTTCCACAAAGAATTGGCGACTAGAACAATAATTTTCCATTAACAGTTCTATATTAACGTGTAATTATTATAGGTTTAACTATACTGCATGAACCTGAAACCTTACTACATGTTTTAATTGAAATAAAGTAATGCAAACTATGATTCAATTCTTTGAGAATAAAGAAATTGTCCAAATGGAATTACATGAGTTCATTCCTTTCCACATTTAAAATGAGAACGCGAAGTTTCGACAAAGCTTACGTTCCCTGAAGGTATAAAATATAGTGAATATAATTAAATCCTACCTTTAGCAGCTTCTTTTTGACTAAGATGGAAACAATCTGGTGAAAGATAGGAGTAATCTGTCAACCCATCTTTCGCCACAGGAATACTATAATTGACAGTAAATGGCTGTAAAACTACAGTAAAATCGTCCGTATCAAATTGGGGATCACTCGTAACTTCTATTTCAACTTGTCGCCAGTGCAAGAACAATTGGTCAAAAACACGTTGCCTTGACTGAAATTGTTCTCCAAACATACACGAACAAAATATACTTAATGTCACGAAGCATAGTGGAGGTCTATTTGATACCGTTGATTTCTTTAGTATCTCTATATCTGCAAATCAAAATCCCCAGTTCTTATATCGTTCCACATTCTGTATTTTAACTTACTTGGGACTAAAAGTAAATTAACTAGAGTTCTTGGCAAGTGTTTTTTCAATATTTTCAATGCTTTGGTTAGGTACACACGGTGTTGTTCAGCTAAACTTTCAGGATGTTCCTGGTAACACACGTCCGTGCAAAAATTATAACCACCGATCCATATTGTGATTATCTAAAACATATGATTTTAGCCGATAGTAAATTTCTGTATTAGCTAACTTTACTTACTTTCCAATCAGTTTTGATATTTACTCTAGGATCATTTTTCATTCGCTTCACTAGTGCTTTGGCCATAAAAGGTAAGTCTTTGGACAATGCAGACGCTTCAGCCACATTGAATTGTGAGTCATTCTGATTCAGAAATGCATCTCCTAGTGAATAGCCGATTAGGCGAGGATTGAACTCTTTTAGTATGTTTGGAAGAGTAATATATTTTCTCCATGTACTCTGTCCTCCTAAATGTTAAACAATCAATTAGTTGACACAAACATTTTCTCAATTATTTATGCATAAAAGTAGCAGTCAAGGTCTTTATACTTGTAAGTCTCTAGCTGGCAGAACAGAGAACATGGTAAAAAGTTAATTAGGTCTTCATCAGAAATACGTAAATAAATGCCTTAAATTCAGTGAAACCAGTGAGTTGACATGCGAATGAAGATGAATCAAATAGTTAAGGAACAAAGAAACAACACAGACACTGAACACTTAAATGACAGATTGCTACATTGCTACCATTAGAAAGCAAAGAACTCAATAGAAATTTAAAAACAAACGGTAGAAGAAAATGAAGGTTTAGTCGACGTTAACTCTACATAGAATCATATCAAGCCCCTTTGTTATGAGCAATCAAAGACAGTTTTATTAGAAAAGTAATCAAAAGGAAACATGAGTCACAAGATTCCGATTCTCGACATGACTCAGGGGAAAGCTGATTATATTACTATAGCACCCATGAGCCATCTTTCTGAAGATTAGTCGTAAAGTATTTTTAGAAAATGGTAAGAAGGAATAAGCGCAAACCAATTTTTCGATGTTTGAACATGAATCAAAATGTGTTCGCTTGTTTTATTAACTTTAAAAAGTATTTTTATCAAGTTAAGTACCTAGTTTGATAAGCTACAACAGCTTCTGCTTAGCAAGAATATTGACTCTAAGAACGTAAGAATAATCAAAACATATACTGCAGTCAAGGTACAAACATCAAAATTGAAAGTGAGCTAAATGTAGAAGCTGAGAAACGTCGTGTGAGATACAAAGGTGCGTTGTATCTCCCTCCTTGCAGTGTGTGTCAAATTGACCAACAGAGTGAGTGAGTCCCTTTCACTTCGTTTAAACAAAGTACTTCCGGCAGTTAAAGTATTCAGAAAACCAGCGTGAATATTTGGGTCGTGTAATGAAAGGTCCCAAATAATATGCCCCCTCGCAAAAATAAGAAAAATGAAAAATGTTAGCAGAGACAGGGTGTCATAACTGAGAAATCTTCTCTGCTGTAGCACCGTATCCTTCAAAGGAGTTATCATCAAGAAAGGAATTGCAGTGATGGTATCCAATCTCATAGAGAAGAAGTAGTATCAAGTGGGTGTTATAACCACAATGAGATATATTAATAGTATATTATAAACCAAGGTGCGAAGGCCACCTGACGCAGTAGGTAAGAGCGTCGCGCTTGCAATAAGGAAGTTCTTGGTTCGAATCCATGAGCAGGCGGATTTTTTTCCGCAATCCATTAGATCGGTGTCGGGCCCGGTCACCATTCGCCGTTGAGATACGATTAACGGCGCTTTTCCCGGAAGACTGGTCTATGGGAAAGAGTAACATGACCACACACAACACATGCTACGCTCACAATATACACTGATACGGTAACCATAGGCGCCGGAACCGCGGTGGCTCTGGGTGCTCAAGCACCCAAACAGAATTTGCTTTGGGTGCAGAGCACCCAAAGCAATTTTGTTATGTATGTATTGTTTTAAACTATTGTGATGTTTTCAAAACTCTGTTTTCTGGTTGTGGAGGCTCTCGCAAGCTCGTTTTACGCAACCGCCGCTTCCTACAAACACATCATGATACTATTCTATTGTAATAGTAATAGTAATCAATGTAATCATGCATGATGCTCACACAACACATCATCACATCAATCGCTCTCTGCTCTCTGTCGTCCTACTACACCGACACGGGCGACAGTGGCGACACCGTTGCGTCCGTAGTTACGTTACTAACTAGTTACTAGTCTAACTTTATTCAACTGTTACGTTTGTAAACTGAAGATTCTACTGCACTTAAAGTGGATAAATAGAAGTCACAACAAGTGGACATCACACGATGTAATTAACGAAATACTGGACATTTTAACCGACAATGTACAGTTACGGACACCTCAAAGTGCACGGTTTTTTGTTACTATGGTTATTTTTGCGATTTTTCGGCTTATTAAATGAGGGTTTCTCCAGTGGCGTTGCTTGTGATTATAAGAATAGGTACTACTTTTTTAATGTTTGTATTTTATCAAAGTTTCACAAGTAAACAAACTATATAATAATATGTATTTAATAAATATGTATCAGTATTCAATTGCTCCTACGCTTTGCAGTTTGTTTCGCATAGAGTTGGCCAATGTTTCCATATTGTATCCCTCTCTCAGTTCCTTCCAAGCATTTCTTATTCTTTCCCGTAATTCATCGGTTTTGTTTGGTGCAAAATCCCTGGTATAAATTTTTGTAGTTAAATACCCCCAAACACTTTCGATGGGGTTCAAGTCCGGACTTGTTGCAGGCCATGGTAATAAATTGATATTATTCGTATCAAACCATCAATGAACAATCCCTGCTGTATGCACAGGACAGTTATCCTGTGAAAATAATGTTATCAATTACGTTAACATAAACAAAATTAATTAATTAGGTAATATCTTGCGTGTTGAAAAGTAAATTCATTAGGAAAGACCTCTCTTACAGATGGCAGCATCACATTTTACAAAATTTTGCAATAATTTTCAGCATTCAGTCGACCATTAATTCTATACCATGCCCCAGATCCGTAAACATTGATCCATCCCCATATGTTTACAGAGTCCACTACTCCTTAAGGGTTGAACATAATATTGCTCCTCAAATCTTGAATTTTGTTGTCTACACCCTTAATCGTCAGTTGGTAAATTATTGAAATACCTTTTCAACTGAGAAAACGGTTGTGTTCCAAATAGTCGGTTGCAAACTGTACTCTTCGTTGTTTGTTCTCTGGTGTTAAAAAAACTTTTCTCGCAGAAGTCTCTGCTGCCAACGATTTTTAATTTTGAAAATGCAGCTCTTGCTCACATGCAAATCTGCTGCGACTCGACTCATCGACCAATTCTCTTCGAGTTTTGTAATAGCTCGCATTTTCTCTGTTTCTGACAAATGTCTGGAACTTTTTCGAGTTTTCAGTTCTATGACAGTTGATGACAAACGTAAACGTCAAAACTCGACGTCTATGATTAGAATATCGTATTGCAAGCTAAAAATCTGCCGTGCACTTTGAGTTGGCCGTGACGGTACGAGAAAATATTCTAGATAAAATTAAAAATAATATGTTTGCCATCGTCGCGGATGAAACCACTGATCTATCTAAAAAAGAGCAACTCTCAGTTTGTTTTCGAGTAGTAACGGAGGACTTAGAAATACACGAATATTTTATAGGACTGTATGAAACACCATTCACAGACGCACAAACGCTGTATAAAGTGGTAAAAGACGTTTTACTAAGATTCAAACCGAATATAAATTTGTTAATAGGTCAGTGCTACGATGGCGCGGCGAACGTAAGTGGTGCACCTACTGGTTTACAAAAACGAATCTTAAATGATGAACCACGAGCTCTATACATTCATTGCATGACACACTCCTTAAATGTAGTAGTTCAAGGTGCGTTTAACGGAATGCCTAAAGTAAGAGACTTCTTACCAACTGCGAAAGATACTTTAAACTATATTAGAGACTCGGCTTGAGTTGTCTCATTAAAGTTGATATTTGAGAACTATAAAGAAATTACCTAGTTTATGGAAAAGGCAAGTCAAGATAATAATGAAGCTGGTGCCAAAGCAAGTGGTTATTTGGATAAGTTGGTATCTTATGAATTTTTCTTTTTACTTAGAATTGTAGTAAATATCTTTGATAATATTGAAGAAGTAAATTCTAACATTCAGAAGGTTAAAAAAATTTTGCAGAAAAGTATAAGCTGCCTTATCAAGTCTCTTGAACAGCGCCGCAAATCATTTCCGACCCTTTGGAGGTCTATTTATGAAGACAGATATAAATATGAAGTAGACGAGCCTGGTCTACTAAGGAAGAGGAAAGTTTCCATAAAACTAGGTGGTTTTAAGAACCAATATTTTGCGAACACTCCGGAAGATTTCTACAGAACTGCAGAGCTGCATGCAAAGTAATAAAAGTCGTTTTGAGTAGGAAGGTATCAAAAGGGTAATCGAATTAGAAACTTTTTTGTTAAAAGAAGAGGATACCGATATAGTCAGAAAATATTACCTCGAAGATTTTGATCACGACAAATTACAGTTGCATACAAAAATGTTTTTTGATGTTACAAAAGATCATCCTTTGAAATCAGTATCAGAAATAATATTGTATTTCAATGAGAATACCCACCTAAAGGAATTATTTTCAGAATATTTGAAAGTCGTTAAAATGTTTTTAACTATTCCTGCAACATCATGTACGTCAGAAAGGGGTTTTTCTGGCTTAAGACGCCTAAAGACTTACCTGAGAACTACCATGACACAGTCACGGTTGAATAACATTGCTATTTTAAACTTTTATAAAGATCTTGCTCGGGAAATTGATGACGAGCAAGTTGCCACCATATTTATTTTAAAATACAGCCAAAGGCGACAAGTTTTTTATGTAACCGGCTGAGATTTTGTTCCTTTTACATTTTTTCTTAAGTTATTTTTATTATTTTTGTGATATTAGCTACAAGAAACCAAAGTTTTGTTTGGTTAAGGTTTTGTTATATTTTTGTTATATTTTTCATATATACCTAATAAATATTGTTCGTCTTTACGTCTTTTGTGTTGTACCTATAACTTTATTTTGGTTCCATGATAAATAATTGAACATAAAATCCATTCCCACGTATCCATTGAAGGAGAGAGGTGGAAGGCAGAGCACCCAAAGCAATTTTAAAAAACCGGCGCCTATGACGGTAACCTCAAAGTATCATAAAAGTTAGCGTCAAAATTGCTCGGGTTGCATAACACAGGGTCTCCCGGCTAATATGCGCTATACACCAAGGTTGAGAAAACTATCATTATAACCCAAGGGCCAATATTGAACCTCTAGGGCATCGAGGGGTACAAGTCACGCAGCTAAAATGGAGTACGTACTATCTTTTTACTAGTAGCACCTTAAATCCTACTATTTATTGTCAGTGGTAATAACACTCCCTAAAAAAGCCTAAATTGATATTTTGATTTAAAAGTTAAAAATATACACATTTTTAAAGCATTTTCGAACTGAGGTAACAAAAACTGTTCAACTTGTACCACTTTAGATCATCATGTCATGTCTCTTAAACTATCCAAATGCCATACTGCTGTAAAAGAAGTGGGGAAGAAAATATTTGAATGTCTCAAAATTATTAGCATAGGAATTGTACTATTTTGATAGCATAATTGTCAGATATCTGCAGTTAAGCTTTGTTCAAATACATTTTATAATTGTGATTCTATAAAATGGTGGTATTGTTTTACCACTAATTTTGCTCTGCGATTAAGTAATCTTCAAATAAGTTTAAATAATATTAAATTTGGTTTAACATTGTCACTAGTATCTTTCAAAATTACTAACTAGCTATTGTTCTCGGAGATATTACGTATCTAAATCTGAATTATTGGAAGCTGGATATACAATACAGATTGCCTCAGCTTTTTTTAAGTATAGTAATGAGTGCAACAATGATACGCTATAGCAGATAAACTATTTAAGGGGAAATGTGAGAGCGTAACCATCCATGGTTGTTATAAAATTTAATGTTGGCATAGCTACACACATACATAATCAATCCACTTATACCGCTTGAATGAAGTGTGGAAGTTTATTCTATTCTTCCTCTGCTATTCTTTTCTTCCACATTTTTTTGTTTTGGGCGATGCTTTTTTCCTTCTTGTCATGTTATTTTTTTTACTTGTAGATTGCTCTTTGAGCATCACTAAAGCTATTTCTTGGTATTCCTCTTCTTTTAATCCCAATCCATTTTCCTTTACAGAATTGTTTTGGTAATCTCATGTCGGTTATTATCCACTTAATTATGTCTCAGCCAGCTTACCCTGTATTGTTATATCTTCTTTTAGGAGTTGAACTGTTAGATATTATCGTATTACTGAGTTTCTTATTTTGTACCTTCCTGTGTTATCTAGGACGACTCTGAAATATCTCATTTAATCCCGTTCATCTCCTGTTTCTTTGTGAGCGCCCACTACTTTTTAGCATAAGTTAAGGTCGGTAAGCATACGGCGTTATAAATTCGTAGTTTGGTGTTTATACTTATTGCCTTCTAATACTATTTCTTATCGTATAGAATAGCTTATTAATGGCACTAAATCTTTTGTCTAACTCGTCTCTTATGTAGCTTTTTTCATTTATTTTACTTATTTTATATTTAACGTAGTTACTATTTCTTCAGGCTTTATTCTAATCCTTATCTTTTCTTGCGTTCTGCCTATTACCATCACTTTCGTTTTCTCCGTGTTTATTGCCATATTTATACCTGTTAATTCAGTATTCCACATATTTAATGCATTTTATAGGTGTTCTTTGGTTTTAGCAGGTACCACATCATCCGTCTATGCTAACGTATTTATGTGTATTGGCTTCATGTCATAGTAACACCACACATTTTTATTAACATGTACTATGCAAGACAAAAAAAACTGGGACAGTAAGTATGATCTGTTGTGAATGTGACTGCCTTAATATGTACAGTTGCTAGGTATTTTTAACTTAACCGTCAAATTATTTAGACGTTGCTATGAATATAATAAATGTAATGTTCAAAGCCTCGTTTTAGCTAATCAAATTATGCTAAAATCTCTATCAAGAGTTGTCCCAGTTTTTTTTTGTCTTGCATAGTACATTGTGTTTATCACTTCATCTAATAGCACTATACATATAGTTACGTGCCAACCGTTGAGCATTTCTTTTGTTTTCGTATTTATTATTTTTAACAACAATTGCTTGTTTTCTTTTCCCATGAATTTAATCATTTCTGTAGTTATTTCATAGTATCGCATTTTCTAATGACTATTTCCAACTCCGTCCTTATAATGTTCGGTTATCGCTTTTTAGTCACCTCTTGTGTATTATTTAATTTCTGCTCTTGTACTATTATCAGATGGTTTTGAGTCACTTTCTAGTAGTTCCTGGAAGTATTCCTTCCATCTATCTATTACTTCATCTCTATTTCTTAACTTGCTTCCATCTTTATTGTTAACATATTTTAGAATCTCATTTTTCTTGTTTCTTAAATTACGCATCACGCGATAAATTAATAGATTTTATTGGTTGTGACATCAATAAATAATTCAAACGATACGAAATAATAAAAAAAGAGTTTTTAAACGATTAATGATAACGAGACAAAAACGACAAGTGGACTATAAACAAACAAATTGTGTCACTGACTTATAATCTTTCATATGTACAGGAACACGTAGGTCTTGGAAGCGAGTGGTTACGTAATGTTGCAGGGGAATCGATCACCCAGTACAAGAAACGCAGTTGCACAAATTAAATTAGCCGGCGACAATAAAGAAAGAGCTGTTCACTTATTCAGAGAAGAAAACCAATTGTCTTTTAGGATAGGTAAGCAACCATGGACTGTTGCATGTTGAGGAGGTTTTTCAGGAAACTGGACCATGTGAAAGAACGCAGGAGTGACACAATGCGAAGAATACAGTCTATAGCAAAAGTAAAAGTAAATTAGGAAAGCTACACGCAAACAAAAAATATTAGTTGAAACTACAACTAACCGTGTTATTAAAGGAGGCAATCGATTTAACACAAAATTTCAAGAAATATTACTAATACAAATATAACTATGGAATATGTTCAAACAAAACTTTTTTCTCAGCTAAACAATATCCCATTCTGTTTCAAAAGTTTGTCGGGTTCTGTATATCATTGCAGGAGAAATGGTGGCAAATGTATCAATGACCTTTCGACGCAATGTATCTAGATTGTTGGCCCTCTCATTATAGTAAACTATGTTTTTATGTCACCCATTCAAAGAAATTGGGTACTGCTAAGTTGGATGATCTCGGTGGATATGAAATCGTTCCTCTTCTGCTAAGCAAGTGATTAGAAAATATATTATTCAGCAATTCCCAGCTGTGCTATGCGCGGACAGCCGTCTTGTTGGTAAAAAATTTGGTTAAAGTCTATCGAAAGTTGGTAACGCAGGTATTATTTTGTTGTGTAACATGTTTAAATATTTTGCTTCCTGTATACTTGAAAACAGCCCAATAACATTTATATTTAAAATACCAACCCAAACATTCAGCCTATGAGGATACTCCGTCCTGTAATCTATATCAATATGAGAATTTTCGGTGGAGCAACCTCTAATGACGAAGGAATTATGTCTGCTAAATAAAATAACACATATTTTTCAGGATATCTTCGCAGAACATCATTCTTCTCAGGTTATATTCTGGAAAGATCTGGCTGGTAGCTATTTCACAAGAATGACTTCCATCATTTTGTAAAATCTTTGGACAGTGTCCTATTAGTATTTATTTCTTCAGAAACTTGAAAATGTAGACAAATCAAGCTCTACACTTGCGCAAACGATCAACTTACGTTCTTCCTTTTCGGCATTGTGTGATTGCCTTTGATTGAATGGCATTTTCTACACTTTGCAATACAATCACCTTCTTCAAAATGTTTCACTGTCTTCTGCACTGTTGATGAAGATGGAATAGGGTGATTTTCAATTGTATTTACAAATAAATTAATGGTGTTAGAAATTGAATTAGGTACCTACCGGCATTAACCCATTTAATTAGTTGCATGTTTTCTTCATAGGTGTAATTTATTCTAATAACTTGATTTTATTGCAAAATATCTGAAAATCAAATTTAAAGTAATAGACAAGATGATTACAATAAATTTGATAACATCCATAGATAATTCTTTGTCTCCGAACCCTTTATTATTTATTTATCCCTTATTCTTCGTTTTTGTTGTAATAAAAAAAACTAAGGCAATCTGTAAATACCTGCAAAAGGGGACAGTCCTCGACTCTGTCCTGGAGTCTGTAACACATTAGTTGCTATTAATCCATGCCCTGCTGTTAAACTGTCGCCAATGGCACCGATAACATTTATATCCTGGGGTCTCAGAGAATGTATATTTCTTGAACTGTTGCCACTCCGAATTATTTGACAAGGAAAAGGAACATTATCGCCAACTCTGGGCTGAAGAAGCTAAAAAAATAAGCAGTATGAAACTGGACTGGTAATAAAGAGGATACCTTTTTGACTTCAACATTAAAACGTTTGGTTTGTTTAATAAAATCAATGTTGTTAAAGTTTGCAAAGAGTCATAATAAGGGCAATGCTCTTTCTCTTATAAAACTGTTTTTCTCTTTCTATATATTTAAATATTAGCTGTTTAGATATAATATTATAATTCAGCATAATATTTAAATTGTTCCGAAGTCGTTAACAGTATTAAAATATAAAATATTGTTTGTGCACAAAGTTCTACTGCACACATAAAAATGCTTACGTTAAAAAATTAAGCATGTTTACTATAATATTTTGGAAGAAGTCATACTCATTCAACTATTCAAGAAATAGTATTGTCATTACATTATGTTCAACCTTGTGAGATTTTCCTGAGTTATCCTGCCAATATAGTGCCATTAGTGCCATTTACACGCACGGTTTTTCGTACAGGTTTGGAGCGGACGCGCCAAACCCGAGTGCAAAGAGCGCGCATGTAAATGCAGCAAAACTGCACAGGCAAAGAACGTGTTGTAACAGGCACGCCAATACCGCACTCCAGGCCCTTGCAATATAAAAATTCTTTCTGCAAAATGGTTCAACCAAGCGCTAACCCAAAACTTTTAGAATTTCTAAAATTCCACACGCCACATCAATACTTGACGAAGTCGCATTTACACTAAAAGTTTTGGATTGTACGCTCTAAAACTGCAGATCAGTGTGCACGCCTGGAGTGTTACGATTTAGGTAACAACGCGATTAGCGCGTGCATTATTGGCCCGCGCTCCGGCGCGCACGTTTGGAGTTCGCTCCAAACCTTCGCGATGGGAGCGTACGTGTAAATGGCACTTAATGGCATAATACTGTTGAGTTTTACTTTATAAGGTTGTATATAGCTTTTGTCTTCAAATTTAAAAATGTTAGAACGAGGAAAGGGAAAAATGTTTGCCGCTGTCTATTTGAGTAAAAATTTGTATGAAAAACAATAAAAACTTTAGACTACAGTTGACTTAGTAAAGCGTGTTCCGATTGTTTCTGGAAATGCAGAAAATTGGACACTGGACAGTGACTACATTCTTGACTAGATTGTTCATTTTACTGAAATAGTTATACTGTTGAAAACAGTTGACCAGGATGCATCGCCACCAAAATCGATCATCATTGATAAATAAGTTTCAGCGTAGCAGAAAGCGTCAAGTACGAGGCCAGAATTGCAAAACTTGCAACGACACACGACTCTGAAATTGTGGGGAAGGTTAGTGCATTACTATGAAAACGGTAGCCAAGACTGTAAATATTGAAATCTGAGGCTTCAGCGCGATAGATGTCTAGAATGTTAACACCCTTGCGCGAATAGTATAGAGTGAGAACATTTTTCTTGAGCATATGGCCTTTGCCAGAGTACTTTTGACAGAAAAAACAGAAAAAAGTTGGGTTTATCACTATGACCCTGTCACCAAATAAGCCAACATAAAGTGGCAGACTATACCTCCACACCTGCAAAGAAGTTCATAACAAAGCCGCTGCGTTGGCAGGCAAAGCGATGCTCTCGGTTTTCTGGAATTCAGGCGTCATCTTTCCTATAGACTTTCTTGACAATGAGCGTACCATTGAGTATTACTGCAACCTTCTGAAAAAATTGTGGGTCAAACGCCGTGAACGGCTGCGAAAGAGCGATTATCCATACCCAGCCTAGGCGTTGGATTTCGGTCGATCGAATTTTTTGTTACGAAAAATTTTAAGTTTGCCTTGGTGAAACACATTTTATTCTACATTCTACACTAGCGCAAATGGGAAGCTGAAACGTACATAAACAAAGTGCGTAGGTTTAGAAGAAGACTGCATGGAGAAGACCTAAGACCCTTCGAGTAACAAAATTGAAGCATTATTAAATAGTTCTCGAAAACGACAAAGATTTTTTCTTTTTTAGCATCTACACGGTATTTCACTCTGCAACCAAGCAAATAATAGATAAACAATGAATTAATCATTCATTAAACTATTACAAAGTGCAATTAATCGTACATAAATAGAAAGTAGTAGCAGGGCACCTTGATTGTGATAGCTGTCAATAAAATTTTAATTGACCTAATTAAAACTACGAATTAAACGCTTTAATTAAATGACCTAATTGTACCTAAAATTAAATTAATTATTGACCTAATTAAATCCAAGGATTAAATTACACATATGTCCATATATGAAGTTTCTCGCTTCCTTTTGGTGACCGTTGTAACCTCTCCCTCGCAAATTATTACAGCAGAGCCGTCGTGAATAAACTACCTTAAAATCAGGACTCTCATAATAAATATATACAAAATATATGGCAGGTGCGGAAATTGAACCCACATTCTCTCTCGAGACCAGATCTTAGGAATGGTGCGTTAACCATTCGGCCATCCTGCCCTTTGAATAAACTAGCACTCTCTGCATAATTAAAAAGAAAATAGTTTAAACACATGTTATTTAGAATTTCATACAATATTGTCATAATAAATTAAGTCATGTACAATTTCATACTCACATCTGCGGTAACCAGCTTATACAATTGTATAATAACATGCATTTTAAATTTGAACGCAAGTTCCCACAATAAGATGTCGTCAGCGTACCCTCAACGCAAAGTATTCAAAATGATTAAATCATCAAAACTGTATGTTCACTTACATCACATTTGAAAGTTCCTTGTTTGGCCATTACAAACACGTCCGGTAGAGCCTTCACAAAAGTTACGAAAGCTTCCGCTGTGAATGAAATACCAGCTGCGATGTCAGCCTTCAGGATTCTTATTACAGGTAAAACGTTTTTATAAGGATCCAGGCCCAAATGAACAACTTTGCTAAAACTATTGTTTAAAGACACAAAGAGATGGAATAATAAGCGTTCCTTTCTACTGCGGGTTTGGCGGTTCTTTGGTGTAACAACCGTTGCTACGTCATATGAAGGCATCATCTTCTGTATGAACACACTTCGTCCGTTGCTACTGGTTGCGTTAGTACCGCTGCCCGCTGTTGGCCCTTATTTAAAAAGTGCATTTTCTTACTTGGTTTTACGGTCGCTGTTGATGCCCTTCTGTAAAGGGCTGCTGTTTCTTGACGCTTATTAAGATTTCGTGGATCCATCTTAGGTACAGTAGTAAATGGAGCACTGTTATCACGACGGTGGATTAAAACAATTTATTGCAGCAGAAGCTTAGAGCCTGTTTTTAATACATTGCAATATAAAGTGGGGGCACACCACGTCACGCGTATACAGGTCGCTACATGCATTTATGAGGCGTCTACTCTGCTTTCAAAACTGGCGAAAACAATTACTCATCGCAAAGCCCGCGTCAGCAAACATGTAGCGATAGGATTTTTTACAGCCACAAATGAGCCAATTTATATAAACAGAATAGCAAACCAAACTACTCCCAAATTAAAACAATATCGCACAGCTTAATTATAAAAGTTAACAGCTAATTCCGAAATAAAGTTAATATTTTATTTTAACGCCCCCGTTTGTTAATTAGCACATTAAAGAACCGCACATTGCAATAATAGTTTGTAACTACGCAAGCAGTGTCATTTCAGTCAAAGTTTAAAATTAATATTTATAAAAGCAACGAACGGGCCAATTCTTATAAATAAATCGTAAACATAGCGGAAGCTCCTTTGTTCATAAGCACATGTGCGACAGGCTGCAACCTGTTCCCGATAGACATAGCCAAAAACGAAATTACGAATTAGCATCTGCAGCTCAATTATAATACACTGCTTTTAAGAATTATAGGCATGGTAATTTCTCAACCATAAAAATGGCGAATCATATTAAAATTATATAACATGATCCCGTTTATTTTGACAATGAAATAATTTTTAATTTCTACCTTTTAAAATTATAAGCATGGCAATTTCGCAGTTATAAGTTAATAAATATCGAATTAACAGTTAAAAACAATCGGTTTTATTGGGCCAATTAAACCGATAGCACGACCTATTCAGGGTGTCCCAAAAAGAATGAGACACCGATTAGTCATACATTTCTTACGTCATAATAAGTCGATGAAACCTAATATACCTTAGTACAAAGTCCCTTGAGTAAGAAGTTATAAGGCCTTGAAGTTTAATTTTTTATTTCTAATTTTTTTGTTAATTTGCAAAAAACGTAGAGATATCGATTTTAATTCTGGTATACATCCTTATTATTATGTACTGCACTAACAAGATCATTTTCATAAATTAGACTTGACTGTAAGAGGCACTTTACCCAAATAATGTACTCTTAGTTCTTAAGCCTAAAAGCAACCGTTTACCGTAGAATGCCCATCAAAGGTTTTTGGTTGGCACTAAGACGTGCAATTATCAAGTAGCCATGATCACAAAAACAATGGCCATCTATTAAAAAACAATGATAAATCAATTAATGATAGTGACACAGGAATTTGTTCTTTTATGTTTAAGAAAATGCATCTACATAACGAATTCTGCAATGCTGAAGGTTCGTTATGTCGCCGCATTTTCGTAAGCACAAAAGACAAAAAACTGATGTCACCAAAGTCATTAATTGATTTCTTGTTGCTTTTAGATTACTTTTTACCCATTGTTTTTGTGATCATGGCTGCTTGATAATTGCACGTCTTAATGACAACCAAAAACCTTTGATGAGCATTTTAAGGTAAACGGTTGCTTTTAGGCTTAAGAAATAAGAGTACATTATTTTTGTGTATTTTAATTCTCTTTCAGATAATAACCTAAAATTTAAAAAAAAGTACAGATAACGAAGTTAGACTTAAAAAAGTTTTCAAAGATAGGTAAAGTGCCTCTTACAGTCAAGTCTAATTTATGAAAATGTTTTTATTAGTGCAGTACATAATAGCTAGGATGTATTATATATATTAGTAAATTTAAAACAAAAACGGCTTCGCGAATAGCCTGCTGCAAATACCCCTCAAACCCCCTAGGATTTTCTAGCTCTGAGGTCAAGCACCCAGACTGCTAACACATAGTTGCAAGGTTCGAATCCGGTTTGGACCAAAGATTTTTAAAATTAAATAAGATTTACCACGCGAGCGACAGCAAGGTTACAGTGGTCAACAAGAGCAAGCGAGAAACGAAGACGGACATGCGCACTCAAGAGAGATAAGACAAAGATGGCCGACGGCGATCAATCAAACTTCATATGTGGACATATGTGTAATTTAATCCGCGGATTTAATTAGGCCAATTAATTAATTTAATTCTCGGGTTTATTCGCGATTTAATTAAGCCATATTTTAGAGCTTTAATTCGCTGTTTTAATTAAAATTTGATTGACAGCTGTCATAATCAAGGTGCCCTGCTACTACTACAGAAGAAAGATGTTGTAAGATAAATAATAGGACCATAAAATAATCTGATTAGGCAACAACTATGGCTTACTAGGTGTAATATTACTAGTTGTATAATGTCTGAATCGAAGAATTCATGTAGCATGCGATGGTTTAAATTTCTACAATGCACTAACTTGATATAGGCTTTCACTTTAAGTGTACCTTACATAAATAGTAAGAGTAATGTTCCTCTCCCTTTTTACTTATGCAATATGATTTGCTTCCTTTATTAATGCATCTATGCATATTAGTAGTGAAATTGCAAAAATGAGGTTTTACGAATAATATAATAAGTTCCTGATTTTACTTTTACAACTGTTACACGTTATTTCATGCTAAATTTAATAATTAATATAAATATCATGTAAAAGTTACCGAATTATGGAAATTAACATATATTCGTAACACGTTTCTTAAGGTTTCCATTTGCTTTGTTTAAAAACTAATTATAAAAATGTTTCTTACATTGAGTTCTTTAGCCAAGCGCATTCCTTTTGTATCATTCAGTGAAGGGCCAAAAATTTTAGTCCACACTTCCACGAACGTTCGAACTATAGGTCCAAGCGTTTCAGTAGAAATAGTTTGTGCTTTGGCGAAGCTCTTCCACGAAATAATTAAAATAATCACAAGCTCCAATCCGATCTTCATTCTATTAACAGAAATAGTAAATATAGTCTCAATAATAATGAAAAAGGGTCTGAAAAGACATTTTCAGTGTAAATTCGACATGATGGAGAATAAAAAATGTGAACTCATAGATATCACTTCAAAATACTATGACGCGAGTCTGTGGGTAAAAGGTATACATATATACCTACATTTCTACCGAGTTATACTATTAGAAATTCAAATTAAACTTTTTCCTGGCCATAACTAATTTCTTATTGGATATGTAGAAAAAAGTATTATACTGTTTTTATCTCGTCGTTTAGTCTTGAATAGTTGTTTACTACAAAAAAAAAATAACGAAAGCAATTTGATGTTTTAAAAGCCATAGTTATTTACGGTATAACTCATTATTTGTAATAATGCACATTTAACATACACAATTTTATTCAACAAATATCTAAAAACTATAAATGTTTTATTGACCGCCGTGAAAAATCACAGTGGCAAATTGGGAATTAGCGAGAGATCAAATAAATTTATAATTAGAGTCCCCTGTGATTAGTTTCGCAGTATTGAAATGTATTTTAAGTCTATGTCAAATTTGAGTTAGTAGATTATGGTTTTTACCTTACTAGTGGGTTATACGCCACTTTAGAGGTCTACAATCAATCTAGTAAAGTCTACACATTACCCTTTTTCGGTAACGTAATAATTTTTTCCCTTTATTTAACAACAACGAAATTTACAAAACAAAAAATTTGCAATTTTTGGTCTGATCTCTTCATCTATTTTGAATCTTGTCAAGCTCGGCTCGGCTGCAAACATTGACCGCTGCTGTTCGAGCTGAAAATTATTTACAAATTTCGCCACTGCCGCGGTCCAGCTTTCAACGCAGTGGGTCGATTTTCTTTGGTTCTTGCATCTATTGTCACCCAAATTACTGCATACACCTAACTTGAATGTGTTTTATTAGTAAAGTAATGCATGTGTGAATAATTGCTGTTTTTGAATATTTGTAGTGATTTGTTGCTGGCATGTCACAAGGCCATCTAAACTGATTTCTTTGTAGAATTGTGCTTGGAATAAAAACCTGCTCAGATATCCTTATCTTGTCTGGCGTACGTGACGTCATAGTTCACAGTTAATTTTAGTGTCTATTGCATGCGTTTGTCGAATGACGCCAATCGACCAATGAAACCTATCAAATTTCAAATTTTAGACCAATCCTATGCTGTTAAATTGATTAGTGTAGTCGTTACACTTATCAATTTCGTGTTATCGTTTATCAAAGATCATTTACTGACATTGACAGAAAGTTTTTTTTTGTTTACGTCTGCAATAGTCAGACAAAATGTATTTGGGGCAGAGTTCCTTTGCATCGATATTGCTGGCTAGAGATGCCCTCTTGCTAATTGCTTTTGAGAATAGGCATTCCACGTACGGTGTCGTAACTATTATCGCTGCAAGAAGCTGTTGTGCATCTCTATAGCCAGTATTATCGGTAAGTCACTCTGCACTTAATAGATTACTGTTGAAAATCTCTTAAGTATATTTAATCGGAAATTTTCTATAGCAACTGAAATCATTGATGATCGGAATTTTTGTCACTGTTATAACAAAACCCCATATAGCCTGTTCACTAAACATAAAAACACAAAGTGCCTTTGATTTCTAACGTTTCATGAGTGTACTTCTGAAATTCACCTTTGTCTAGGAATGTACTTACAAAAAGTTACTAAAACTAGTAGGTTAAAGGTGTGACATTTACTTAGCATATGTCATAAGTGTTTCAACATAAGAACTGCCTTCAAGTCCACAACAACTCTGAGAGGCATGATGGCGCACACTAAGCCTCAGAACGAAGATCAGAGTTCAAAGAACTGTATCTACAGCGTACCGTGCAAGTGTGGAAGACAATATATAGGGAAAACACAACGAGCCCTGCGCGTGAGATTATCGGAACACCGTAAGGATATTAGAAAGAGCGAAACCATCAAATTCAAGATCGCAGAACCCGTCTGGAACGAATATCGTCACATAAAATGCGATAACTCATCAATTGTTGCTGAAGAAGAAAACCAGTTCCGTACGGAGCTGAAAGAAGCTACATACATATAGCTGGCAGAAGAATCAATTAGCTAGGCTAGCGCAGAACTAAAGCTCATGTGGGTGTCACTACTGCCCAGAGAATTGCAAAAATAGTCTACTGCGCATATGCTACTACGCATATACCGGTAACATATCTATCTATCTATCTATATATCTATCTATCTATCTATCTATCTGCCTATATCGATCCATATTGTATGTAAGCCTCTCCAATTAATATTCATTTTTGTCTGTCTCTGGCTTTTTGCATTTAGTCAGAGTCCGCCACTCTATCTCATCTGTCCATCTCATGGGGGTCTTCTTTTAAATCTGTTTCCTTGCCTAGGTCTCCACTCCATTACGATTCTTCTCCACCTGTCATCTTCCAACCTGGCCACGTCACCAGACCATTTCCGTTTTTGCTTTAGTACCCTTTCCACCACATCATCAACTTTAGTAATTTCTCTCAGCCACACGTTTGTTTTGCGATTTTTTAGAGATACTCCCACCATTGACCTCTCTATCGCTCTCTGTGCTATCATTAATTTTAGTTTATTCTTTTTGGTCAAGTCCACATTTCATCCCCGTAGGTAAGGACTGGCAGAATGTTTTGGTTAAACAGTTTGGTTTTCAATTTTTGATCTATTTTACTCTCAAATACGTCTTTCCAACTGCTGAACGCTGCCCACCGTAATTTAATCCTCCTATTTATCTCTTTTTAACTATTTTTCCGTAAGCTGATGTTTTGTCCCAAATATAATGTAACTTTCGACTTTTTCAATGACATTGTTGCATAACTTTACATTATCTATGTAACATATATTGAACTTTAATAATTTATTTATCGCAATAATTAATACTTTTTGCACCGACTAGCTATTAGGTTCGAAAAATCTCTCATCCAAGGGTTGAGTCTCTCCGTAGTTAAAAACTTACTCAATTGTATGATAACTGCACTATTGTAGCAAATTTTTCTTAATAAACTTAACATCAAATAAATGGTCACAAAGCGGCACGTAAATGTGCATTGAATTTTTACTTTCATAAAAGCAAGCTGCTGATAATAACGTCACAGGTAAATAACAATCAACTAAATACAATCACCTAACTAAACAAACCTGTTTATCGGTAACTAGGGACGCCGCTTTCAGCCCACGCTAAATTGATCAATTTTCTTAGAGGACGCTATCGCTAAAAACGGCTTTTCTGTGCCTCCAGATACTGACAACTGCTCAAAATGCATCTTTTTCTTCTACTCTGCAACGTCGTCCGACCGCTGGAACCGCTTTGACCCAAAATGCAAGTATATTCCTCGACTACGATGCATGGGCGGCTTGCCTTGCTGGTTGAACTGCCTTCGCAGATCCCCCAATGTTGCTGCTATTACTCGTACCTGCTCTCGTCTTCCTTTGCTGGTCCAAATCGCAGTTGCGCTTCTACAAATCGTTACTGGCTTCTTCAAATCATGCCTATGAGTCGAAGGCCGGACTTTGCTGCTCCATCTTGACTATTTGACTGATTACCGGAAACACTGCATGCATACACAAATAGCCCACGTCTGGATGACAATAATACAACCAGCTGGAACTCAAAAAGCTTTACTTATACGTAGATTTACAATATTATCTCTAGGAAGCTAAGCACCCTACAACTTTTCTTGGCCTCGCTTCCCGAGCTTTTTCTATTTTATTTACAAGTGTTGCTAAGTAACCTACTACATTCTATTATTTGTAAATACATCTACTATGACTTTATAAATTAATTATTTATTATCTCGAATTCTCAAATATTGTTACGCTAACCTCTCATTTGTTTGATTTACAACAAGTTTTACTTTTCTGGTTCTAGGCACTATCAGTCTTAATTGCTGAATCTTATAGGTTGCTTTCTGCACTTAGGCATATTACATGACTTCTTAACACTATATTATTACACGTAACTTCATTAATAATAGCATAGCATGTCGTGCTGAATACAAACTAACTAAACTTTGATTCTGTGATGTTTCGCCACCCTTTTTACTAATGCAATCTGACTAGCATATTTTACGTTACTTCAAATAGCCGAGCATTAATCAAAATCATAGTAGTACTCATCATTTTAAATCATAACATCGAATTAAGTTAATCGAAATCTTGCCGATAATATTAATGGAACCTATTTGCTATTCTTAGTATAATTAAATTATAAATTACTTATCAATTATGGTTTATAAATGTGTCAATGTTTAATTCTCACAATAAATAATAATAATAATAATAAATAATACATAATAATAAATATTAATAAAAGACTGTTACTATTATTATTACTATTATTATCTCTATCTAGCGATTAGTACCAATTCTGTTCCGGTTTGATGTTGAATTAATTAACATTTATTTTACAATAATAAAGGAACCAGAATTGCCACATGTAGCATACCCTCTCAATATAAGTTTATAACTAAAAGATATGGCCGCGCTGGTGGCCTAGTGATAAGAGTGACCGACTCGTTATCACAGCAATCAGTAGCCCCGGGGTAGGCACGAGTGTACGTGAAAATACGTACAATGATCATTTCTTCTCAGGACTAACCAGGAGTTCATTCACCTGAGGACGGGAGTAGATAAAAACCTCCAAAAACATCGTGTGGTAAACACCCGAGACAGCGGAAAGGTTTGATAAAACATCTCATAATAGACCACTGTCAAAAATGACATCATTCAGCAAAAAATCTTTGTATGTGTTTGACGATTAGAAGCTATCAGTAATAGAGGTTATTCATCGCGTGACTACACTGTCAGGATGGCCAACCGGCACAATCGCCGAATTGTGGAGGTTGAGGTCACGAGGTCGAATTTCCGTTCCGGCGCGGCGGTTTAAAATCTATCGAAAAATGCGAATGCTAAATTTCTAATTCTTGTCACGTTTAATTCTAAAAAGCCACATTGTCAGTGCCCTCTTCCCCAATAGCCAACTCGATGCTTCATGCAAACGATATGCTGGAGTATCGATAAGGGCTTGCCTCATCTGATGTTGTTTATATGTGAGATAAATTCCGTCCTCTAAGGGTTGTGTTGCAGTAAAAGTAGCCTAAATGACACGGGTGAATCCTTGAACCAACATAAGAAGAAGCCATACATACCTGAGAACAAAGTGTTACCCGTGATGACTTGCAGCCTTTAAAGATAAAAAACCCTAAAAATGAAAGGACACAAAGCACTCATATTTGGTACATGTGAGTATCTATTATTGAATAATAATTGTTTGCAAGTTGATACACAAGGGGGCGTTGTTACAGCTAATTACTGCTGTAGTTTTCATTAAACATTAAAAAAACAGTTTCTTAATACATTTTTTCGAGTACTTTTATCTCTGAGCACAAATTAAATGCTCGTCTATTTTTAAATCAAAAACTACAATATAAAATCTGTAAAGGGCTTTACTCAAACTCGCAAGTGGACGTTGTGACACTAAACAAACTTTAAAATCAAAGGGAATAGGGTTAAAAATATTTTCACTATCGTAACCATATTGAAACAATAAAAGGAAACACTTGATAATGCAAATTACATCCTAATTTTTAAATAAAAATCTGTATAGGGTTTTACTCAGGACTTCACTTGTAAGTGGACGTTGTGACACGAAACAATTCTAAAAATCGAAGGAAATTAGGGCTAAAAGTATTTTAACGTTCCTAGTAATAATGGAATCATAAAAGGAAACAATTCTAATGCGGGTTACACCAATTTTCAAATAAAAACATTACCAGCGATGTGACTGGAACTTGAGCATCTTCGAATGCGATTGCAAGACTAAACCATCTGTCGCACGCTGCCACGTGAACCGTTTTGATCTCTTCGATAGTGCTCCATCAAACACAACGCAATTATTACAACACCAATCCTGTATCTGTTAAGTGTCACTTTCTCCAAGGGTAAAGCCTAGGCTATATGCAAATTATTACTTTTATCTATTTCTTTATTAAAGCAAAAATAAACACCGTTACATTTTTTGAAGGTGCTCACTCTGTATATGTTGAGTAGAAAATATGCATTTTTCTTGTGAAGGGTAAAAACCTGAGCTATGTGCAAAATATTACTTTCATTTAAGTCATAGTTCTTGATAATCTCTGAAACTTCTTTGTGGCGTGAATAATAGTTCTTGAGTTAAAACAACAATAAAAAAATCTGTTTAAGCAGCTTACCCTGTTTATATTTCACAGAAAATTTCTCGGTTTTATGCCAGGAAGACATAATTATAATCTGATTGGAAAATATTGTCTTCCTCCAACAAATGATTTTTGAGTTATACCGACAACAGACAGATAGACAGACAAACGTAACTGAGAAAATCTTTTTTTCGTCACCTAGGGTTCGTGAAGCGTGTAGATTTAAATAAGTCTCCGAAGATGATTTTTTCGCGATTACAATACTTCCTTCTTCTTTTAGATGATGGAAGTAAAAATGAAAGAGGAAAAGAATCTGTAGATAAAATTGCAGTTTCAAAGTATGTTAGATGTTGGTGATCAGGGTGGGGTATAATACTGAAGCGAAAAATCTATAAGGGCTTAAACTCAGAACTTTCCTCGAAAGCGGCCGTTGTGACACGAAACAATTTTAAAAATCAAAGGAAGCTAGCGGTAAATATTCACATTTTTAATAATACTGAAACAATAAACGGAAACATTTGATAATGCGAATATCATCAAATGTTAAATAAAAATATATTACTGGCGGTGGGATTCGAAGTTGAGCTCCTGCAAATGATATTTCAACTTTTGGTAGAAGCCCGCAAGAAAATCACCCATTCGTTGCATTCGGCCACCGACAACTCCTCACATCAGTGGGATGCAGCTACCTTAAATACGACGCAATTATAGTTGATTTCTTTTTATCTGTTATAGAACATCTGTAGGACCTCCTTTTCGTCAAAAGTAAAGCCAGAGCTATGTGCAAATTATCACTTTTGTTTATTTCAGATAAAGCAAAGATATTTTTTTAAATTTTTAAAGTGCTTACTCGGTATATATAATATGTCCGAAATGTTCTCGGTTTCATGCAATCATACCTCTTGTCATTATTGAGATATTCTGTTCACACACACACACACACACAGACAGACCAATACACACAACATGTTTTTTCGGTTCAGGAGACTCTAAAACCTGAAGATCTGTTGAAAACTCAATTTTGAATTTTGGGGTAAATCCAATACTTCCTTTATTGTAAAAGGAACTAATAATAATTCAAAGTTAGTTAGGATATACGAGTATATATATATACTTAACATACTCTATAGCGTTTTGAAGCAGTAGTCAACGAATATTGAAAATAATGACATTATTGTATATCTAACTGGTGTAGAGATAACAAAAATACTTGCTTTCTATGATGTTCACTTCTTCAATAAAACTACACAAGTAATTAAAGAAATTACTTAGTTGAAATTTATAAATAACACTTGAACATGTGTAGCCTTCTTAATCGCATACTTACAAACTGAGGCCCTCAACTACATTTACTTATTTCCTTCTACTTCTACATTCCCAGCCACTTATTATCTGTACAATGTGTACATTATTTTACGCCATTTACGGTCTTTGAAAACTCATTTTTATTGCTTTACTTAACAAAACAGCTATAAATGAAGATCTTTAAAATTATATACTCAATCTTTCGCCCAATTTTTATAAGATAATTCTCTGAAATTAGTTGTACAACTACTACTTTAGTTGACTTATATCATACTACAAGCTAGTAACATTATTATTTTAATAACTCGTTAATTATTTTTAGCTCAAGTTCGCGTTAGCTAACAGCGTGGTTATTCTATCTTTTCTTATTACCAATCAATACTACATGCGACAAAGAAAATAAAATAGCAACAAATTCAAATAATAATTGCTTACAATAATTAGCTCTAACTTTAGATATTTATTAAACATAGCATTGGGTATTTGTACACAAATGATATTAGAGAATGCATTACATAAACACCATAATTTTAGCTTGGAAAAATGTAAAAGAGAGGTTATATAAATTTATTTTGTACATGGTCAGGAAACTCCTGCAAATAAAGTAATTACAACTGTCTGCATTTTGCATAGATACTGAATTATCCATTATTTGACTTTGCTCTATTCATGCTATATCGATGGCTGGCAATAGTTTTTTACATAATCCAAATAATTTTTTGTGTCCTATATATTTCTAATTTTCAAAATTAAAAACTTTTATTTCATACTGATGTCAAAAATGACATTTTTCGGATTATTTATGGTACAAAAAATTGAACATTAAAGTCTTAGTACTTTAAAGTAAAATATTAAAGTTCAAGTACTTTAAAACTTATTTATGGTACAAAAAATGGTACATTAAAGTCCTAGTACTTTAAAGTAAAATTTTAAAGTTCAAGTACTTTAAAATTATACGTCAGTTGTTGACACAAAATTTGAAATAATTTACAACTTTTTATTTAAAATTCCTTAAATTTGTAGTATGAAATAAACCGTTGTATTTACCACGAACGAAAAGTGTTTTTAAAGGTTCTCGCAAGTAATTCCGCCCTCGGCTGACGCCTCGGCCGTAAACAACTTTCTCGTCCTTTAAAATGACACTTTTCGTTCTAGATAAATAAACTACTATTAAGCAATTGAAGAAAACCTTTAACATTTTGTTATTATTTATTTTTTCAAAATAAAGAAGTTGATGTGCTTAAATTATTACTCGTACAAGTATGCAGCACTATTTGAAATTCGCAATGTTATCTTAGAAAATTGTTTTAGTAATTATATCATTTACAGTAGCATGCAAGGTATCACAATTTGGAAAGATAAATATAATTATAATAAGTTATTTACTAGTAAAGTTACTTACCTGAAAACATCGAATATGAAGTTAGTTTAATGTGTAAAATACTAATAAACAAATGTATTGTTGTTCAAACATTGAATCTGACAATAGCACAACTCCCGAAAACATAATGCAGAAAGTGCAGCCGTTGAACAATACGTAACATAACAAGTGTAGCAGATTTGAGTCATATAATGTTATACCGGGAACCAGAGTTTATATTACAAATATTACTACATTACAGTATACCACTCTCCAAAATGGTACACACGTGAATGATAATGGCATACATAACAGTCTTTAGAACCCAAATAAGCTCGTTTAGGGAAAATCTGTACACATTAGCTAAATTATATGGCAATACCACTAATAACCTACCAGTCTAATTGTTTCACAAGACGCTTATAACCCAATTAACTTTTAGTAGGGCTACTCAGATAATAGTTTAGATGGAAGTTCCATATGTGTTGATAAATAATATTGTCAATAGTTGGTATTTTAATGCTAATGACGTGTCTTATTCTTTTTCGCCGTTGATATCTCCACTAAATATGTACGTTTGTCTATCGGTTTACAATTCTACCTTCTAATTCTATTTGATTTATTTATACTCATTTCTTTCAAATTAAACTTATACTTGCAGTACTTCTCTAAAGCTAATATGCTTTTCGTGTGCATATTTAGATAAATTAAATCTTAGGAAAGTACATTATCAGAACACGGTCTATGAAGATAATTATATAGAAATTCGCAATGTAGTTATGCCCTTTACCAAAATTCGTAGACAGATGGTAACAGTTTTAATTTAAGAAAACAGGTTTACTATTGAAAACTGAACCAGTAGCAATGCTTCGTGATTTTGAAAAAGCACAACAAAAATTCAAATTGAAAAGATGAATTGTACCATCCAAATTTTGTTTTAGAGGAGCAATACAGAGTTGTCCCCAAAAAACAAATGTTCTACTATGTATTTAATATTTAATAATATGAAAGTTTGCTGAGCAAAGTGTACACCGATGTAAATCTTCAAGTTGCATATGTTAGAGTGGATCTTGATATGCCAGAGAAACTAGAAAAGTTCTGCCGATCTCATTAGGCCATGGAAAAAGAAACAAAATGTCTGGTTTGTCATAATTATCAAAGTTTTGGTAATTGTACCTGCAAATTTCATAAAGTGTTATTTATTAAATTTTGATTTATAAAACAGAATATAACAGGGCAATCAAAAATGGAAAAACTCGAGTACCCCGCTGTAATTAAATTTCTTGTAAATGTGGGAATTGGCTTTACGAAAATTTCGGAATGTTTAAAAATGTATATGCAGAGTCTGCATTTTATCAATAAAATTTAAACATGGAAGAATAAGCTTAGAAGACAATGAAAGAAGTGGGCACTTTGTATCTACACAAAATGAAAAAATGGTGACAAAAGTGGCATAAAATGTAAGTTAAAAGTAGCAAGATTAGTTGCTTTAGTAAACGATGGGCGTAGTAACCGTTACGCCGCTCGTGCAGTGGTTGTTCATGAAGCAACTGCAGTTATCCCAGTTTATAATTTTCTGTTAATAAAAATGTTTTTTAAAATTCGTATCAGTTTATTTCACTAAAAAACTGTTTCTCGATAAATTCAGAACGTTGGTAATACGCAAGGTTTCAGCAAAAAAGCTGTAATTCCGACAATTTTAGAGATAAATCAATAAATAAAAAGGCAAAATGCTCGTAAAAGAAGCGTCTTTCACATATAGTGTAAGCACCTTCTATGCAATACTTGATTAACACACAGGGTGAGTCAAATATTAAGAAAGAAACATGGTTCGAGTTTTTCAACTACCATTCAGGGGGCATTGTAAAAAAATTCCACCTCTTTATTTATTTTTTTTTTTGAAAGACAAAGGAATTACCTACCAACAAGTAAACAAAAATTAAAAATCGGCCCACTGGTTTAAAAAAAAAGAAAAAAGTTAGGTCAAAGATCAAGTGCGTCATTTTTTTTTGGAACTGAGTGTAGTTTATTCTGATTGTTATCTTTAATCAATTATGACTTGAACTCCGATATTAACAAATAACTATTTTTACTAATTCAAACATTCTTTAATCCATATGTTAGAACCTTTCTGTTAAGATATTAATTGCTTTACAGAATTTGTATTCAATCTGTTATTTATTAAATAAATCACGAATAGTTATGTTGTTCTTTTATTTCTTAAATTTTCCCTTTTGTGTTTTAATAATTAGGTACTTTGTCATTCCATAATTACGTCGTAGGTATGATTACTTTTCACGAACAATATATCTGTCTTTAGATGCTACCACAACAATACATATGGACCCAAGTCGTCGGGAATGACCCTAATACACAATCGGACGGTTTGATCACGGTAGTACTTTATTCGTTGTAAATATTTAACTCTTAAAGCCCTTATGTCGTTTCTTTCTTTTAAAAGTTTTCTGTTATTCTGCGTTCGATGCCATTTCAAACTGAGATCCTTTAAAATAATACGTAAAGATGTGGTTCCTCCATTCCAACATGAATCCTCTCGAAGTTTTGCACTTAATTTACCAATTGTCACTCTTGCATTTTTTGTTTTATGGTAATTATAAATTATATTGCAGAAATCGCATTTTTCATAATTTTCTAAATCCATTACAGGAGATTGATGTGAACGTTTCTTATCCGAAGTAGAAAATTTTGGTTTGCCATCTTCAGCTGGACTTTCACTTTTTATGATATAATCGTTGCCAATGATCTCACATACGCTTTTGGTGCTTCTGATACAGCTTCTTTAAATTGTTTTAAGGTATCGGAAGGGCTTAAGTTTTTAAAATAATTATACACGTTGTATATCACTTCGCCCGTTTAACTGTATATTACGAACCCATTTTTTTTAAACAGTGTTGCTTGAGATCGACAACTACTTAAAGTGGATAATACTACTAATTTACAAATATATGTTGCAATCGTTTCCAAAGCAATTAGTAGACAAATTCATGAATAAAGAATGCATTTAGTAATAAAAAGAGATTGTAGGTAATTCGAGTGCATGACGTAATTCTATTAAAGAGTATTTAATTGAGTCTTGTTGTTTTCTCATTAGGTATACGAGTACATAAAGTCGTTAACGTCGGAATAATTGTTTTCATTAGCTAATTTTTTGAAATTTTCTGAAACATGTGTCATAGTACATTGAAATAATGGCAATTTTAGAAAAACTCCTTTACTTAAAAAGAAGATATTACCGCAGTAAGTTAATAAACAATATTTTGGAACTAATTTTGTAACGGAAATCTAAAGTTGCTTCCGAAGCCACTGCTACCAACTCTCGTCGCGCGATCTGTATCTACAAGTTTCGTGCAAAAAATGTTTTTGTGAAGTACATAGCTTTAGTGTTAATCCCATGTACATTAGAGTGTATTTCTTAAAATTGCGTAAATGCCCCCTTGTCGCACGGAATTGTACTCGTTATTGATTAGTTATTAATTATCATTTACACTATAACGACCGCGTGGCGCAGTGGTAGAGCGTCAGGCTTGCATTCAGCAGGTCCTCAGTTGGAATCCATGGGCAGGCGGAATTTTTCCGCAGTTCATTGGATCGGTATCGCTCCCGGTCACCATTAGCCGTTGGGATAAAATTAACGCCACTCTTCCAGCAAGACTGGTCTATAGGAAAAGTAACGTCTCCACACACAACACACAATGTACCTACACTGATATGATAACCTCAATGTATCATAAACTTGACGGCCGAACTGCTCGGGTAGCAGACCCGGGTTTCCCGGCCAAAATGTGTCATACGAACACCATTTATACTAATATCTGAGCTGTTGATGCAGTCAAATACATACAATATGAACTTTGACCATTCTACCGAGTTTTCAGGCTATATTAGCTGCCCTCAAGTTTTCCCACTGAAAGTTAAAACAAATTTTAATTATGATATGTTTTATAGGACTTTTTTCACTGTCTAGGCTGTATATCACACACCATTTCGGGAATTTTGATCTACTCCCTTCTTTAGGTGTTTCTGGTTAGTCCTGAGAAGGACTGATATTGTACGTTTGTCTACATAAACTCGTGCCTCCTCCGGGGTTTGAACCCGGTACCGCTGATCGCTGACATATCATAATAGACCACTGCCAAAAAATGACATTCATAGAACAAATTTTAATTGTATCCAACGTAATAAACCTTATGACAAATTAAGTTATCTATTAATAAAATTCTTTATAAAGTTTAATAACTTTTAATCTTCTAAAGTCTAATCGTACCAACTTCCGATTTCTTCTATTCTAAATTCCTATTTCTAATTATTAATACTCCCTAATATGTACACGTATTAATATAAACTAAGTCCTATCAATTCTTATTTCCAATTACTTGATTCTTTACAAATTTCTTTTTCTTCCTTCATTTTATTAATGTTAGTAGACATAAATCTGGTTTATATGGCACCATCTCCTTAATGTCCCAATCTCTGGATTTATTAGTTCATATGTCGTGTCCCCAAATATCTATATATTCTCAAATGGTCCAGTACGGGGAAAAGATAATTTTGAACACCTAATTTCTGCCCTTTTGGCCACTCGTAAACTATTTGACATTACTAGATCTTCTATTTGGTATTTATTCCTTCGTTTTAATTTTCTACTAATTACTTCCCTCGTCTGAAAGACGAAGGAAGTATTGTTATCACGAAAAAATCACAGATCTTTACGTTTCAAGGTCCCTAGATAACGAAAAAGAGGTTTTCTTAATTCCGTCTGTCTGTCTGCTTGTTGGCAGTATAGCTCAAAAACTATTTGCCAGAGGAAGACGATATTTTGTATACATATTATATATCTACCTTGCATGAAACCGGTAGAATTTCATACAAATAGATACTGGATGAGCACCTTAAAAAATAAAATGTTGTTTATTTTTGGGTGAAATTTGAAATAGAAGGAACTAATAACTTTCACATAGGCCAGGCTTTACATTTGCCTAAAATAAGACTCAACCGATACAGGATAAATTTACAAATAAGTGAAAACGTTTCAACAATAAGACCCCTCTGTTCAAGAGACGCGTGCAGTGCACTTATTTCTTCATGGCGCAGTTTGATTTATCGATGCAGTTACGATCGCTGCGGAGATGCAATTTGCAAATTGATCTAATTCGGGCGAGAAAAGTTCTGGGTAAAACCTTTTAGAGATTTTTTGAAATTTTGGTCAATGTCACATCCCGGGTCATAGTTAGGTCACCTTACGGTACCTGAAAACATGTTGGATATAAAAATATCAAGAGCACAAACACCGACATGAAGTGGATATTTTCCCAAGCAACATGCTTGAGGGCTAACCTCGCAAATGTGTTAATCGACTAAATGAATAGTGAGCATCATATTCGAAAGATTAACGCATAAAAGCAATCATCTTGACCGCTTACACTGTCAAATTAATTTATGCATAACTAGAGATGGGCGCGTGAGTGAATTTTCGCTCACGTCACGCACGTTTCACGCTTGCTTTAAACAGTCACGTTCACGCACGTTCACGCTCACGTTCACTCACGTTCACGGCGTGACACGCCACTCACGACGTGACACGTAGCTTTTATTTCAAAATTTAAATTCAGATAGAACAGAATGTTCAAATTTAAAACCAATGAAAAAACCCTAAAGAGAACTAAAAATATGTTTTGCACCTGACATAATTTACGTGATATGTTGCAATCAGAATAGTTGACATAAAAAGAAAAAAAAATGAAAATTGACTACAATAACTTCGACAAGGGATAAATACTGATTTCTCGCAAATATATTTCTTGCAGCTGTCTTCAAAGACATTACTTTTAATACCAAAAGCTGTTATTGGAATTGACGTTTCCCTTATTGGTATGAGTACAGAAGGTATATGTTGCTAGGCAACACTTTTAATTCGTAGGTTTGAAAGTACTTTTACGTATAAGGATCAACATTTTCAGCGTTAAGGCGAGTATAAAAAAAACATTACTTTTATTAGAATAATAAGTTTATCTACACAAGTACACAATAAATTGGTTTAAAAATAAAACGTAATCAACATTTTCAGTGTTAAGTCGAGTATACAAAACAAAACATTAGGTACTTTTCTAAAAATAGGTTCATCTACACATTTACGCAATACATTTTGGTTTAATAATAACATAATTAACATTTTCAGCGTTAGCCGAGCATAAAAAAAAACCATTACTTTTATTAGAATAATAAGTTCATCTACACATCTACACATTAAAATGTTGATTTAAAAATAATATGTAATCAACATTTTCAGCGTTAAGTCGAATTCTGCGCTCTTCTAAAATTCGCCCAGCTGTAGAAAATACCCTTTCGCTTGTAGCGGAACTTGCCGGTATGTTTAAAATTTCTCAAGCTTTTTTAACAGTGGCGTATTTACACTGTTTTTCCAAAATCCTAAAATGTCATCTACATTTCCGAATGTTCCGAATTTAACATACTAATTTAGTTCTGTTTCGACATCATCCTAATTACATGTGTCATCGTCAGAGCTATCTCTAAGTGTAGAAACATAAGAATCTGATGCTGATGTACCAGTT
The DNA here is from genome assembly GCA_940337035.1 of Agriotes lineatus. Taxonomy (NCBI): domain Eukaryota; kingdom Metazoa; phylum Arthropoda; class Insecta; order Coleoptera; family Elateridae; genus Agriotes; species Agriotes lineatus. The sequence continues at coordinate 202,165 of CALNHX010000534.1, forward strand.
TTGAGTCGTTTGCTATGTATGTCATCATTATCATCTATAGTTTTATTTGCATTATAATCTCCTCTTTTATGTGAAGGTATGAACTTTAACGATTTATAATTAGGGTCCAAAAATAAAGCCACATAATATAACTTGTATGGCACAATTTGTGATTTAATGAATTTAAAAGTTGCTGCCCCCTGCAGTTTTTTATTGGTTACTAAATATTTAACGTGAAATTAACGTGAAACGTGAATCACGCCTTGGAAATTTTCACTCACGTTCACTCACGTTCACGTCACGATTTTCAAATATTAGTCACGTTCACGACGTGACACGCCGTGACACGACGTGACACGACTGTTTTCACGTCACGCGCCCATCCCTATGCATAACAATAATAACGAACTTTATTGTCACACAAGCAACTTAGAATAGATACATTATGACACAAAAAGTTAAAAAAAATGTGAGAAAGGCGGAGTTCAGATGTAATGTAAACACCTGTTCTTCCACTCGACCTCGATAATCGTTACTGTAATCATATTCAATTAAATTAGGCGGTCAGAAGACATTACAACTATTAGATCTGTAAGTGGTTTGTGGTTGACAAAATTAAATTAAGAACTAATCGCCAATTTTAATAATTTTTTAAAGTAAACAAATACTCTGCGTTGATGTTCAAAGAGATACTCTGACAAACTTTGTTTAAAAAAAGAAATTGGAAGATTTCATATACAAGATAGCAAGGAGTTATAAAAATGTGTAGCAGTATATAAAAAAGAGCGTTCAAAAAGTGCAAATTTGTGAATTGGTATACTTAGAGCCCTTTGTTCTTAATGTTGATATTGTGAACATCTGTTCTAAATCTAAGCCTCTGAAAAAGATAAGTTGGCGTTTTAGACAAAAGAATTTTATGAATAAAGGGGGACCGTTCACATCGGCCAATGATCATATCGGCCAAAAGCAAATGTTGTTCATATCGGCAAAAATTTGCCTTGTTCATATCGGCAAACTCTGTGTTCACAACGGCCAATTTCATTTTTGTTCACAACGGCAAAAGACGCAAAAATGGGTCTTGTTCACTTCGGCCAACGATCATATCGGCCAAAAGCAAATGTTGTTCATATCGGCAAAAAATCTACCATGTACATATCGGCAAACTTCTTGTTCACAACGGCCAATTTCATTTTTGTTCACAACGGCAAAATTAAGAATTTCCGAAACGAGCCGAACGTAATAAATGCTGTTCATATCGGCAAAGTTGTGCCTTGTTCATATCGGCAAACTTCTTGTTCACAACGGCCAATTTCATTTTTGTTCACAACGGCAAAATTAAGAATTTCCGAAACGAGCCGAACGTAATAAATGCTGTTCATATCGGCAACATGTGCCTTGTTCATATCGGCAAACTTCTTGTTCACAACGGCCAATTTCTTTTTTGTTCACAACGGCAAAATTAAGAATTTCCGAAACGAGCCGAACGTAATAAATGCTGTTCATATCGGCAAAATTGTGCCTTGTTCAGATCGGCAAACTTCTTGTTCACAACGGCCAATTTCATTTTTGTTCACAACGGCAAACTTAAGAATTTCCGAAACGAGCCGAACGTAATAACTAACGATGCTTTATTACATCGCCAACTAGCTTGATCACATCGGCAAAAAGAAAGTAGTTTTGCTTATTTAACGCCATTTCTTGTTTATAATAGTTTGTGTAAGGAGTGCTATATAATGTTTTATTTATAACGGCCAAACATTGATCACAACGGCAAAAAATAAGTTTTGACATTTTTAACCCACTCGTTCACTAATAAATTAAGCCCTGAATCGCACATCTAGAGCACAGCAAACTAATGAATAGGTCATAAAAGCTCAGAATGGGAGATAGGATTTAATGGCAACAAATAAAATAAAATCAAATTTGAATTAGCAATCATATTGAAAAAGCAATGCCTGTAATAAGTATTAAAATCATAACATAAAAGGAAAGGCAGAGTTCTAAACCTAATAGGAATGGGACCACAATATTTAATTAGTTTAGAATATTAAAAGGGGATGGTAAATGCAAAAGCCAATCCATGTATTAGTAATTCGATTATGAATAGAATGGTCACATGCTTGTCGAGGTAAATTGCAAGTCAGAAATCGTTGTATAAATTTCTCTTTGAGCATATTATTAAAAGGTAAAAAAATGCAGAAGGCAAAACAGAGTGCAAAGAGCACATAGGAATAGATCTGAAGGCAAATAAAGGGAAGAAAATGAATAATTAACATGCAAGATTAATTGAAATCCGAACATAATATTAATGCAGAAGTGGAAAAATGAAATGGACTTTTATTTGAAGTGTTTTTTGTGGAAGTTCACGAAAGGAAGAATTGATCAGTGGGAACATTGTGAAAAAGGACTGTTAATAAGTGCGGGACACAGTTATGTGAAAGACAAAATTGACTAAATTAATGGAACAATTTATTGTATAAGTAAAAGTTTGTAAAAATGTTAGATTTAAGGTTTTTAATTGTTATAAGTAATTGATTTAACTTGTTTAATATTGTTATGCAATTGTTTTAATAACTTTCTTGGCAGACAATCGAATAAAATTCTTGAATTAGCATCAGTTTTATTTGCTCCCGAAAATTTACAATTTTATACGTTTAAAGTTATTATTTCATAACAAAACTTTAGCAGGGTGCATATAACTTACCCCTGCACCTGTGTGAGTGAATTAAAAGAAATCCGTGCCGTGAAAATTATTTTCCATTATCGGCCCGAGTGAGTGCTAACGACCAGCTCCGGAAAAGACAAGACGTGCTTCGCACAGCATCTGTAGCCATCAGAGGGGTTCCAGAAAACGAGAGGACGTCAACCGCCAGCCCATCCAGCTTCTGCGAGGACAGCACGGCGATCCAAGCACCGGCAAAGAAGATCTGGGCACATTCTTGCTGCGGCCGAGCTTGGAAACGGGCATGCAGGAAACGTTTCACAGGTTAGTTGTGAAGCCAATTTAATTTATACCATTGTGTACCTATTGGGAGGCTGCTTAAACGTCGCTGCATAACAGAGCCCAGGCGAATTATATCCTTGTGTAAATTAAAGTTGAAAAATCCAAGCCCAGAAGTGAGGTTAGAATCCTTGGCTTGAGTCGAAACAATCAAGTTACGGTTTTTTGCCTAAAAAAACAAAAGAAAGCTACTGACGCTACTAGAAAGCGGGAAATTATGAATTTACCTTTGAGATTTGCTCATTGAGTTGCATTTAATTATCTGAAAACACCAAAACGACAACCACTTGATAAACTTTCATAAACGTAATTTGTCAGTTAGATCTGTTGTAGCACATTAGCGTGTATTTGAACTACGCACATGGGCGTACGGTAAAATTTTCAATAAAGTAATTGTGGACCCACACCTTTTGATAAGATCTCTGCTTACCTGAGCTAGTCAACATTAATATAATTTTGCAATTAGATTCTATCTAAAAAGTAGGGGCATACGAACATCAAGTCAAGTAAGACATAAAACAACTCACAATAATTATCCCTGAGCTTTTCATAAATTTGTAATAATATTTGCTGAACCCAAAATAAAATATTAGCATTGGAGGCTCTAGTTAATTTTATTTTAAATATTAATCTTAATTATATTAAAGACTCGGTGATGGGACGTCAAGGCAGGTAGACGTGTGTTGTGAGCGATCCTATAAAATTTAACGCGTTTGAATAAACATGTTGAACTGTTGCTATCTTAAGTGCATATTGTAGACTGTGAATCGAGATATTATTTCAGGTGAACTGTTAGTTGAGAACATACATTTAAAGTGGCGCAGTTGTTTTTATGTGGAAAAATGCCAGAAACAAGAAGCAAAAAAATTGAAAACATGTCCTGCGATGAAAAATTGGATTTTATAATAGCCCAGACTACAGTAATTACTGGGAATATAACTGATATAAATACTAAAATCGATAATTTAACAAAATCTCTCACCGGTGTTGAAAAGGACGTTACCGCAAATAAAAAGAAAATTGAAGATAACAACGAGAAGTTAGACAATCTCGAACAATACACACGGAGGAATAATCTTCGATTTTATGGAATCAGTGAACTCATCAATGAAAATACAGATAATCTAGTGGTCAATGTAATAAGGCAACTAGGAATTACAATATCGCTTAACGACATCGAACGCACGCATCGTGTGGGAAAGGCCAAGGACGATAAACCTCGAGGGATAATAGCGAAATTTGTTTCCTATCGCAAGCGTGCAGAAATTTACAACGCTAAAAAGGGATTAAAAGGCGAAAAAAATTTCATCGCAGAAGACCTAACCAAAAAACGGCAATTATTATACCATGAAAAGAAACAAACATTGGGTTACAAGAACGTTTGGACACGTGACGGGAAAATTTTCTGGAAAGAAGATGGAATGTTACGCTTTTTACCCAAGTCCGTATGATAAAGATAAAGGTTGATTATGTCTCTCCTGGTTTCTCTTATGTACGTTTTGATATTTAACTATTTTCATATTTTAATTTTATGTGATCGTTGTTTTTTTTTAAATTTAGGTAGACATAATAAACGCTTATTTTTTTTCGGTTATAAAATAGATTTTTCCGTTTTCATCATTTATCAACGTTATAAATTCGTCAATATATATTTTTTAAGTTATTGTAAACTAGAAGTAAATACGCTTCAGTTCAAGTTCTATTAAATTGATATGGGACCGCTTTAAATACACAATTGAAATTTATTTCCTTAAACTTATTAGTAATTTAAACTTATTTTCTGTTATAATAAACACTTCTTTTCTTTGTGCTTGTTATGCAATTTTGCCATGTAAATGCTAGATCTTTATTACCTAAAATTGATACTATAAAACATGTTGTAGACGATATCAAGTGTGATATTCTTGGCGTAAGTGAAACCTGGCTATCTCAAAACATTCCATCTGACTCTATTAATATCGATGGTTATCACTTTGTTAGGAGGGATCGTCGGGCACGTGGGGGAGGAGTAGGTATGTATATTAAATCCAATTTAAGTTATTCTAAAATAAATATAAATTCCGATCTAGAACAAAGATGGATATATGTACACTTAAAGAAAAAGAAACTTGCTGTAGGAACTGTTTATCGATCACCTGACCCACAGTATTTAGATTTTTTTAAAATGTTTGAAAGCACAATTTCTGAATTAATACCTACTTGTGACTATATAATTTGTCTGGGAGATTTTAATTTTGATTTACTTCACCCTGATAATGCAACAGTTGCCTTTGAAAATCTGCTGGACACATTAGGCCTCGTTCAAATAATTGACACGCCTACGCGTATTACAAGGCATACGGCGACCTTATTAGACTTAATAATAGTTCCTAATATTGGTGATATTACTGTCTTAGATAAAACTGCAGTTGAATGTCACATATCTGACCACCAACTGGTTTCTTGCACAGTATCTGTGCGTGCCAAAGAAAAGCCAATTCTAAAGCAATTTTTTAGAGATTTTACTATGTTTGATAATGACTTGTTTCTACAGGATTTGGATGCTGTACCATGGTATCTTATCTTTGATTTGCAAAATATTGATGATAAATTAAACTTTTTAAATAAATATATATGTGACATTTTCAATTTACACGCACCTATTAAAGAGTTCAAAATTTCTAAAAAAAACAAACCATGGATTACTGATAATATAAAATTCATGATGCGGTTGAGAGATAAAGCTCTAGTTAAATTTAAAAAATCTAGGACTCCCAACCACTGGGATGTCTACAAATCTCTAAGAAATCTGGTTACTAGTAGTATTAAAAGAGAAAAAAAAGCTTATCTTGAATTCAAAATTCTAAATCACAAAAAGCCGGAGGTACTGTGGAAGGAACTTCGTGGTGCAGATGTAATTGTTAAACAGAAAAATCGTGACTTACCAGACGCTTTACAGGATGTAAATGCTATCAATAGTTTTTTTATAAATTCTTCTAATAATCCTAACCACTTGTTAAATAATTATGACCTCCAGGATTATTACTTTAATAATAGCAAATGTAATTTTGATGCACTATTTAAATTTGTTGAAACTAATGAAATTGAAATCGGAAACATAATATTTTCTATAAAAACAAAGGCTACTGGCCCTGATAACATTAATATAAAAATGCTTCAGTTGTGCTGCCCTCGTCTATTGCCGTATTTTACACATATTATTAACTATTGCATTATCAATTCCGTCTTTCCTAATATATGGAAAACTGCATACGTTGTTCCTGTGCCGAAAACTGATTCACCCACAGAATACAAAGACCTTCGACCTATTAGTATCCTATGCACTTTATCAAAAGTAATTGAAAAGATTTTGGAAAGACAAATTTGTGACCACGTTAGTAAATATAATATCCTTCCAAAAACGCAGTCTGGTTTCCGTCCTGGACATAGTTGTAATACAACCCTAATAGATATAACAGATGACTGCCTAACAGCAATTGATAATAACCATCTGCTGGTTCTCGTCTTATTAGACTTCTCAAAGGCATTCGATACAATTAATCACGAACTTCTTTTGAAAATCTTAAAATTTATAGGCTTTGATAACTCAGCTGTAAACTTACTCGACAAATATCTAGCAAATAGACAGCAGATGGTGAAATATCAGCAGAATATATCTGACGTAGTTCATATTCCAGCAGGCGTTCCGCAAGGCTCGATTTTGGGCCCACTTCTGTTTGCTCTATATACATGTAATATAGGTTCTTGTATAAGTTATTGCAAATTTCACATGTATGCAGATGACACACAGATGTATTATTCGTTTCCCTTTAATAACTTAGCTGAAGCAGTGTCACTAGTAAATGAAGACCTATCTAGCCTTGTGGAATTCAGCAATAAGCATTCGCTGCATATCAATTCGTCGAAGTCATCTGTTATGATCTTTGGTAAAAAAGGGATGAAAGACGTGTCTTCAGCTTTGATAGAAATTAAAGTGGGTGATGAAGTACTACCGCACAAAAGTTCTTGTAAAAATCTAGGTGTAATTTTAGACAATGATTTACGTTTTGAACATCATATCTCTAGTTGTATACAGAAAGCTTACTATAATCTAAAGTTACTTTACGCTAATCGCTATTGTCTAAATAGAGATATGAAAATCTTATTATGTGATGCTTTAGTCTTGTCGCATTTTAACTATTGTGACAGTTTATTTGATTCTTTTCTGACAGTACGACTTAAACAAAGAATTCAGTGTACTCAAAACTCTTGTTTAAGATTTGTGTTTCGTATTAGAAGAGGGTAGAGATGGGCGCGTGAGTGAATTTTCGCTCACGTCACGCACGTTTCACGCTTGCTTTAAACAGTCACGTTCACGCACGTTCACGCTCACGTTCACTCACGTTCACGGCGTGACACGCCACTCACGACGTGACACCCAGCTTTTATTTCAAAATTTAAATTCAGATAGAACATAATGTTCAAATTTAAAACCAATGAAAAAACCCTAAAAAGAACTAAAAATATGTTTTGCACCTGACATAATTTACGTGATATGTTGCAATCAGAATAGTTGACATAAAAATAAAAAAATGAAAATTGACTACAATAACTTCGACAAGGGATAAATACTGATTTCTCGCAAATATATTTCTTGCAGCTGTCTTCAAAGACATTACTTTTAATACTAAAAGCTGTCATTGGAATTAACGTTTCCCTTATTGGTATGAGTACAGAAGGTATATGTTGCTAGACAACACTTTTAATTCGTAGGTTTGAAAGTACTTTTACGTACAAGGATCAACATTTTCAGCGTTAAAGCGAGTATACAAAAAAAACATTACTTTTATTAGAATAATAAGTTCATCTACACAAGTACACAATAAATTGGTTTAAAAATATCATCTACACATCTACACAATATATTTTTGGTTTAATAATATCGTAATTAACAGTTTCAGCGTTAGCCGAGTATAAAAAACAAACCATTTCTTTTATTACAATAATACATCTACAGATTAAAATGTTGATTTAAAAATAATATGTAATCAACATTTTCAGCGTTAAGTCGAATTCTGCGCTCTTCTAAAATTCGCCCAGCTGTAGAAAATAATCTTTCGCTTGTAGCGGAACTTGCCGTTATGTTTAAATTTCTCAAGTTTTTTTAACAGTGGCGTATTTACACTGTTTTTCCATAATCCTAAAATGTCATCTACATTTCCGAATTTTAACTTAACATACTAATTTAGTTTTGTTTCGACATCATCCTAATTACACGTGTCATCGTCAGAGCTATCTCTAAGTTTAGAAAGATAAGAATCTGATGCTGATGTACCAGTTTTGAGTCGTTTGCTATGTATTTCATCATTATCATTATAGTTTTAATTGCATTATAATCTTCTCTTTTATGTGAAGGTCCAAAAATAAAGTCACATAATGTAACTTGTTTGGCACAATTTGTGATTTAATGAATTTAAAAGTTGCTGCACCCTGCAGTTTTTTATTCGTTACTAAAAATTTAACGTGAAATTAACGTGAAACGTGAATCACGCCTTGGAAATTTTCACTCACGTTCACGTCACGATTTTCAAATATTAGTCACGTTCACGACGTGACACGCCGTGACACGACGTGACACGACTGTTTTCACGTCACGCGCCCATCCCTAGAAGAGGGCAACACATCTCTCATAAACTCAAAAAGGCGTGCTGGCTGAGTATGTCCAATAGACGGAAATTGCATACTGCTGTGCTATATACTAAAGTTATACAATGTCGTGCTCCGGCCTACTTGTATGATAAGATTTCTTACAGGAGTGATGACCATCATATTAATATAAGAGGTAAATCTTCTATGTCGATCCCACGTTTTAAATCGTTTTTCTTTAAAAAGTCGTATTCGTACAACATTGTTCACTACTATAATAATGTAATTCCAAAAAAGTTAAGAAATTTGTCTCTAACTATTTTTAAAAATTCTTTTAAAAACCAGCTCTTTCTGCTACAATGAATTGCACTTGATATCGATCTACTAAAGTTAATTTTTTTTTTAATTTACTTTTAAAATTCATATTTATTAATTATTCTGTCACTCTGCACGGGGTGTAGTGGTAGACCAGTTAACCTGATATTATATCATGTCAACTGAACTATGCCCCTTTTCCGCACTTTTCATATTTAGTATTTTCTTTTTTTTATGTAATTTTTGGTGTAAGTACTGGAAATAAATGTGTTTATTATTATTATTATTATTATTATATAACCAATGCAATATTTTTCAAATTTTAATGGATTGATCATGTCGGCAAAAGTTTACATGTCTTTAGCGTTAATATAAAATAAACATTTATCGAATTTAAAATATTGTCTATGAAACTGATTATTGTATTAATGGTTCCTCTGCACTAGCAATTATGTATGTACTGTATTATATTTATATGGTGAGTGGAAAAAAATGAAGTCGTAGAGAGAAAATGTCACCGGAAAAAGATACTCCGAAGGAAATATTAGTTTTGCTGTTCATTTTGATCAACAAGCAAATTTGAAAATGGTAGACAGTAGTTAGGTAAACCCTAAATAATCAGGAAATCTGACACAATTAGACTATATTAATCCACGAGGCACTGACTTGTGTTATTTTATCACACAGAAAAAAGGCAAGAAAAATTTTTATTACTCGTACGAACCTAAACTAGTTTTATTATTGTTATTTTTTATCACTTTTTACTACAATTAGCCCCTTTCAATCAGACAACGAGCTGTACGGGAATAACCACCCGCATGTAAAATAAATCAAAGTATGGTTATTGATTTTAAACATTTATTACAAAAACAACAAATTATGCCATTATAATTGGTACAAATTCTTGTATATTCGTTTTCACAGTGGACAGACCGTGTAGTCGACGATATATCCCAGTTCTTCGTCTGGCCTCTGGTCTGCCTACATCCGAAATTGTTAAACAATGACTATTTTTTCTGATACCGCATTTCTTTTACAGAAAAACTCTTTACCGTTGCTTAGAATACCTATTAGTAATAAACATGTTACGGATGGTAGTATAATTCAATTCACAAACAGCTAAAATTTCGCATTCGGTTTGTTTAAAAATCGTGATTTGGAGCTTGCTATTGACCTGTGGAATGTTACCTGCACCTTACTGCCCGCTACCTAATGGTTCACCTAATTTACTCTTAATGTAATACATTGTACTACATTGTAGTTTATGAAATTAGAACATAAAACAATTAAAAGCAATAATTAGAATTGTTTCAAGTTCCAAATTGACTAACTCAGGTTTAAATGCTTATAAAGCTATATGAAATAAATATATAACGTAACAATATAATATAAAAAAAGACATACAAAACTCAGACTTGGGAAGATACTTTTATAAAAGTATCTGAAGATAGGATAAGATACATTGATCAAAAAAGTATCTTTTTTAAGATACCGATTTTTAAAAAGTATTTAGATAAGATACAAGACACTTTTTTTATATATTAAAATAATACAATTACTGTAAAAACTAAAAATTTTATTTATCAGGCCATACGCCATAAATGCAGTTACAAAAAAAACAATTTATATAATAAATTTATTTATATTTCTGAACCTTTTAATAAAATAAAATTTTCCAGGTGGGCATCTGACAGAGATGGGCAGTAATTAATTACTTTTTAATTAAATTACTAATTAAATTCCTTTTTGTTTATTTGCCTTGTAATTGAATTACTTTTCAAAATGCGGTAATTGTAATTGGGAATTGCTATCTTTGTTAGAAAGTACTTGAAAATTACTTTTTAAAAGTAATTAATTACTGCATTCAATTACTCAATTACTTTCGTGTAATTAAATTACTCCAAAGTATTTAAATTACTTTATAGGTAATTGAATTACTTTGTGGTATTTCAATTTCTGAATTACTGACCCCGATAAGGTGCTAAATCTCCAGAACGCATAAATAAGATAAGATATTATTAAGTTACATATTAAGCAAATCGCAGGGTTTCCCCGCGCAATATAAGCCTAATTTATTATTTGCTCTGACGAGTCGAATAACAGCAACTTCTGCATTTTGTATGACGCGTCCACGAATATTAGTGCGTGTATCTGTAGCTTGTAGTAACAGTGACACTAAAATTTATTGTGAGAGACGCTATGTGTAAGACGCTTTAAGAATATTTGCGGTAAGTACATTACAGATTACAATACCTACGGTAAAATAATAATTTTTCCCGCTGCTGATCATGTAAGTCAGTGATACAGTCTTAGTAACAAAACGTGTAAGTCGGTGATATTTGATTGCTGCTTTTTCTTGACTACGGAACTTAATATTATTATTAAGTTCCTAGGATAATAAAATTAGCAAAGCAAGATGCAGATTTAGACGTTTTGTTTACAAATTGCAAGCGTTTATGTGACATGTAACACTCACAGGTAACACAACTCACGAAAACTAATCCTGGTGACAGGTGACAGACCAAACGATTTTTTCAAAAATCTAGGAAAGTTTCGATAAGCAGAGGGAAAAATATAATAAGATAACTCGGAATGTATCGCCTATTAACATTTTCGGCAGGCAACAAGTCGCGACTTCGTCTTGGCTTGTACTTGCCTACCTCAAACTTTAATAGGTCCTTACATTCCTTGTTACTTAAATAGCTATTAAATAGCTTCATTAGACGATATTGGTTCATAATGATTATTTATTCATTTCAATTTGCTTGTTTTAAACGATCTGTGCAAGTGTAACAGACGTTAAGTCCAGAAAATTACGTTTTTGAGTGAGGAATTGAATTAAACGGACAAAATCCGATAACAACATTTAAACAGCGGAAAACACATATATAAAATGTACCTAATTGCAAAATCCCATGTCTGGTTGACTAAAAAATGCATTATGGCGTATGGTAATTTTAAAACGCCGCCGCATAAGTTTACCGCATTCTTGAATTGAACATTTTCTAAATTGTCCATTCTTTGTCGCTTTCTTGCCTTCTAATGCTCATATGCTGCTTTGTATACTGGCACTAGTGTCAGTTAGCTTGCCCCCTTGCTAATTACGAGACATTCAAATATTGGCTTCTTAATGATTTTACGCAAAATTCCATTTAGTTTTTTAAAAGAACAGTGTATAGTGACCCAATTTACGTAATTTCAGATATTTTACTACCCTAAACTTAAAATCAATAAGTATTATTAAAGATGTTAATAACATTTTGAAAATTGAAGTAAAAATATGAAAGCAACCTGAGCAATTTAATTGTCGAGCGTTCACAGTAATTTTCTTATTCGGTGTGTTCAAAAAGAAATTACTTAAGGGTTGGCCATGGAATATAAAAGTATTGGCAACAGCAAGCTTTAGAATTCATTAACATAATCACTGTTGTTACTGTCATAAGTTTATATTATACGCTGATATCGCGATTGAAAATTCTAAAAATTGCCATATTCAACCCTTATGTAATTTCTTTTTGAACACATAGTGCTTGAGCAAATGTCTTTTGTTTTTGTATCTAAAGTACGAATTCTTATTTCAATCAGCCGTTTTCAACTAGGTTTATCAGTCATCTGTCAACTTTCAACGGTCCCTGATCAACACCAAATTGATATTTTGTATTACAATTTCAAAAGTTACCTAATACATTTTTAATAACCATTTGTATTACTAGGGAAGAAAATGTATCATTCCCTCCCGCAGATGTAGTTTAGTTCTTCAGAGTTTGCGAGAACAGTACCTAATCCATTTATTGTAATCATGCAAGGGATGAAATGACGTTTTAGTCCAGAGTTATACATACAGCACGTTTACATTTTATGATGAGACTATCTCTTGTAATCAGCTGCATTCAAAAATATTTAAATATGAAAACCAGGAGGCTAGTTGATTTATTATTAATAATAATCACATTGTCTCCAGTCTCTAATGGCAACGGTAGTCAATGTATTATATTCTCTACCACTGCCATTGGAAACCAACCAGGGAACCAAAAGTATATTAGGAATATCTAAGTCATTTACCCATTCAAACCCTCCATACGGTAGATATTCAGACATCCCGGCTCCGTACATGTTATTAATATCTAAATACAGGATATATGATTCAAGATCGGCTTCTACATATTTTTCACCCATATATCGATTATTAGCTTTAGCGTATCGATTCGAATACTGTGCTAACGCTCCTCTAATACCCCTCTCTATGAACAACAGTTGATCTACGTCTGTCAACAGCTCAAGTTTAACTTTGGTAGTTTTTAACATTGCTTGAAATGCCAATCCTGGTGCCGTGTAAAAATGCAGAGCATCTAATCCATACGTTTTCATACAATTTTCTCTAAAATTTTCAAACACATCAGCTAAGAGTAGAACATCAACTGTAAGGTACATATCCGCATACTGGCCCAGAGTTTGCATATTAAATGTGTTCCAAACACGCAGTGCATGTTCATAATTTTCATCTGAAATAGCTGTTCCATGCAGCTGACTAAAAAATTGTGTTTTGTCAGGAAGACTTTTATCATTCAACTTTTCAAAATTGTCTAGGTAGTCGTATGGAAAGATACCCTTACGTAGTAATAATTCAAATTCTTCTTTGCTCTTGCAAAATTTGCGTGTAATAGTTTTTAAATTGTTCGGTAAATTTAATGACAATTGTTCTAAACTACTAGCCATAAATCAAAATGAGTCTAAAACTCTAAAATCAATATTTGTACCATCCACATGCTTTGTAAATGATATAAATTTTTCCTTATTTATAGGCAACAAATTAATATCTCCCATAATCAGTTTTGCCAATGGTTTTATAATAAAATGTGCATCATAACCGCTGAGATTATGAAAGAGAACGGGAATATAATGTGCATCTTTATAGTTAAGATTACAGTGTTGATGAGCACTACCTCTATACTCACCTGTCTGATGATTGTGATCACGTACACGCACGTCTTTATCGGTGAAAGGTTGTTTACAAATGTAACAACATACCGATTTTTGAAACGATTCGTTTTCCTGCTGGCTAATATCCATAGGCTGTATATTTAGTAATATATTATTTACTTGATACGCTATAGATTGTAATTCTTTTACAAACCATTCCATACAGTCGGTACCACGATATATATTAAATCGAGATAAACTATCGTCATATGAACATTTTAAATAATATGCAATACTAAATGGAACATGTTTTTGATAAATCCCTACATTTTCGGAAACAACATTCTGTTCTTTCTCTAAAACACACTCCACGTCTGCGTATATTGAAAATGGTACTTTTCCCTGATATTTAAAGTCTTTAAATTCTATTGTCGTACCTTCTTCGGGTATTTTGATTTTAGTTTCATTTACACTATTACAATTTCTAATATGTCTTAAATATAATTCTTTAGTTACGAAATGATTTAAACACGTATCACATAATAAAGTTTGAGATTTTGCCTTATGCAGTTGAGTTGTAACCAATCTAGATAAGTTTCTTATCCAACAGAAATGGAACTGCCCCTCATCGTTGGATATCATTAATAAGTATATAGCATCTTTATTAATTTGAGTATTTTTACTAATATATATGGGCAATACTGAATTTTTACCAAATTTGTTTTTTCTTTCTAGCGTATATACATTTATACGTAAATCATTCATTGTCTCAAATTTTGATATATCTTTTAATTTCATTGGAAAATCTAGTCCTGAGTACTTTAAAACTTTACTGAAATGTGGATATGAAGATATTCTATCAGAACTCTTATTTGCAGGATATAATGCTGACACTGCCGACCACAAAAAACAATATTCATCATCATTTTTTACGTTAATCACGGCCTTCTTATTTTTAATATCTTTAGGTAGGTAACTCAATATATTTACCTACCGTTAATGGCGTGTAATGATTTAAATTTACTTTTAAATGTAATATCTCAAGCAAACTCCAACCTGAATCACGTTCTTGAAAATCTTCTAATTTCGTAAACAGCTTATTCTCAACATTAGTCTCATACCACTGTTTTACATTAGTACCAGAATCAATTTTTTTCATTTTTAGTAGCAAACGTTTTTAAATCTATCTCGCCACTACTAGGTTTTATAAAATATGCACTAAATATTACATTAGCTTTAAGCATTAATTTATTTTTAATAATTTGTTTTACTTTTATTGAGAAACTTCTGTATGCTTTTGCAAGAAATTCTTAAGTTTGCCGTTGTTAACAAAAATGAAATTGGCCGTTGTGAACAAGAAGTTTGCGGATATGAACAAGGCACAATTTTGCCGATATGAACAGCATTTATTACGTTCGGCTCGTTCCGGAAATTCTTAAGTTTGCC
This sequence comes from Agriotes lineatus, assembly GCA_940337035.1. NCBI lineage: Eukaryota > Metazoa > Arthropoda > Insecta > Coleoptera > Elateridae > Agriotes > Agriotes lineatus. Next base: position 217,451 of record CALNHX010000534.1, read on the forward strand.
GTTGTGAACAAAAATGAAATTGGCCGTTGTGAACAAGAAGTTTGCCGATATGAACAAGGCACAATTTTGCCGATATGAACAGCATTTATTACGTTCGGCTCGTTCCGGAAATTCTTAAGTTTGCAGTTGTGAACAAAAATGAAATTGGCCGTTGTGAACAAGAAGTTTGCCGATATGAACAAGGCACAATTTTGCCGATATGAACAGCATTTATTACGTTCGGCTCGTTCCGGAAATTCTTAAGTTTGCCGTTGTGAACAAAAATGAAATTGGCCGTTGTGAACAAGAAGTTTGCCGATATGAACAAGGCACAATTTTGCCGATATGAACAGCATTTATTACGTTCGGCTCGTTCCGGAAATTCTTAAGTTTGCCGTTGTGAACAAAAATGAAATTGGCCGTTGTGAACAAGAAGTTTGCCGATATGAACAAGGCACAATTTTGCCGATATGAACAGCATTTATTACGTTCGGCTCGTTCCGGAAATTCTTAAGTTTGCCGTTGTGAACAAAAATGAAATTGGCCGTTGTGAACAAGAAGTTTGCCGATATGAACATGGTAGATTTTTTGCCGATATGAACAACATTTGCTTTTGGCCGATATGATCATTGGCCGAAGTGAACAAGACCCATTTTCGCGTCTTTTGCCGTTGTAAACAAAAATGAAATTGGCCGTTGTGAACACAGAGTTTGCCGATATGAACAAGGCAAATTTTTGCCGATATGAACAACATTTGCTTTTGGCCGATATGATCATTGGCCGATGTGAACTAGACCCGAATAAAGCATGCAAAGTGCATAAAACGACGATTTTTCATGTTCAACCATTTAACGTCTCGGAATTTATGAGAAATATGATAACATTTTCGCAAGCCATAAATTAATCTTAGGCATGAATTCGTGTCAATCATAAGTTGAATAAACACCAAGCTGGGTTTTATTCCGTGTAAAATGATTGTTATAGATCAAAATTCAAATTTGTATGGTTTAGGCTTGGTTGTATTCATTAATTGTTGTAATATCTTTAGGAAAATCAAATACGGTATGGATTTACATAATAATCCCAGAAATTTGGTATCCAAGATACTAATCACTTAATTTTTTAACGATCTCTTATTTGTCACATTAATAATTGGTTAATATATTATGTTTATACAGGGTGTTCTAGAAATGAAAATAAACCCCCATATAGCGATGCACCCTAATTAATTCTGAGTAAAAAATTATAATTTGTTTATGCTTAGTTTTCCCATGCAAGCGGTTCTCCCTTATCGTGTTCGGTATCAAAAATAGGGACATCAGTATAACAAATAATTATGAAAAGGGTAGTAATTTGTCAATGAATATGTCTTTTAAACATAAACCAACAATTAATGTATATACAGGTGTCTGTTTTTTAAAATTTAGCATGGGGATCTGGATTATTTTAAGAGATACGTTAAATTGGGCAAAGTTGTGTATTTTTATGCTGATTAATAATAAATAAATAAAACTTTTTTTAATCATTTTTAGTTTTTGAAATATCGCAGAAAAACAAAAAATTCCCATTGGGTTTTTTTTGACACTAATTAACTTAGCGATTTTTAACCTAAACATTATTCACTTTTGAACAAGGAGTTACAGTTGCTTTAGCGTTTAAGATAGCGAAAAATGGATAGTCAACGTTTTTTGCTTATGGACGCCATATTGAATTTTCTTTTCTTTGAATACAGTTTTTTTCTAATTACAAAAATGTATAGCACTTTATGTTTTAGTAATTAGTTTATCGAAATATTTAGGTTTTTTAACTTTTTTGAAGTGTGCCATAGAAACAGAAACGCCACCTTCATTTGTAGTACCTAATTGATAAATTAAATTTTTAATGAAAAAGAAAATAAGAGCTCTGGAAGTAAAATTGAAAAAGCTATTTAATTTTTATTCACAAAAAAATAATAGAAACAATAAAAATAAATAGAATAAACCCAGTACCAAATAAAAAATTGAAGCATAACTCTGCAAGTTTTCTTAAATTGGCATTTGCCCTCAGGATGTTTCGTTTTCTGATCTGTTCCAAACTATGATATTTTACTGCAGTTCGTTTATATCACCTCCGAATACCAAGCTGGCCACCAGGGCCGGCGTCACACTTTTAGCCCGAATGGGTAGTTAGGTGGGGGAGAGCGGGGCAGTGATTTTTCACAATACACTCATATAAAGGAGTGAGGGATACAGGGTTACGATCAAAAATTCATAAAAATATACTTTGAGGTGTCACAAAGTTCAATTTATTTGCTCTCATTAAAGATACAAATAAATCATTTTCGTAGGACGAAATAAGACGTTCGTTTTCTATTACGAACAATAAATTCATCCATTAAAGTTTCTAAATCGAGCACATCAACTGAAACTGGGTAGGAATGCAAAATAGCAGCGTGGTTTAGCCGATTCTGTGCCATAGTCGATCTTAAATAATTTTTTATTCGACGCAAAACTGAAAAACTTCTTTCATTAGAACAAGAAGATCCCGGTACTGTTATTATTAATCTCAGAAAACGTACGAATTCGAGAACGATTTTCATATAATGTTCATTTTCCCTGAGAAACTTTACCATAGTGTTCAAATCATTTGCTTCTTGCCCTTCACGCTTCATGATACCCCTAAAAAAATCTCTATCATTTGTTAGTCGCGATTTGTCAAAATCTCCTCTATAGAATTCCACAATTTCGTCTGCATCTTTCGGTTTACCAGTTGCAAAATTTTCTAAAGACTTGAAAAACTTGGTTTTGTTCGAAAGTTTCGATTGGGTAATTACCCACAAGGATATTTTAGAGTGGGTAGTACTACCCATACTATCCACGTCAACCGCCGGCCTTGCTGGCCACGGTATGTCACCACTATTTGCAGTTACTCGATTACGAAGTATTTCCGACAAATAATCCGTCTTCTGACATTATGCGAAGGTGCGCCGTTTTGTTAAAACCACAAATTATTGAGGCGGTGGGGAAAAATATTGTTGTGGATGTAATCAGTAAAAATGTTCTTACAAAAAAGATAACTTTCCGCAGTCAAATTTTCTACAAAAATGTATGGGTCAATTACAGTTTCACTCAATAAACCGATCCATACATTTAGTCCAAGGCGCACCCGAGGTCTCCGTTCTTGGTGAACGTGGCGATTTTCAATATACCACACGTGCTTGTTATGTCGGTTGAACATTCTCGAATTGGTACATTACGATGCATCAGTCCATATGACGTTATTAAGAAAATGTGGATTTTGCTGTATCTGATCCAGCAAAAACCCTTCTTTCCCTATCTCCAGGATGTAGGGTTTCAGTTTTGAATTTTATAAGGTTTATAACTATCCCTGTTGAGGGTTCTCCATACTACTTGATGTTGCAAATTTAACTGCCCTCCAAATTTTCTCATTGATCTGTGGTCATTTTCTTGGATCTAGTGTAATAAATACAACAAGCGAAAAATATTATTAATCATAACACTAAAAATAATGGAGATTTTACCATTTGTAATAATTATTCTTTGTTTTCAACGAATCTTCCATCATAATTTTGTCTAGGTCGACTAAATAAACCATACCCACCCAAATTTCTATGAAGGTATAAAAAAACAACCGATATTTGGCTGGTGTCTTTCTGGAAAACGTTGAAGATATGTTTCCGCTGTTACTTGAGCTTGAACGTTACGATGACAAACATAATAAATCTCTACCATATCGCTTTGTTCTTCATTAGAAAAAGGCATTATATTTTAGTAAATAATACTAGAGTACAAATGTCTAGCTACAAAGTTGTATTAAGCTGTCAAAATATAGTAAAATTAATGTGTTTTTGTTTCTGTGGCACTTTTAAAAACCTTATTTTTTATTATTACTAGTATTTCGATAAACTGATTACTGAAACTAAAGTGTTATACAGTTTTATAATCAGAAAAAAACTACATTCAAAGAAAAGAAAATTTAATATGGAGTCCATAAGAAAAAAACAGTTGACTATCGATTTTTCGTTATCTTAAGCGCTAGTGCAGTTGTAATAGTATTTTTGAACTCCTTGTTGAAAAGTGCCTTACTAATGTTTTAGTTAAAAATGGCTAAGTTGATTGGTTTGAGAATAAAAAAAATCAAAATTTAAATTTTCAGTTTTTTGCGATTTTTGGAAAACTAAAAATGATAGGTTACATTTCTTTTAAAATTATCAATCAGCACAAAAATACGCAACTTTGCTCCAACTAACGTCGTATCGCTTAAGACAACCAAGATCCTCATGCTTAAGCTCGAAAAAGGGACCACCTGTACATTAATTTCCTTTTTACTTCCCTCGTGTAAAAGACGAAGGAAGTATTGTAATTGCGAAAAAAATCACCTTTCGAGATTTATCCAGATCTTCACGTATTAGAGTCCCTAGATGACGAGAAATAAGTGTTCTCAATTCCGTCAGTCTGTCCGTCTGGCTGCCTGTCTGCCTGTCTGTCTGTCCGTTGGCGGTATAACTCAAAAACTATTTGTTGGAGGAAGACAATATTTTGCATACACATTAGATATCTACCTGGCATGAAACCGAGAAAATTTCAGACAAATATATACAGCACCTTAAAAAATACAATTTTGTTTATTTTTTAGTTAACTTAGCCATAAATACAAGTAATAATTTGTACATAGCGCAGGCTTTATTCTTACCAAAAATGGGCCCCAATAAATACAGAATAAATGTTGTACGATACAAAAAAGAGCAACAAATTAGTGCGTTACTTAATATAGCTGCAATGCAGAAATTCGAAGCGTCGGTACTTCGTAGCTTAGGTAGAAATAGCCCGATCCCTTGCAATATCCCACAAAACGTTTATTTAATTTATTAGAAACGTGAAGATATTTTTACTCTTCACGTAGTTTGATTTTAAAAATTATTTAATGTCACAATGTCGACGAGGGAAGTTCTGGGTAAAGCCTTTTACAGTTTTTTTAAATGTATTGGTCCAGGCGTTTCCTCATATTTAATTTTGCCTGCTGCAATAAATATGAAATGGTCGTATGGTTCTTGCTGCCACGGTTGTACCGAATTTAAACGTATCATTCAACCACTGGACTGATTTCTGTCACTGAATTCTGTGTATGATTTATGACGCTTTTAACTGTAGTAATATGCTTCATCCAAGCACTATGTTTGTTGTGGTTTAAGATTCCTAAATATTTCATTACTTCTTTTATGTGCCATTCTGCTGAATTTGCTTGACGATATTTAATGCTACAAAAGCCTACTTTTATATCCTGCTTTAGAATGCCATTTATGAATCTGTGATTTTTAAAATATGTTGTTTTGTGCACTAATACCTGCTTTGGTTTACCAAATTCTTCAAATTATTTTCTAGGTTCTTCGGCACATTATTTGTATTGCATTTTGTAGCAGGAAATAATCTCACATATTTCGTAATAGTAGTTTGTACAACGAGAGTGGATATGATGTCCATTAGGGTGGAGCGAAAAGAGAGCTAAAATATTATTTTTCTGATATCGCTTCGGGCTAGTGAGTAATAGTTGCCTTTTATGGTTACTCAAATGTTCCCAAAATCTGGAGTTTGTAAAATCACATCTTGAGGTGCCCCAGAGGGGTTGAAATATATATTTACATTTATTTATAATTTAAGAGCAGCTCTTCGCTTATCCCTATATATTTGTTTATAAAGGAATAACCCAGAACTCACCGCGTGGAGGTGGCTGCTTTTAGAGTTCCACCCCCCTTCCACCCCCTCTACCCTCCCCTCCCTACTATAAATAAAAATGTTAAGGCTTATTTTACAGAATAATCACTTTTAGTTTCAAAATGTGGCATTTGCTCTCTTGACTCTATTCTGGATTTTATAAAACCATCCCTGCTATTTTCACCACACACTGCCATCGATGCTTCGTTTACCAGTCTGACGCACCTCTCTACGGCTTGTGTGTGACAAGGAAACTTTATGACTTCTAATACAGAAGGATCCTCAATAGCATTTTTTAAATCTTCTTCTGAAAGAATAGCAAGCATCGGTGGTTCTGCCAATCTATAAGGATCGTAAAGCTATCTGCTTGAAAATTTATAGGTAGTATTTTGAACTCGCGTATTCCACAGTCTTTTTTCACATGTTGGATTTTCAGGAGACGGCGAAAACCCAGTTCTCTAATCGTTTTACTATCGTCTGTTACCATTGAAACTAAAATGTTTTCTGGATGTCCGTAAAAAGCATTTCTTTGAATCACTGGATAAATTATTTTTTTAACGTGATCCTGAAAAACTCGTGACCATTTTATCATGTTTAATAAATGACGTGGACCATCTTTGCACGATGGTTTAAGTTTTATTGTAAACCATATTGGTGCATAAACTTTCATTACAAATTCGGTTAAGGTTTGCAGATTATCGGATACACTTTTTGTTGATACATAGAGTCTTAAAATTCTGTTTGCTGCTGTTAGCCAGCGAGCATGGGAGAGTTTGCCAGGGTCTCTTTGAGATAAGCTTTCAGAATATATTCCAGATGACACAGCCTGGCACATATCCCATAAATACTTTTGGTCCGCACTTAAAACTGCAGTGTCAATATTAGGTAAGTTTTTACTTTCTATTACAGAAAAGTTCTCTAGAGGCAACTTCTCACATTTTTCTAGCGATTTTCCAATAGGTCCTGAAAATCCATAAGGTCCAGTTGTGTGGCCGTCTAAATGCTGCAATAGGTGTCTTAGTGGTAGCTCGTTAGCGTGAAACAGGCAGATTAGCCATTGAAGAGGGCGACCAACAAAATTTTCGATCAATTTAATTACCCCATTTTTGGCTCCAGTGTTTACGACCGTACCATCACATCCGATAGCAACTAATTTAGAAAAATCAGTCTTTACGTTTAAAAATGACACAATCTGTTTTTTAATGTTTAACGCTGATCCTGAAACTGGTGTCACATGTCCGATATATTTTGAGCCGGGTTCTGCCACTAACACAATATGTTCCTCTGTAACAGTTTTCCTATGATATGTTCCCCCTCTAAACTCCCGTACAAAGGTCTTATCTTTCCGCCCGTCGAAGTACAAGCCCTTCAAAACTTCTTTACTTATGTTTGGCAAATCACTCCGCTTTCGCTTTCTTGCACGTCGCACTTTACTTCGGTCATGACTTTTGATGTGTCGCTAGAGGTGATAATTTTGAAATCTTCTAGTACAGCAGATGCAATAGCTGCTGCAGATCTGTCTGAAACTCCTGTTCGGTCGCATACTTTTGCTAAAATTGGAAGAGAAATCCTCATTTGGTGACCGTTTTCTCCTTGTTTTGATGTTGATGGAAGCGAATTTGCATAATCATCACCATTAGTATCAGAAGACGAATTCGATGTAAACGTAGCAGCTTGATGCTGTTCTGATTCACATTTATCTGTGCCAATTGCAACCGCAGCTGGTTTAGCTTGCGACCTTCTAGAAAACTCCTTGGTCTTTCTCTCTTCTCTTTTATATAAGATCTTACTTGTAGGAATGTCTACATAACCAATGGTCATTTTCCTGGCATTCCGTTGGTCTAATAAAAATGGTCTTTCTTTTATGGGAATTTTTATTTTACACTTGCAAATAGATAAGTCTTTGCACTTACACGATCATATGTCAAAAAGTGTTCGACGCGCATGTTCTTGGAAAGCCCTAATTTTATTATTAAACGTTTCTGTATTTCTACTTTTTATAGGCTTAATTAGTTTCCGATATTTTTCATAATATGTTTTAATCATGTCCGCGACAGAAAGGGAATAGAAGCTTTATTCCAAATTTCTTCGAGTCTTTGGGCCAATAACTGGTAGATTTCCGAAACAGGCGGGTCCTTATTACTGGTAAGTTTCATCTGATACCTTATCCACAAGAAGTGTTTCATAACGTCACTATAAGTAGGTAACATGATATTCCCAAGGTCTTTAGGGGCACCAAACACTGGGCATACAACATCCGCTCTTGTTTTAGGCATTGTAAACAAAACACATACAAAATTCACTGCTCTATAAAATCTGCAACGCAACTGAACCTCACAAATAGAACTGCAAGTCACTTGGAAGTACTACAAGTATGATGACGCATGTATGGACCTGCGGTCTCCCCACCACACATTACATTAGTTAACAATGAGTCATTAGAATTCGATATTTGCTCTAATAAGCCGCACACCTTCACTCACAGCTTTTCGTAATTCTGATTACAGATCTGAATAAACTTATGCAACTTTAAAGCGCCTGGGGCACCTCAAAAACATATCGGAAAAAAATAAGCTTTTGCCATGACATTTCTATTCAGAATAGACAGCTATTGCGCACTAGCCGTTTTTTGATTTCTAAAAATAGTTATTTTCATGACAAGCGTCGAAAGTAGCAAATATCGTGCGAGTGTTCATTAGACAAACGAGGGCGTAGCGAAGCGAAGCCCGAGTGGATCTAAAACACGAGCACAGATATTTGCACTTTCGGGCAAGTTATGAACACTATTTTTTAGACGACCACTCAAAGTAAATTCTATTTTTAAGAATTGTTTATATTTCGTTTGCAAAATTGATCGTTATATTATTATTGGTACAATTATAAAAAATTAGAGCTTGTTGGAAGCAGAGCAACGAATAAAGCGAAAGCGTCTGTATTATTTAAATCACGGTCTGCTTAATTGTGTGACATACGTCAAAGTGACGTTTGTCACACAATTAAGCAGGCCGTGATGTGAATAACTTTGTGCCGTTACGATATGACTAGCACGATATAATATCGTGCTAGTGTATGAAATTGTCAACTTTCTGTAGTAGGCTGCTATCGCGATAATGTTACTTTCATACGTGGTCGTCTACTACAGAAAGTTGACAATTTCATACACTAGCACGATATTATATCGTGCTAGTCATATCGTAACGGCACAAAGTTATTCACATCACGGCCTGCTTAATTGTGTGACAAACGTCACTTTGACGTTTGTCACACTGTCACACAATTAAGCTGACCGTGATTCAAATAATACAGACGCTTTTGCTTTATTCGTTGTTCTGCTTCCAACAAGCTCTAATTTTTTATAATTGTACCAATAATAATATAACGATCAATTTTGCAAACGAAATAAAAACAATTCTTAAAAATAGAATTTACTTTGAGTGGTCGTCTAAAAAATAGTGTTCATAACTCGCCCGAAAGTGCAAATATCTGTGCTCATGTTTTAGATCCACTCGGGCTTCGCTTCGCTACGCCCTCGTTTGTCTAATCAACACTCGCACGATATTTGCTACTTTCGACGCTTGTCATGAAAATAACTATTTCGCTCCACCCTAATGTCCATATCGCACGAGGATAAAGTTTGAGCACGACGCCGTAGGCGGAGTGCTCAATTATCCGAGGGCGATATGGACATTCCACTCGAGTTGTACAGTGTATTTTTTCTACGACCTATCAATGGAAAAGAATGGAAAATTAAAAGAAAATTTATTCAACGCTAATTAATAAGATATCTTACAACAAAATCACGTTTGCCACAAACAGGGCACAGCAGGGCGTGCCCATTGCAAAACAAACAATTAATGAAAGTTGCCTAGGTAATCACGACTAACGTGGTTTGTGATTGGTGTATTTCATATCCACCCTTGTGTGGATATGAAATCATATACGTTCAGTTAACTACAATTGCCTACATATCAATTCTGTAGATTGTGAAGAAAACAGAATATATACATGCGGGAGTAGAAAAAAATATCAGTATTACCATAACATTATTAAAACCAAACTGATCTGTTATCAAATTGCTTATGTATTCGATAGCTGCCAGTTCTGGATTTTCAACCCTCATACTTTTTACATAGCTCATATCTTTGTAATTCTTTGCAAATAGACAAATCTAGCTCGCATTGATAATCACTTTAATTAAATTGGCATCATTTTTCATATGAAAATTCTCTCGAAAGGTTAACCATACCTTCTATATACCTATATGCCTATATTTAATGAATTTCGACTATGACTTCTCTGGCCATGTCCACATATAATACCTACTATTAAATTATTTTCTCTTATTCCTTTCATAAGAATATCGTCGACTATATTACACCCCCGCCCCCCCCCCCCCCCAGGATGATCATTTAATGCATTCCTTCTTAGCTTCATTATTTTTTTATATACTTGCAAATTCTTAAAATATCTTCCTATGTCGTTTTTTCCTTTTACAATAAAAGAAGTATTGGATTCACTCCAAAAATTCGAAATTGAGTTTTCAACGTTTTAGAGTCCCCTGATCCCAAAAAAAAAACATATTTTTTTCATTGGTCTGTCTGTGTGTCTGCCTGTGAACAAAATATCTCAAAAACGGAAAGAGATATGGCGTTGAAACTTCATATATAAGTTTTGTGTACTATGTAGATGCGCAGCAAGCTTTTGAAGAAAACCGCATAACCGGAAGTAGGTGTTTACTCTTGTAATTTTTCAGTTTTTTTCGATTTTTTCAAAAACGGCTCTAACGATTTTTTTTAAACTTTACATTTTTATTACATTTTTCATGTGTATTGATGTGAGATAGGTAATTTTCCAGTTGAATATTTCTAAAATGGGTATCTTTTGTTTTTTTTTAAATTTTTTCTAAACTCCTATTTTAAATAGAACACCCGGTATATTATTATATTTTTTAATTGAGCTTAAAATTATAGAGAAAATTTGTCTGTTGAACTAACACTATTTTGTACCGTTTTTGTAAAATTTTTAATTTTTGAAAATTTTTGAGAAATGTAAAATCAAATTTGTGGCTAATTATAAGAGCACTGTAAAGGGAAGTTGTGATTGTGTATCACACCAGATTTTTTGTAACGGTTTTATAATTGCTTGGTTTGGATTATTTTTTATTATTATAAAATTATAGTGCCTCAACTGCGAGGGTTATTAGCACTTTAAATTAACGTCTAATGTAAAATATATTAAATTAACTTAAATACACCAGTTCCTTTCAGGAAACGCAAACACTTTTGTATTTCAGTTGGTGTTCCAAGGATCTTCCTGATATCTGTGTGTAACAGTGTTTTTTCCGTACATTGGTATATTTTGGACAGTCTAGTAGTAGGTGATCTACTGTTAATATGGTGTTGCATTGGTTACATGTCGGTGACTCTTTTCTCCTTAGGATGTGTGAATGAGTGAGGTGCGTGTGCCCGATGTTCCCTCAAATTAATATGTGTCAAAGATTTCCAGTATTGCTTCCATTGGAGGTAGTATGGATTTTAACAAATGCTTCGTAATCTGTGATGGTCGTTGTGTTGTCATGTATTATCGATGCGTCTGTTACTTCTTTTGTCCATTTGTCTGCAATTTCATTTCCTTCTAGGGATATGTGCGACGGGATTCAGATAAATACTACATTCTTATTGATGAGAACTTGGCCGATCAGTTGGTAGATTTGGCTTATGTAGTAGTTTTCCATGTAGCTAACTTCTGTTGCTTGAAGAGCACTTAATGAGTCAGTCAAAATTAACCAACTGGGGTAATCATGAGTACATATATATTGGAGTGCTTTTAGGATTGCTTGAAGTTCAGCTGTATAGTTTGATGAACGATCAATAAGTGTGTAAGGTTCAACGTGTTCAACGCTGACAAACGCACAACCAGTTCTGTTTTTCACTCTCGAACCGTCCGTGTAAATTTGCTTACATCCCTGGTAATGATTTACTATTTCCCGGAAAAGGGTTCTATACATCACTGGAGGAGTTTCACTTTTAATGTAGGAAGTCAATTTCAGGTTTACTTCAGCAGGTGTTCTTAGCCAGGGAGGAATCAGTTTAGGTAGTTTTGGGAAATTAGGATTACCAATTGTAGTTTGCTCTAATAATATGTTTGATCTTAAGTTGAAAGGTGGGGGGATATATTTGTTTAAAGTATAGAGAATTGTATAATTTTGGTGGTTGTAAGATATGATAATCAAGTGGTTGAAACGGTTTAATACTTTGAGCGTATAATTGAGACTCAGTTCGCCACGTCGGTAATGGAGTGCCATTTTTCGTGTGTCACTATACAAACTAAGAATAGGGTTTGTTCTAAATGCACCAATGATAAGTCTTAAACCAGTGTTACATATCGTATCTAGATGTTTTGTTATACAGCATATATAAAACTAGCATAGTCTAAGCGAGATTGAGGCCAGGCAATGGGGCGAAAATAAGGGATCTACCACGCAAAAGGTCGTAACCAGATGAAATTTGGTGGGTGTTTGATTCACACAGATGCGTGCATCAAAAACCTTTTTGATTATAATTAATCATGTAATTCAAGTCATAACTGTTCTATCTCATTCAAAGGTCGTGGTAAAGTCAAATTTGCATCTTGCCGTATTTGTTTGCCTCTGTTAATATTGGAAAGGAATTTGTAAGCTTCCCTTAATGGCTTTTAAGCGGATGGATACATTTTCTAATAGAACTTAAGCCGACTTAGCATATTTGGGAATCATGTGTTTATGGATTTCGTTCAATTGCCTCATTGAGAGAGCTTAGCATTAAGATTCTTAGAATATGCATTTATTCCAAAACAACGTGCGACGCTCCGATTGGCTACGCAGGATCGCCTCAGCCAATAGTGTTTGAGCTTTCCCCTCCTTGATGAATTTGCGAGTTCGGCTTGTTGTAAATTCAGCGTTAGTTAGATTCAGAATTTCGAGTGGGCAAGTTCAGCTATGCTTTGTGCTGGGTTGCGGTCGATCTAACTCCCTGGGAAAGACGTTTCCAGGTTGTTTTGTGTTACGGTTACGCGCAATTCGCTATTGTCGCGTGGCCAATCCAAGCGTGTCACAACATTTGAAGCTATTGTAAAAAACCATCGGTCCATCAGTGACGTTTGTAATCGTTGTTATTCAATATACTCGTGTTTATTAAGTCTTGTTTCACTCCAACAACTAACTGAACCCAAGTCAAGGGTTATTAAGTGGCAGTTCCCGGCAATCCCATTGAACCGGAATTCGCAGCGGATTAACTGGAGGCCCCATTCGTGGAAGCCTCTTTTCAAGTTAATCATACAAAAAACATTGGTCCTTCTAGCCGGATTTGGAAGAAGCTAAAAAACGCGAGTGTACAAGTTTCCAGTAGCTGGTGGATGCAATTGCTCCAACATCATTTCGTCGGAGAGCGTCAAGAAGCTTCGCCAACACCAGGAAATTCAACCATCGAAAGCTTACACCGAGTCCAGGTCTCACGTCAAGCGGCAGCGATCGGCAGCGGGTTGGTTTTCTGTTCGTCAAGAAGTTACTACGTTCTCAAATCAAAAGTAAGTCCTTTTCCATTACGCCTTCGTTTAGTGTTGTTTTTTGCTTGTGTCAGTCATGGTGGAAACTCGTTCGACATCAGCGGTCATGTCAGAAACTCGCACTTTAACCACTCGTTGCAAATTCATAAAAGCCCAAGTAGATCGTTTCAAAACTCTATTTCATAGAATTTCTTCGTACAGCCCCGTGAAGACTCACGAGGTCGGCAACTTGTCAGAAGAGTTTAGTTGTTTCCAAAATTTGTTGGATGAGTATAAGAAGTCAATGGAGGGCCTAATGGAGGCCGACGCTGAACACTTTGATGAACTTTTCAATGAATTCGACTCTTTTATGACTCAATTTAGCGAGATTAGTAGCGCAGTAAAGGAATTCTTATCAAAAAATAAGATCAGTCCGGGTATAAAACCGAATCTAGGTCAAAATTCTTCGCAAAGTGGCCCTTCAGGAGAGCTCGCTGGATTAAGATTACCACCCTTAGATTTGCCTTCCTTTTCGGGGAAATTCGAGAATTGGGTTCAATTTCATGACTCCTTTACGTCGCTTATTCATAACAACGTTAATTTGACCAACGTTCAGAAATTTTACTATTTGATTTCTTCCCTCAAGGGAGAAGCTACTAGTTCAATCTCGTCGTTAAAAGTTACCAACGATAACTATACCATTGCTTGGGACATCCTAGTCAAGCGATTTGAAAATAAGAAGCTGATAGTAAAATCAAACATAAATGCGTTATTGAGTTTAGAGAGCGTAAAAAAGGATTCACATTCGTCTGTTCAAAGGCTGCTCGATAGTGTAGTTAGAATTTTGGAAATTTTAAAGGCGTACGGGGAACCCACAGTCGACACCATACTAATACATATCATAGTTTCGAAGCTCAGCTCAGCAATGCAGACTGACTGGGAATTATGCAAACATGCCGGACAATTTCCTACTTTGCGAGAGTTGTTAGATGTTTTAGAGAACAAAAGTCACTTATTAGGTTCGCTGGAAGCTGCGAAAATAGGTTCGAGTTTGGGAAGTCAGGGATCCGAGCAAAAAAGTCATGCACGCGCTCATGTAGCCAGAGAGCAAGGTAATCACTCTTGTGATTTTTGCAAAAATAGTAATCATTCGATTAGCGCTTGCGAATCTTTTTCAAAATTGTCGGTTAACGCTCGTATCGAAGAGGCGCGTCGTTTAAAACTATGTAACAATTGTCTCAAGCCCGGACATTTCGTGGTAAAATGCACATCGTCGAGATGCCGCGTATGCAGAAAAAAGCACCATACTTTACTGTGTTTGCGTCCAAAGCGCGACGCGCACGAAAATACTCCGTCGCCGCGTCCTGGACCGCCAGAAACCAGCAGCGACACACGGGAAGTCGGGGCCGTCGCCCCGAGCGAGGCACCCGTCGCATCCGTTTCAGCAGCTTGTAGCCGTTCTGCAATCGCGGCGCCAGCGCAAGTTTTATTGTCCACGGTTAGCGTATTCGTAGAAGGATCCTCCGGGTCATTTTTTCGGGCAAAAGCTCTTTTGGACCCCGGATCCCAACTTAACTTAGTTAGCGCCGACTTGTGTCAAAATTTGAAAATTGAGAAACGAGGTAATATCATCTCACTGTCGGGTGTTGGTGCCAGGGCTCTGAACGCTGAATTCAGAGCAAACGTTCGAATCCGCTCTCGCAACGGGAAATACGAGGACATTTTGAGCTGTATTGTGTTAGACAAAATTACGGACCCTCTGCCGGCTTTTGCTTTCTCGTTGAGGGATTTGAAGATCCCACCAAACATTGTGCTAGCCGATTCAGATTGTAATACACCGGGAAAGATTGATCTTTTATTAGGCGCGAATGTCTTTTGGCAAGTGCTCTGTCAGGGACAGGTGAAATTGGGCCCAGAGAAGCCATTCTTAACAAAAACTCTTTTTGGTTGGGTTTTAGGCGGAAACATGAATGTCGAAAATCGAGCGCTCATTCTTTCAAATAGAGTTCATTTAAGTGTAGCCGGCATCGAGCACGGCATTCAGAGATTTTGGGAAATCGAGGGGGCTTACGGTTCATCGGGCCGACTCTCTGCTGATGACAAATTTTGCGAAGACCATTTTCAATCGACTACGAAACGGGCGTCGTCGGAGCCGCGTAGGTTCATCGTGAGCATACCTTTCAGGAAAGATGCTCCATCGCTGGGAGACTCGCGCGGTATAGCATTAAAGCGTTTCTATTCATTAGAAAACAAATTGTCAAAAAATCCCGAATTGAAAACCGCGTATTCCGCATTTCTCAAGGAATACGAGTCGCTTGGTCACTTGAGCAAGGTGGACGACGAAGCGAGCCTTCCTCATCATCGGTTTTATTTGCCACATTTGCCAGTCATAAAGGAGGACAGTTCAACGACCAAACATCGCGTTGTTTTTGACGGCAGTTGTGCGTCCTTCTCCGGAGTATCGCTTAACGACCTTTAACATAAGGGCCCAGTGGTCCAGCAGTCGTTGTTTGCAATTCTTTGTCGCTTTAGGCAATTCAAGTACGTGCTGAAAGCAGATTGCGCTAAAATGTATAGGCAAATCCTCGTGGACCCCTCGCAGACGCAATACCAATTAATTTTATGGCGTGACGACAAAACCTCAGCGGTAAAATGCTTCAAATTATTAACGGTCACTTACGGTACTAAATCAGCCTCGTACCTAGCAACTAGGTGCTTGATACAAATCGCCCAGGAAATCGAAGCATCGCTTCCAGAGGCCTCATTAAGAATTAGCCGGGATCTTGATGTAGATGACCTACTGACTGGTTTTGAAAATAGGGCGGAAGCCATAAAAACGCAATTCGAAATTAGTAGCGCTTTGTCGGGGTACGGGTTTGAATTGCGAAAGTGGGCATCTAACGACAGTGAAGTAGCTAGCGCCATTGGTGTAGATCGCGGCAGCGTAGAGCCCATTTCTTTGACGGAAGACGCCACGGAGAAAACTCTCGGCATTTTTTGGGATACTCGGCGGGACGTGCTAAGTTACAGAGTAAACCCTAGCTGTTGCAAATCAGTTACCAAGCGGGCTATACTCTCTAGTATGGCTCAAGTATTCGATCCCTTGGGACTACTTGGTCCAAGCGTTCTAACTTTGAAACTTCTCGTGCAACGGCTTTGGCAGTTGAAGTTGTCATGGGACGAAACGGTGCCCATGGAGATGCGCTCCATATACGACGAACTCCATTCTTCATTACGCGCTTTGGGCTCATTGGCAATTCCGAGACGGGTAATTTGCGATGACATAAATTCGATAGATCTCCACGGATTTGCGGACGCGAGTTCTGTAGCCTATGGGTGCGCCGTGTATATACGTTGCGTCGACGAGCGAGGTAATGTCACCACCAATTTGCTTTGTGCTAAGTCAAGGGTCGCTCCATTAAAAACAATATCCTTGCCTCGTCTGGAGCTTTGTGCAGCCTTACTGTTAGCTCGTTTGATTAAAACTATACTCGATTCCTCCGCATTTAAATTTGACCGCGTGTACTATTGGTCGGACTCCACCATAACTCTGCACTGGATAAATAAGGATGCGAGTAATTGGAAGACGTTCGTCGCCAACCGGGTGTCCGAGATTCACGAACTAAGCAATAGGGAAGAATGGTTTCACGTGCGTAGAAATTGCAACCCGTCCGATATAATTATCAGGGGAATGTTACCCCAGGAGTTACTCAACTCACGCTTGTGGTGGCACGGGCCAGAGCTTTTGTCACAGGCGGACTTAAAACCCCAGCCCGTTAAAATTGATTCGGGTGAGCTAGCAGCCCAAGAGTCGCGCCCAATAGTGGCCACTCTTCACCATCGCGTCCCAGAATTTGAACTTTTCTGGCGCTATTCCGGTTTCACCGGTGCCAGAAATCAGCTATCGGAATTAAAAAATATCCTGTCAGGCTCTAGTGAGCAATGCATAAAGGGGGAATTGTCGAAACATAGCATTAAGTGGAATTTTATTCCGGCACGCTCTCCGCACTTTGGCGGCATCTGGGAAGAGGGGGTAAAGTCATTAAAATATTATTTAAGGCGAATATCTTGCAATGCAAAGTTAACTTTCGTTGAGTATTACACCATGCTGACTCAAGTGGAGGCGATACTAAATTCCCGCCCACTCTGTGTTCTCCCTACTGACGCCTCATTCCCCGAAGTCTTTACTCCTGCCCACTTCTTGATCGGTCGGAAGCTGACTTCGTTTCCGGAAGCCCAACTCCAGGACATACCGGAAAATCGTCTCAGCCGCTATGGGCTGGTCCAGCGGCTGTTCCAGCAGTTTTGGGATCGTTGGTCCCGGGACTACCTCCACCTCCTGCAGCGCCGGCCTAAGTGGAAGTCCTCCAGCACGTCTCTAGCCCCCCAGGTGGGCGACGTGGTACTCGTCCACGACGAGGCATCTCTAAGCTACCGTTGGCCACTGGCAATCATCTCGGCCACATATCCAGGAGCGGATGGTGTTGTGCGTGTGGTGCAGGTGCGCGATTCCCGAGGGAATCTCCTGAAACGCTCGGTGCGTAAAGTGTACTTCCTACCCAAAGACGATCATAAACATTGACTTTGCTCTTAGTTGGTAGTTTTCGCTAATTGAACATTTTGCTAGGTTTAGTTGTTTCTTTGCTTGTATTCATGCTAGTTGTAGGTTATCTGTAAGGCTCTTGGATTATCATCTGTCCTTAGTTCTTGTTATGCATTTGATTATTTGGTAGTGTCAGATTTCAGTTTAATTTTGGGATTTAATCACGTCGTGCCATAGTCGGCACTTCGGGGGCTGCATGTTTGATTCACACAGATGCGTGCATCAAAAACCTTTTTGATTATAATTAATCATGTAATTCAAGTCATAACTGTTCTATCTCATTCAAAGGTCTTGGTAAAGTCAAATTTGCATCTTGCCGTATTTGTTTGCCTCTGTTAATATTGGAAAGGAATTTGTAAGCTTCCCTTAATGGCTTTTAAGCGGATGGATACATTTTCTAATAGAACTTAAGCCGACTTAGCATATTTGGGAATCATGTGTTTATGGATTTCGTTCAATTGCCTCATTGAGAGAGCTTAGCATTAAGATTCTTAGAATATGCATTTATTCCAAAACAACGTGCGACGCTCCGATTGGCTACGCAGGATCGCCTCAGCCAATAGTGTTTGAGCTTTCCCCTCCTTGATGAATTTGCGAGTTCGGCTCGTTGTAAATTCAGCGTTAGTTAGATTCAGAATTTCGAGTGGGCAAGTTCAGCTATGCTTTGTGCTGGGTTGCGGTCGGTCTAACTCCCTGGGAAAGACGTTTCCAGGTTGTTTTGTGTTACGGTTACGCGCAATTCGCTATTTTCGCGTGGCCAATCCAAGCGTGTCACAACATTTGAAGCTATTGTAAAAAACCATCGGTCCATCAGTGACGTTTGTAATCGTTGTTATTCAATATACTCGTGTTTATTAAGTCTTGTTTCACTCCAACAACTAACTGAACCCAAGTCAAGGGTTATTAAGTAAGTGGCAGTTCCCGGCAATCCCATTGAACCGGAATTCGCAGCGGATTAACTGGAGGCCCCATTCGTGGAAGCCTCTTTTCAAGTTAATCATACAAAAAACAGTGGGATCGTAAATTTTACTGTCCTGGTTATAACTCTGAGCTTGCGACCTTGGGGGAAGACCGTCGCGCCGTAATCTTGGAGAGATGGCGGTCAAAATCAGTTTTTTGCAATTAGCTCCGTTCTTATTAATCCTACGAAAAAAAGTAAAGTATTAAATTGAAGAGTATAAAATTGAACATAAAATTTGTTGAATGCATTTTTTTCGTTAGGCCAATAATTTTCAAGATACAGCTCGCCAAACGCAAGCAAATAATGGTAATGTAGCGGTAAAGCTTTTTTTCTGCGATGAATATATTGCTATGGTATATAGAGGTCATGTATGACATTAAATACACTTATTTATTTACATGAATTAAAAAAATCAAAAGTTCAAGACAGTAATTATACTGAAACGATAAGATATAAAAAATTAATAATAAATACAAAGTTGGATGTTGCGTATGACAGAATAAAATTCTATTTGTATGAATTTATAAAGTAAGCACCATTCAAATTTATTTATAACTTAGCAGGCAGGAATAATGGTAGTCTAGGATAAGGATAAAAAATTGGAATGATTATTAGAATAACAACTTTGAAAAAACAACGTGTAAAATGAGAGTTTGGTGAAAATAAATTTGAAATTTGACCCTATTTATTTTATTTTAAATACTATTAATATAAAAGGGTTACTAATAAATGTGTACAAAACCAAAGCAAGTGAAATATATAAGAAGAAAATAAAATTTAATTAAATAAATGTATGATATGGTATGACTACAATATTAACAAGTAAAAGAAGCAAGAAGAATAAGAATTGGATATAATTGACGGAGTTTACAATACAAGGGACAAGGATTTACATTAATTGGAGGATTATTATTATTGGTTGGAGTTTTTCGTGGACGTATCCTGAGGAAGCGGAGACCCATTGGATTGGAACCAGTTGGAGGAGACCAGTTGGACTGTATCGACAAAGGGGAGATCTTGGAGGTGTTAGATTGTGCTGACGGTTGATGACGTGGATGGAAATGGATGGACCTAAGGCAGTATACAGTTAATTTACAATTATATGAGGAAATAAACTGACCCGTGAGGAGCTGGACAGAAGGAGATTGCAGGAGTGACAGTTGTGCAGGGCTAGAGAAGGAATAGGTGATAGCCAGTATCTTGAAGTGTTGCGGATAAGGAGGCAGTTGGATAGTGACCAGTGTGTCGTAGCAAAGGAGTGAAGGGTTACAGGTAGCAGGACAGGATCATACCAAGGTGATTCTGAGCTGGTCTGCAAAGTAAGAAATCCAGGTGAGTGAACACTAAACTGTTTTGAGGTAATTCTGAAATTAGAAATAATTAGAAAAGCTTATTAAGATATAATTGAATACTTATCGTAATATCATACAGTCAAAACCGTTTGTAAGGAAATTTGTTCTGTCATATTAATGTCATCGAATGTTGTGTTTTGCATAATATTTGACAGCAAGCAACTTATATAAAATAATTCAATATTAGAATATAAAGATAACAAACAACTAACTAGATTTTGGCGAACCACATCCTGAGATAGAGTAATCATGTATATTGTGAAGTATAATTCAAGTTAAAGTTTCGATATTTGAATTAGATAAAAATTATCCACACGTATCCACTGCAATATATTTTCCTCCACTTTACCCCGAACAGGTGTTCGTAAAAAGATATTGTCATGCTCGGTCGCCAGTGCAGTCATCAGAACTAATAAATCTACATCTTCTCTCACAATATCCACTGCTGAATAGGACGACGACATATCAATAGCTGTTTGAATTATGAAGAGTCCGCATCTTCTGGTGCATGCATCACTGTAATATTATGATCTTCTAATTTTCTCTTGAGCATGGATATTAAAAGTCGTTTATTCGAGTCTTGAGATAAAAACTTTGCTTCGTCGAAAATAACATCAGCTATAGAATGTTGCTTGGTACGTCGATATCGTTCAGCACTTTTTGTGCTTTTGCTAGCTGCATCATCTGAGTACATCTGGTTACAACAATTGAATTGGAATTGGAATACACGTTGTTTGTGCAAATTCTTGTGAAAGACTCGCTGCGGTTCCATATGACCCGGTGTAACAAAAAACCACAATCGATAACATGCAGCTTAGTGGCTGGTTCACTACTCGGTGTTATTGGCAAAAACGATTTGTATATCAAATAATGAAAGCGGATATGAAGATAATTCGTATTGGAAGTAATAGCGCAATTCTTCTTAATGTTTTTGCCTATGCAAATCCTCTGAAATAACAAAAGTGGGTTGATGGAAGTCGAAATACCCATGATTTTCACACTGCTTGTCATGTCTTTTCTTCCGTTTGAATTTAAACCCATCAAACTTTTGGCCTATCATCTGCGGAATGCCAATATTTCCGCGCTCTAGTACCATAGGTCAACTTTTGGAAACGGGTTGCACTGAGATAAACACTCTTCAAATTTTAATAGATCCGTTTTATCACGATTTATACGAGATTGTCGTATGTCGAAGTGTTGTTCAGTTGTCATTAATAATGCCGCAAATTGTTCAATTGCATTGCAAACATTATACAGATACACCAAGCCGAGTGTCCACATCGTCAAAACACATATCACTTGGTCCACATTTAAGAAGACAGGTGCAAAAAAACGCTCAACCGCTATATTAGCATTAGCATAGAACATACTTTATGTACAATTTTATGCTCTTCAATTCATTAATTTACTTTTTTTATAAGACTAATAGCAACGGAGATATTTGCAAAAAACTGATTTTGGCCGTCATCTTTCCAAGATAGCGACGCGAGCGGTGTTCGCCCAAGGTCGCAAACTCAGGGTTATGATCAGGACAGTAAATTTTACGATCCCAGCAAATTCCATCTTGTTACGACCTTTTGCGTGGTAAAACTACCCATTGCCTGGACAAGTGCGTTGAAGATCAGCGTTATAGTTTTCCTATCAGTTCCCCCATTCATTATGTGAAACTGCTCTAATAACATTCAATGAATGTTGGCAGTCATATCTCAGTTTTACTATTTGCGGCCTCCACGTTAGCTTTTGATCAATTACATCAAGAAAGCTGATTTTATCTACTTATTGTAGGCGAGTGTTATTTAGACTGAGCTGTGGGTTCGTGTATCTATATTTTCTGGTAAAGTTGATGTATCTGGATTTTTCAGGAGAAAAAGTAAAATCAGTTTTAGCACTCCAAGTCTCCAATTTGTTAATAGTTGTTTGAAGTTGTTTTTCTATTGGTTTTACATCTTTGTGTATACAATAAAATGAGAGGTCATCCGCATATACCATCGCCTTTAATAAGCAAAAGGGAGGAAAAGAGGTTAATTGTTTAAAATTAAAAGCAAACACAGGTTGCTAATATGAAGCTAAAATGTTGTATATAGGCTAATCTTTGCATTACAAATAACTTTTCCTCTAACATTTTATTTAAAATGAAAAGGCACTTTTCTCTTTAGCTATGTTTATAGTTTTCTAATTTATAATCACATCTTATATCAAATTTTATATTAGTCGGTGGCAGTGTAGCTTTTATAAGAAGCAAAACGTTTGAAAAATGAAAATATAAAAGGCTTTTCGTCTCCGGCCAGGAATTCGGAGACACACAGTATATGTATTATTACTAAAAAATTTAAAATGTTAAGACGAAAACGTTTGAAAAGAATCTATTTCTGAAACGTTTATTTTATTAACATTTTCGAATTTTTCATTGCATGGAATTGCTGAAATAAACATAATTAATTACATCGTAACGTCACAAAAGATATAGAGGTATCTCACAAATAATAAAAAAGTTTTATACTTTTGTTTAAAAATGCATATTTGGTTACCGATGTAAATTTGGTGCTACTTTTGGTATATGTGTGAATTATCAAATACATGCTCAGTTTCATCGCATTACAAAATCAAGGCAGGTTTTATAAAACATGTGTTTATGCTATTACCTACACAATTTGAATAATAAAAAGCGTTCTTTTAAATTTGACGTCGAAGTCGGCGCTGAAAGTTCGTTGTGACCACATCAGCTGTTTCAACCGAATGCCACTTTGCGTTTGTTGTCATTTAGTAGATTGTGAATTACGTTAGTGAAATATCTACGTAAATACAGTACAGTTTGTTTTAATAATTTTAACTGAAATAGTGTCTACCTGTCAGTTATTTTTTTTTGGTAATGTAACCTCTTCAATTAAAATGGTTTTGCTACAAGAACATGTAATTTATATGTTCGAATCCTATTTTCGTAACGCCCAACGAGTTGATGCAATATGGCAGTACTCAATCCATGATTGTTTTGAAGAGTTTCGGCAGGAATTTCCAAACCTTGCGTTGCATTGTAACACTATTTTTTGTTCTTTAAATCACTGCGTTGAAGTTTTTCGTGGGACTAAATCCGTTTCAAGCAAAGAAGGCAGCAGTCATCCTCCGAGAAGAACGGCAAAAGTAATTGAAAATGTAAGACAGATCATGGAAAATGACCCTCGAACCTCTGTATGTCATTTGTCTGAATAAGTTAAGTTGCCAGACATTTTAAAGAAAAACACCCATGTCTCAGCCTGCTGTTTGCAGTCTGTACAAGAAATACACGCAGCTGATTATCCTCAGCGTGTCAGAGGTTCCTAAATACCCGCAGTGACGACTAACTGGAGAAAACTTTTTTCACAGACGAGATCTGGTTTTATTTAAATGGATAATTTAATTCTCAAAACATGAGTTGGTGGAGTTCGAAGAAGCCTAATTTTATGGTGCAGGCACCTCTGCATCCTCAAAAATAGGAGTGTGGGCGGCTATTTCAAGGCGTAGAATAATTGGGCCATACTGTTGAAAAACGAGCAACTATTTTTTCAGACACTTTGACTGCAGAAAGATATCGTCAAGAACTTTTACCGGCCTTTTTGGAAGAGCTTTATGACGATTAATTCAGGTTTGTTTTTTTTAACAAGACTGATACTTTAAACATAATACTAGAATTTTTTGACAGACGGATTATTAGTCGAAACACACCAATAACTTATCCTGCCAGATCTTGCGACCTCACGCCATGCGATTTCTTTCTGTGGCCGCATTTAATGAACTTTATTTTCCAGCAACCAATACATGACCTAAATGAACTGCGGCGTAAAATACTGGAGAATATTTACAAAATTAATAACAATCCGAATATGTTAATAAATGTCATGAATAGGATTATGCGAGCGGATGGCCCCGCGAGCAAATGCTCGTCTCTCAGGCGGCCGACCCGGGTTCGAATCCCGGCGGACTATAGGGCAAAGAGGGCTCATAGAACCACTTTGTGGTTAAAAACAGGCCACTGGCCTATAATAAAAGGAAGAAGAAGAAAAAGAATAGTTCGATCGCGCATGGGTGAAGGCGGTGAACATTTTGATCATTTGTTCTAAATTATTTTTTATTGCAACGAATTACAGTTAAGTCATTACTATTTGATGGAAAGGTAGCATTTGAATGCTTTTTTGTTGCTAAATCTGTTTACAGAAGTAGGGTTAGGAAAGGTACCTAACCTTACCCTGTCCACAATGAACTTTTCAGCGCACATTGCGGTGTCAAATTAATTGAACATCTGATATAATGTTATACACTATTTCTTCTAGTAAATATATACGGATATTCGTATGATGGACAATTAAAATTGAATAGGCTTGTAGGAGCTTCACTTTTTCTTCCAACCGGTTGCAACATGTTGTTCCACAAAGAGTTGGCGACTAGAACAATAATTTTCTATTGATGGTTATGTATTAACATGTAATTGTTATAGGTTTTACTATTCTCTATTAATTTCAAACCTTACTGCATGTTTTAATTGAAAGTAAAGTAATGCAAACTTACATGCAAGTTTTTGACAATAAAGAAATTGCCCGAATGGAATCGCATAAGTTCATTTCGACATACACTTAAAAATGAAAATGCGACGTTTCACAAAGCTTACGTTCCCCAAAGATATAAAACATAATAAATATTATTAAATCCTACCTTTAGCAGCTTCTTTTTGACTAAGATGGAAACAATCTGGTGAGAGATAAGAGTAATCTGTTAACCCCTCTTGCGTTACAGGAATACTATAATTGATGGTAAATGGCTGTAAAACTACAGTAAAATCGTCTGTATCAAATTCGGGATTTCTCGTAATTTGTATTTCAACTTGTCGCCAGTGCAAGTACAATTGGTCAAAAACAGGTTGCTTTGACTGAAATTGTGCTCCAAACATACACGAACAAAATATACTTAATGTCAGGAAGCACATCGGAGGTCTATTTGATACCGTTGATTTTTTTAGTAACTGTATATCTGCAAATAAAAATTCCCAATTCATATATCGGTCCGGTTCCTGTATTTAACTTACTTGGGACTAAAATTAAATTAACTAGAGTTCTTGGCAAGTGTCTTTTCAATATTCTTAATGCCTTCGTTAAGTACATACGGTGTCGTTCAGCTAAACTTTCAGGATCTTTGTCATAACACACGTCCGTGCAAAAATTAAAACCACCAATCCATATTGTGATTATCTAAAATATACGATTTTAGCCGGTAGTTAATTTCTGAATTAATTAACTTTACTTACCTTCCAATCAGTTTTGATATTTACTCTGGGATCATTTTTCATCCGCTTTACTAGTGTTTTGGCCATGAAAGGTAAGTCTTTGGACAATGCAGCCGCTTCAGCCACATTGAATTGCGACTCATTCTGATTCAGAAATGCATCTCCTAGTGAATAGCCGATTAGGCGTGGATTGAACTCTTTTAGTATATTTGGAAGAGTAACATATTCTCTCCATGTACTCTGTCCTCCTAAATGTTAAACAATCAATTAGTTCATACAATTTTTTTTTTAATTATTCATGCATCAAGGTATCAATCAACAACTTTTTACTTGGAAGTCTCTAGCTGACAGAACAGAGAACAGTGTGAAAAAATAAATTGGGTCCTAATGACAAATATATAAATAAATGCGATAAATTCACTATAAACATACCCATTAGCTGACGTGCTAATGAAGAGGAAGCAAATAGTTTAAGAGACAAAGAAACAGCGCAGACACTGAAAACACAACCGTCAAAAGCAAAGAGGTCAAGGAATATTTTAAAACTAATGGTTGAAGAAAATGAAGGGTTACACGACGTTAACTCTAGATAGAATCAAATCAAGCCGCTTTGTTAACAGCTGTCAAAAATAGTTTTATTAGAAAAGTAATCGGGAGAAAACCTTGGATGAATCACAAGATTTCTAATCTCACACATGAACGGCGAACTTACAAAAATAGAAACGAAACAACGGCGGAGAGAACGTAAAACAATTAACCCTGAGGCAAAAATTGCTAAGAAAAAAGAAAGGGCCAAGCAGTCTGAAGAAATAGAGGACACATGATAACCAATGTAACGTGTTAGGAATATCATGATGCTCATGTTGCAGAAAGACACATCCTAATGTGAAAGAGACGTTTCAATAATAAATGACTACGACAAACTGAATTAGAAGTGAAACATAAAGAACTTAAAACAATGAAATAAAAATTAGAACATGCCTTGAAAAACATGTCGTCTGGAAAAGCTATTTATAGTGTCATTGCACTCATGAGCCATGCAATGAAAATATTGCTGAAGATTATTCATAAAGTATTTTTAAAAAATCTGTAAAAGGCTTTACCCAGAACTTCCCTCGTTGACATTGTGACACTAAATAATTTAAAAAATCAAATTAATTTAGTAGTAAAAATATTTTCATGTTTCTAATAAAGTGTTAAGAAAGCAAGCTTGAATATTTGGGCAGTGTATTGAAAAATCCCAAATAAATATGCTTCCCCTCAAAGAAAACAAATGATAATTGTTAGCAGAGACGGGGTGCCATAACTGAGAAATCTTCGCTGCCGTAGCCCCGTACCCTCCAGAGGAGTTATCTTCAAGAAGGGAATTGCAGTGATGGTATTCTAGCTCATATAGGACTTCAAGAAGACGTAGTATCAAGGGGTTGTTATAACCACAATGAGAAATATTAATAGTATATTATAAACCAAGGTACGATGACATAATAAGTAAGAGCGTCAGACTTGCAACAAGCGAGTCCTCGGTTCGAATCCATTGCAGGCGGTATTTTTCCGCAGTCCTTTGGATGGGTATCGGGCCCTCTCACCATACGCCGTTAGAATACGATTAACGGGGCTCGCCCTGGAAGACTGAGCTATGAGAAAGAGCAACCTGACCACACACAGCCCACGCTACACACACAATATACAGTAATATGATAACCTTAAGGTATCATAAAGTTGGCGCCCGAATTGCTAGGGTCGTATACTCGGGTCTCCATGCTAATATACTCCATACGAATATATATTTATATACATACACCAAGGTTAAGAACACTATCATTATAGCCCAACCGCCAAAATCGAACCCCGTGGGCAACGAGGGGTACAAGTCGCGCGGAATAGAATAGTTATCCTTACCACGGTGTACATACTATTTTTTTACTACTGAGACCTTAAATTCTACCAGTTATTTTCAGTGGTAATAACACTAGCTGAAAAAGCTCAACTTGAATTAAAATGTCAAAATATAGATAATACATTTTAAAAGTATTTCTGAACTGAGTTAAGAAAAATTCTCAAATTGTGCCACTTTGCATCACCAGCTCATGCGTTTTAATCTAACCAAATGCAATGCTGCTGTAAAAAAAATAGGGAAGCCAATATTTGATTGCCTCCTAATTAGCATAGGTTTTTTACTATTTTGATAGGATATATCTAACAAATAGTGATAATTCAAAATTTTCAGATATCTACAGGCAAGCGTTGTTCAAATACATTTTACAATTGTGATTCTATAAAATGGTAGTATTGTTATGTTTTACCTTTTTTCTTAATTGTTTTACTCTTAATTGTGCTCTGCCATTAAGTAATCTTCAAAAAAGTTTACATAATATTAGAAATGGTCTAATTTGTCACTAGTATTTTTTAAAATACCTAACTATTTATTCTTCTCGGGGATGTTACGTATCTAAATCTAAATTATTGGAAGATGTATATACTATACAGATTGCCTCAGTTCAAGTATAGTAATGAGTGCAATAAGGATACGCTATAACAGATAAACTATTTAAGGAGAAATGTGAGAGTGTAACCATCGATGGTTGTTATAAAATTCAATTTAACATGTTTGGCATACATACTCGTACATACATTGTTCGGGGTGGAGCTTATAGTAGACTGTATGATTTTAATTTGGACAATTACAGGATATATCTTAGGGGTGCAGGAATTAAAAAGGGTGCAAACCAACGGTCTTGTGCAGTCTCACATAAGATATGTAGCTTAGACTTGGTTCCGTTGGGCAGAGGTTCGTGAATCTCTCTCTCCAGTCGTTTATTTCATAGATGAAATGTCGTGATCTCAAGTTGTCTTGTCATGTCGCTGAATTGACGATGTCTCTCCAGTTATCCCTCTTTGTAGCGGTCCTTATATTTATTTGAAAGGAAGATCCAGTTATTTCTTTGACCTGGTCCATCCATCGTTTCGGCGAGCGTCCTCTGGGGCGGGTACCCTCTACTTACTCTTGAATTAGAAGTTTTTCTAGGTCGTCATCACTTCTTCGTTCGTGAATACAGAAAGAAATTTTAAACTGTATCTAATTTATTGACTAGAAAGTTCCTATTTATATACATGAATCTATGACGTAAATTACAGGTTCAGTACATTGTCCCAGTCAACTCGTATTTCTACTTGCGTGTTAAATTTCATAACAAACGGTGATACCAATTCCGCATAAATGCAGTTTATTCACTGGGTCATTCAAGCAATGCTGACAGCTTTGTCATGCATTTCCGTATGCAATCGTTGGTAAGCATAATTAATTTATAAAAGTTAAAAACTGTACCGCTCAGTGATATTTCTTTCTTCTATTCTTCCTCTGCTATTATTTTCTTCCATATTTTGCTATCTTGGGAGATGTTCTTTCGTTCTTGACATGTTATTCCTCTTACTTGTAGACTCATCCGTACAGCATCATGCCAGTTTTTCCTTGGTCTTCATTTTCTTATAATTCCAATCCATTTTCCTTGACAGATTTATTTTGTAATTGCATGTCGTTTATTTTCCGCATATGTCCCAGCCAGTTTAGCATGTTAGGAGTCGTACGTTTAGATACTCTCGTACTACTGAGTTTATTATTTTGTACCTTCTTGTTTTACCTAGGACGACTCTCAAATACCTCATTTCATCTCGTTCATCTCTGTATCTTTGCGAGGGCCCACGACTCATTAGCATAAGTTAAGGTCGGTAAGTATACGGCGTTATAAATTCGTAGTTCGGTGTGAATACTTATTGCTGTTTCCTTATAATATTATACTAGCGTTCTGCACCCAAATTGGGCGCGAAATAATTCATTTAATGCAATTTGTACAAGAGTGATCCATTTTGTGTGTCGAGTTAATTTTGAGGTAGCTATAAAAAAAAATCCACATGAAAAAAGTCACTTATAAAAATTGAAAACCCTACTACTGGCTTACTTGCATCGCCCCGAGACGATTGACATCAAAATCAGCCAATTCGGCCCACGGGTTCGCTCTCAAAATGTCGTCAAGCAAGCAAGCAATGTAATATTGTGTCGGATGGTATAGAATAGCTTATTACTGGGAATCAGTCACCTTTATAACTCTTCGATTATGTCGCTTTTTTCATTATTATGGCCCCTAGGTTTAACTCTATTACTTGTTTTATTTGTTTGCGCTTTATTCTAATCTTTGTCTTTTCTTGCCTTCTTCCGATTACCATCACTTTCGGTTTAGCTACCATATTTGTACCAGTTAATTCTATATTCCATATTATATTTAAGGAATTTTTAGTTGTTCTTTGGTTTTAGCAAGTACCACTATATCGTCCGTATGTACTAACGTTTAAGTGTATTGGTTTCATGTCATAGTACACCACACATTTTTATTAATCTGCATATTGTTTCTATGACTTCATCTAATAACACTAGAAATATATATGGGGTCAGAACTCCGCCTCGTTGACTCTTGGTAAGTCACAAATTCTTCTGATTTTCTGTTACATGTTCTTACATAATTTTGGCAACTACTGTATATGCTCTTTAAAGTGTCTATTAAATCTTGTTGAACCTCCCTTTCTTTCAGTACTTCGTAGAGTTTCTGTCTTGGTGCTCTATCCATGTTTTTTTGAGGTTTATAAAACTGTCACATGACTGATGTCATCCAATGAAACTCATGTATTTTTTGAAATTATATCTGATAAGCGGCCTTGGACTGCTTATCAAGCGATAAGCGCCCTAAAAATGATTACCGACCCTTGGATGGTATCCTAATTAAAAATTGAAATGCAAGAAACAAGCAAATATTATTCTTGACGTTATTAGGTCAATTTAAATTTTAAGTCGTATAGCCTACAGGTTTTATGTAATAATCTCCAAAATATACACGAGGGCAACACACTTACAGATAATTTTGCCTGTTGCAACCAGCACTCGACCTGGCGTGTGCAAAATCATCGTGTAAATATGTTTCGCCGTTGTTATATTACTAATGATTATACCACTCCCTATAACATCAACCAATGAAAAACGGTAAAAATGCACTTTTGATAATGTTTATAGCAACGGTGAAAAACGTATACCTTCTTGACTAATAACTGATAGTAAAGTACCTTCACAAACATCGCGTTATCTGCTGAAAGTAGAATCGTCATAGCGACCACACTAACTGTACTTTTAATACTTATAAATAATCTGTTCAAACGTTGTTTATTGACTCGTATATAATCTAGCCGAATGCAACTAGTGTCTCCTTGATTACCAAACATTTTTATTTCCACTCGATATATCAATACAATATATTTCGTGTAAACAGAAACAGAAACAATTATTTGATAATCAAGAACCCACTATTGCATTATATGATAAGTATCTCACTGTGAAGATTAAATTATGTGTGCATCTGTTCTTTCTAATTCACACTGTGCTTCGTCAAGTGTGTTTTCTATATTTTTTTAAACAAAATCAATGATTATTCAGAAATGCTACTTGCAACACATAAAAGGTCCCTCGATCATTTTGACATTTCATGCTGTCACAGTGTTTATATACTGCTCAACAAATGAACTGGACCAACCTTATAAATTGTATTTGTTACATTATGTCATAAAATATCTACATAAAAGTTGTTGTGTTATAATATACTCATATTAAGGGTATTTAATTGCACTATCCTGATATATTAACTAAAGCATTAACCAAATCATAATTAATGAAATTAAAAAATAGTAACATTACAAAAAACCTATATTTAACAAAAATAAGAGAACGAACAAAAGGAAAGAAAATTATTAGTTTTTGAGTATCCTCGAAGTTTAAAAATGTTTGGAAATGATTTGGCATACTTGGTATGCGATGTACTATCAACATTTGGACTTAGTTTTATTTAAACCAATTATGAAAACAAATGCTTTTATAGTGACACAATCCTGAAAGGTTACCAAATGTCATGACTGTCCTTTTAGAATTTTTTTTTTAGAATTGCACCATTGTATGCAAATGGTCCAGCTCATTTGTTGAGCAGCATATATTGGTACAAATATAGCCACTTGCCAGTCGTTGAGTATTTATTAGTTTTAACAACAGGTGCTTTCCTTGGTTTCCCATGAATTTAATAATTTTTGTAGTTATTCCATAGTGTCATTCGCTTTTGCCTTGTTTTATTTTTCTAATGGCTATTTCCAACTCCGTCCCTGTATACAATCATGTTCTGTTATCCTTCTCCGTCTTCTCTAGTGTATTCTTCAATTTGGCTAATGTACTATTATCAGTGGTTTTGCGTCATTTTCAAGTAGTTCTTGGAAGTACACTGTCCATCTGTCCATTACTTCATCTTTATTCCATAGTTTGCTTCCATTTTTATTGTTGATACATTTTATAACCTCATTTTCCATGTTTCTTAAATTACGCATCACCCGATAAATTGACATAATAGATTGTATTGGTAGTGACATTATTTAGTAGCAGCCAATCGGTTTGCACAAAATTACAAAATTATTACTAACAAAGCTAAAACTATATTAAATGTTCAAATAAACTCTTTCCGCAGCTAAATAATATCCCATCCTGTTGTGAAAATGTTGTCGCTCAAATATTCAGCTTCTGAGGATACTCGGTCCTATAATCCATACGAATATGTAGATTTTAGCCGGACTAATCTCGAACGGCGGACGAATTATGTTTGCCAAATTAAATAATTAATGAACATTCGTCTGAAAAAGGCGCCAGTGAATAAAAGCATCGTCATTATTTCTCTTTCATATTTTCGCAGAACAGCATTCTTATCACGTTATCTTCTGGAGAGATCTGCATTTGCCCAAACGATCAACGATTTCTTCAAATGTTTGACTGTCTTCTGCACTGTTGATGAGATTGAATAGGATGATTACCAAATGCATTTTCAAAATAATGCATGGTGTGGATAATTGAATTACTAACATAAAAACATTTAATTAGTTGTATCTTTTCTTCAAGTATGTAATTTATCCTAATAACTTCATTTTATTGCAAAGTATCTGAAAATTAAATGTAATGTGGCAAATACGATGATTACATTACATTTTATAACATCCATAGATAATTATTTTTCGCCGAACCCTATATTATTTATTTATCTTTTATCCTTCGTTCTTGTTGCACTCATGCATTTCCTTTCCATTAAAAAAAACTGAGACAATCTGTGAATACCTGCAATAGGCGAAAGTCCTCGAGTTTGTCCTGGAGTCTGTAACACATTAGTTGCTACTAATCCATGTCCTGCTGTTAAACTGTCGCCAATGGCGCCGATAACATTTATATCCTGGGGTCTCAGAGAATGTACGCTTGTTGGACTCTTACCACTCCGAATTACTTGACAAGGAAAAGGAACATTATCGCCAATTCTGGCTGAAGTAGCTAAAAATCAACATCATGAAACTGACTGGTAATAAAAACGATACCTTTTTGGCTTTAATATTAAAAGATTTGATTTGTTTAATAGAATTAATGTTGAGCTAAGGGTCATAATATTGTTACTGCTCTTTGTGTTATAAAAATGTTTTCTCTTTTATATATTTAAATTTAGCAGCTTAGATATAATATTATTAATTCGGCATAATATTTAAGTTTTCTTAAAGTATCTTACAATATTAAAATATAAAATATTGTTTGTACACAATGTTTTTCTGCAAACATAAAAATACTTATGTTGAAAAAGTATATGCACGTTAACTATAATATTTTGCAAGAAGTCATACCCATTCAACTATTCAAAAAATAGTATTGACATTACAGTCTATTAACTAAGTTTTTCAACCTGGTGAGTTTCGTGGATCATCCTGCCAATAGCTTAATACTATTGAGTTTTAATTTATAATATTGTGCATAGCAATTTTTGCTTTGAACTTAAGAATGTTAATCCGAAGGAGAAGATAACATGTTTGCTGATGTCTATTTGTGTGCTTTGAAAATCAATAAAAATTTTAGACGTCACAGTCTATTTAGTAGAGTATGTTGTGATTGTTTCTGGAAATGCAAAAAATTGAAAACTGGGTAGTGACTAAATCTTAACTAGGGAGGGTGTTCTTTTACTGAAATAGCTAAATGTTTGAAACAGTTGACCAGCATGATTCGTCACCAAAATCGATCATCATGGGCAAATAAGTTCTCTTCAGATAACAGGGAATCTCAAAAAGATGTCAGAATTGGACAACTTGCGACGGCACACAACTCTGAAATTGTGGGAAAGGTGATGAATTACTATTAAAACGGTAGCCAAGACTGTGGAGATTTATGAGAAATCGGAAGCTTTGGCCTTTGCCAATGCAACAACTTTTAACAGAAAAAAGTTGGGTTCGGCAATATGACCTGTCACGAAATAAGCGAGCATAGAGTGGCAGCATTATAACTTTCCACCTCCAAAGATGTTCATAGCAAAGCCGTTCACCTTCGTGAAACGTGAACATGGACAATGACAGCTTAAAAACTGAGGTGACTTCAGGGTTAGAAGGCCTATAAGAAGGCGACTGGAAAGCTGAAACATCTATGAGCAAAGTGCGATGGTTTGCAGAAGACTACATGGAGAAGACCTACGACGCTTCGACAAACAAAATTGAAATATTATTAGATAGTTCTCGAAAACGACGTGTTTTTATTTTTCTAGTATATACGGCATTTCACTCTGCAAGAGCAAATAATAAATACGCAATGTATTAACCATTTATTAAACTATTACATAGTGCAATTGAGCATACATTAACACAAGGAAAATCTTGTAAGATAATTAATAGAACTAGAAAATAATGGGTTTAATCAACAGGTGCAATACTTTCCTTAATTCGAATAATTCATGAAGTAGCTGATGGTTAAATTTTTCCAACAAAGTAACTACAAAGAAATTCACTTTAACTGTACAGCTGATTGCAATAAAAGTGGGACAAGTCTTGAGACTACTTTTGCATTTTAATAACGTGTGAAACTTTTTCTAACTTACATTTCCGTAGGTGAATACATAAAATATTAATAAAGATAGAAGCATAAGAAAAGGACATAATTACGAGTATTTAATATGTTATTGTACTTCATATTACAATATTACATATTAGCTGTCCCAGTTTTATTCGCAATCAGCTGTACCTACCTAAATGGTAATAAAATGTTGGTCTCGCTTTTCACTTATGTAATTTGATTTAGTTCTTGTATTAATGCATGTATGTTAATGTTAGTGAGATGCCAAAAATTATGTTTTACAATGGAATATCAAAGTTACTACTTTTACTTCTACAACCATTACACATTATTTCATTCTAAATTTAGAGATTAATATAAATATCATGTGAAAGTTACTGACTATGGAAATTAATATATAATACGTTTCTTAAGGTTTTCATCCGCTTTGTTCATAAACTAATTATTAATGTTACTTACATTAAGTTCTTTAGCCAAGCGCATTCCATTTGTATCATTCAGTGAAGGACCAAAAATTGTAGTCATTGCTTCCATAACCATTCGAACTATAGGACCAAGCGTTTCCGTGAAATAGTTGTGCTTTCGTGAGGCTGTCCACGAAATAATGAAAATAATCAGAATTTCCAATCCTATCTTCATTCTGTGACAGAAATAGTAAATATAGTCGCAATAATAATGAAGAAGTGTCTGAAGAGACATTTTCAGTGTAAACTGGACATGATAGAGAATCAAAGATGTGAACTTCAAGATATCACTTCATACCATCTTCAAAATAGTGGACACGAATCTTTGGGTAAAATATACCTCTACCTACATTTCTACTGAGTTACTTATATTATCAGAAATTCGAATTAAACTTGTTCCTATCCATAACTGACTTCTGATTGGATATGTAGACAAGAGGATAATACTGTTTTTATATGTCGTTCAGCCTTGGATAATTGTCCTATCAAATTTGAAAAACATTACGAAAACTAATTTGATGTTACAACAAACAGTAGTTATTTATGTTACAGGAGTGGAGGCCGCCTCAAGTGAATTCTTTGTAATAACATACGCGCGCCATACAAAATTTTAGACTAACAACTCAATAAATATCTAAAAGAACATAAAAGTATTGACAGCCGTGAAAGTCAATAGTGACATACAGTACCGAGAGATCAAATAAATTTATAATCCGAGTCCCCTGTGATTAGTATCATATGTTTCGTAGTCTAAAGTGTATTGCCAGTTTATGTCAAGTTCGAGGTTAGTAGGTTAAGTTTTGTTTGTTATTTGACCCAGCCTGACGCAAAACTTAACTGAATATTTCGAATTTAGCATAGCTCGACATTGCTACCAACAATACAGTAATGAGTGACGTGGTTTTTATCTCACTAATGAGTTATGTTTTTTTACCTTACTAGTGAATTATGGGCCTTTAGAGATATAAAATCAACTTAGTAATAGCCTTAAAACTAGGAGGTGTTGGATAAGTATTGCTATGATATGACCTTAATGTAGTTAGAATCATATTTATTAAAATTAAAGGGATTACAATTGGTTAATAAAATAATTTGGATTTATTCAGGTATAGGGTGAAAATGTGAATAAAAAATAGCTATTGAAAAACAGTGGATTTGAAAATAAAATAATATTGGATAAATTACCGTTTGAAAACGAATGACAAATGCTTAATTTGAAATAAAATAAAATGTTAGTAGGTTTAACTCAAATAGATAAGACTAGAGTGTATAAAAAGGAAAATGTGATAGTTAAGAAATTTGTTTCTAACTATTTTTAATAACAACTTGAAAAATATGTAACGAAAATGATTTGGATTAATTAAAAGTATTGAAATTAACCCTATTTTATTAAAAACAGTTTGGATAATAAAAAGGTTAATTATAAAATTTGCGTGGTGAAAGTATAAGAAGATTTAAACATAAAAAGAATAACAGATATCAAACTAAGGGTTGTTACAAGTATGTGGTTAAAAATAATAGCAAGCAGAATTAATCTATAAAAGTGAATAACTGTTAAGAATATGAAGTCAAGTGTATTGGAAAAATACATTTAACGTAAGACATTAATTGAATTGGATTACATCAAGTTGTTTAGTGATTAGGGAGAGTTCCAGAGGAGCACAATCGGTTAAGAGGGCACGTTCAGGAAGTTCGGCAGCGGTAGTAAATCAAGTCAGTATCTGCAGATTTGGTCGGTTGGCTACATTCTATGGGAAGGTTCGAGTTACTGATTTGGGACAGTTGGAGACGTCTTCTCTATAGGAGGGACCTTTCATTGCGGGAAGGTGTGTCAGAGCTTGGATCAGTAGGCAGAGAGGAGCTTGTATCAATAGGCAGGGAGAAGTAGGTTGGTTTACATCCTGAACGTTGTGGAGATCAATTGAAAGATAATTACTAGAAAAAGGCAAATAAAAGACTAGAAAAGTGAATTAGTTATCAAAGAATTACTTACTGTGGTTTTAATATTGTTGTGTTGTCATATGAATTTCAAATCTGTTTTGACATTTGGTTGACATAAGTATTGACATAAAAATGAGATTAAAAATGATAGAAAATCAATCTTTCAGAAAACAGTAACTAGATAAAAGAATCCACCCCTGTTGAGTTTTCAAGAGTAATTACTGACATTATAATAAAAAATAGGGCAAATTGTAATTTGAAAAGCTGATTGGTGTCGATACTTGAAGGTTCAGTACAAATTTGAGGCACATCAATGTCTAGCCAGTACAATATATTACGCAACAAGTTTAGAACAGTAATGTTCTACTAAACACTTTAGTATGGCTGAGTTGAGTACAAGAATTAGCGAGTACTTAAACGGCCATATGAATTCAGTAAAACCAATTTTCTAACACGCTGGGTATACTATTTTATTGAATTTCATAAAAAATGAGAAATATTACGTTTTTATACAAAAAAAAACACCAAATGTCAAAACATAGCCAAGCTGAGCATAACTCGTTTCTATACAGTGAAGCACGATAACAAGCTCCAATTGATGTTACACGTTTGGAAGTACGGAAGTGTATTATAGGTATCACTAAAAATCTATGTCAAGTTCGAGGTTAGCCGGTTAGGTTTTGGATCCAAATTTGTCATGCCAATAATTATATGTACGGATTTTATTAATAAAAATGCATTCTTAAAAATTAAATATATCTGAGCTGTGCCTTTTAAGGCCGTTTCAGTACAGAAATAACTTTAACGCACTCACTATTCGATACTGCGGTGCTTTCTGTGCTGCTGAACCTTTTAGCCAGAATTTACGCTTTCCAGCGTAACTCCAACTCTTCTGAACTGCTTGCAGCTGGCTAGATGAGCTGACTCCGGTCCTGATGTTCCACTATTGATCTTGGCTGCTTAGTTAACAGCCATTATATTGATTTAATTATACAATCAGTTTGACCACTAGTTCAAGTCTGTTTTAACTTGCTTTTGCGATTCTAAATCACTCCACAGTGCGTGGTAATTAATAATACGAAATTCTAAATTAATGATTTTATTATAGGTGCGTATTTATTGCCCATTAACCGTTCAAACAATTAAATTCGAAGATGCGAAGATTGTGAAAAACCCCAGTCTTTTTTAAAAATGTTTGGCTTTCTTTTGTTATCAGCAAACCTTTATTGTCACCATCGCTATAGCGACCATATGCTTGTAAGCAAAAGTAAAAAAACTGCTGTCAAAATAGAGTATGACTGACTTTTCAAATAATACTCACCTTCTGTCTATTTGCCATCCTAACTCAGGTAAGTTAAACTACTTCAATACATTATTTGTTATATTTTACTAATATGAGGCATTTTGAGATTGCAACTGTCACTGCTCGGACAACAGTTAGGAATGTTGCAGAGTATTTTAATCTTTCTGTTGTTGGTTGAAGAGGGATGCAATGCCCCAATAAAAGCTCACCCCCAATTGGGGGAATTGACGAATTCAAGCTTCTGCACTACATAGCTAGTACTGGATTTGGGTAGCCTGGCGAGCTTTTAATTTCTTTAAAAAAAATTAATTACATAAGCTATATAATCCAAGAAAGTGTAATTGTATTGTCAGCAAAACAGTAAAACGCAACATATCAAAAATTATGGCATTCAGAGAAAAAATATTAAAAGTTATTAATATATAGAAAACTGTAATTTGTAATTTTGGTAAACTATAGCTGTTAAGTCAGCATTTGGTAAAGTGAGTTGAAGAGGGGGCTGAACTTCTCCCAGACTTAAGTTAGCGTTGGGGAAAGTCAAGTGTCAGCATAGAGAGCTGGTCTAAGATTATTGTCCGTCGGGGCGTGATTTGGATGGTGTTGTTCCGTGAAATGTAATGTGTTTTGGGAACCTTATAGCCCAAACTGTGTCGTTTTTGATATCTTGGAATTTAATAATTCTCCAAGACACAGTCTACGAATTTAAAATTCTGTTCCCCATGTCGTTGATATGTAGTACCGTAGTCATTCTTTGAACTGGCGTTATCCAGTCTTCATTCGAAAAGCTGAAGCAGGCCTGAAATTCATCCTCTTTATCTATTTTTAATCTTGTCAAGCCTGGCTGCCATACCCAACTGCAAACCTCGACCGCCGCTGTTCGTGCTCAAAATTATCGACAAATTTAGCCACTACCACGGTCCATCTATCAGCCCAGTGGTTGATATTCTTTCATTCTGAGAATTTATTGCACCCAATTCACTGCATATACCGAAGTTGAATCTGTTTTATTAGTAAAGTAATATATGTGTGAATCATCGTAATTTTTTAATATTTTAAGTAATTTGTTGCTGGCATGTCACTAGGCCATATAAACTAATTTTTCTGTAGAATTGTGCTTCAAATAAACACTTGCTTAGGTTTTATTAATTTGTCTGGCTTAAGTAACGTCACAGTGAGCAGTTAATTTTAGTGATTATTCAACACTATAATGAACGAACCAATGAAAATTGTTCAATTTGTCAGAAACGGCCAATCAAAATTGACTGTCATTGAAAACACCTAATGTCACAGTGTTTTCACGCGAGCCCGATTGGTTTCAATGATTTCAATTTAGTGAGTAGCCTTTGACTGACATTTAACCAAAACGTCAAAGTCAAAGTTTGCAAATCAGCGTCGTTCTAAAAACTCATAATAATTGTGTTGGAAGCTTCAGTATCGAATTAATAGTGGAAAACGTTAAAAATGTGTGTTGTCGAACACGGTAAAAGTCATCTACCCATATTGTTGAATAATCTTTCCAAATACCACTCAAGGCAAAATTTTTTAAGAGAATTTTTTTCGTCAACATGCAAATTACTGCAAATTTCTCTCAACAAAAACTGCTTAAATTCCACTCGACCTGCGGTCTCGCGGAATTTTTAACGCAGTTTTGGTTTCGAGAAATTTAAACGCAATAATTTGCATGTGAACAAAAAAAATTCTCAAAAAATTTTCACCTTTTGTGGTATTACCCTTGACTATTGCATGCGTATGTCAAATGACGCGATTCGGATAATAAAACAAATCAAGTTTCAAAGTTTAGATCAATCCGATGGTGTTAAATTAATAAGTGTAACCGTTACACTTATCAATTCCGTGTTATCATTTACCAAAATCCATATACTGACATTGACATTCAGTTGTCATATTTTTTGGGTTTACTTCTTTAATAGTCAATGTTAATCAATTTCTAAACTATAGAGGGAGTGCATAACTCAACTATAGCAGAGCCAGTAGATATAGAGAGTACCGCCACGTCCGCCATGTTTATTCCTCTGACATATGCGTCACTTTGAGGTTTGTAACACAATTCCGTCAACATGACGTTTGTTGGCAATTCAAAACTTTACTTAAAATTGGCAAGATTGTAAGTCTATTTCAAATTCGAGGTTAGCAGGTTAGTTTTTGCGTCAGTTTTGACACAAAGTGGAGCATAACATAACCTGCTAACCTCGAATTTGACATAGACTTACAGTCTTGCCAATTTCAAGTAAAATTTTAGACATACCTGAATCAGTCATTGCTGGTGGGAACAAAAATGGCGGCGATAGCGGCATTTTCACGGATCAAAGAATGGCGGTACTCTCTATTAGTAGGAGAGCTGGTGAAATTTTTTAGTGATCATTTAGTTAAGGCCAATTTTTTTATAAAATGTTGCTGGAGGCATGTATAAGTGTCATCTGTAATGATTCTCCTAGATAGTGGTATCGGAGGGAGGCAGAACACCCCCAATTTTCACTGTCAGTATATGTCAAATTCGAGATGAGCCGGTTAGGTTTTGTGTCAGTGTGTGTCAAAACTGATGGAAAACCTAACCTGCTAATCTCGAATTTGACATAACTTACACTAAAAAAGTCCATAAGGGGCGGCTGTGGAAATTGAAACGTATGAATAATAGGTTGGTGGCACTGTAAGTCGATGTCAAATTCCTGGTTAGCGGGTTAGGTTTTCCGTCAGTTTTGACACAAACTGACACAAAACCTAACCGGCCTACCTCGAATTTGACATATACTGACAGTGCAAATTGGGGGTGTTCTGCCTCCCTCCGATACCACTATCTAGGAGAATCATTACAGATGACACTTATACATGCCTCCAGCAACATTCTCTCAAAAAATAGGCCTTAACTAAATGATCACCAAAAAATGTCACCAGCTCTTAGACTATATATCTACTGGCTCTGAACTATAGAAACTCACGTCTATTAAATATGAGTATTAGGTGTGAAGGTTTTTTTGATGTTTTTACTTCTCCGCCTTTAAGGGGTTGTAAGTTATTATGTGTACAATTTTATACTAAGGTATGTTTGGCCTTATACTCTTATTTTGACTTAAGGGTTCACCCGTATCATGGATGCTACTTTATTTGCAAGCGCCATATATTTAATGCAAACATAATTATAAAGAAATCGATAATAATACCTCCATGTGAGACTTCTCTGATGATGATACTTCGATTAAAATTGAAAAAAATATGAACTCGTTTAAGTAGTGCATTTATATAAAACGTCTGGGGCAACTCGATTTTGAAAGTTGTAAAAGAACTACACCACAAAACTTTATTTCTGCAGCAGACTCGTGTCAAATACCTGCCAACATGTTGTTATGATATGATTTTATGAACTTTCTTAAAGACTTGAACTGAAGTTCGATCTATTAGTAGGAGGGACTGGCTACACTATTTACAACACTTAACTTTAAGGGTGCCATTTTAAAAGTTCTTACACTTGATCCTAAATCGTGATGAACTTGGACTTTAAAATGTATGTGTGTATTATTCCTGATAATTAAAATGTGTTCAGGAATTGAATTAACTTCTTTTGGTAGGAAAAATATTTGTGTCTCACGTCATAATTATGTTGTTGGCTTTGTCTATAAACTACGTTATAAAAATAGCAGCGATATATTAGATATTCAAGTAGGAAAGCAACAAGTTTTATTTACAGCAGAAATATAGTTTATAATGCATTTTATAAATTTATAGCATGTTGTTGCGTAATACAATTTTTTGTTGCGTATGGTCGTTTATTAAACGAATTTATTTATTTTTAGCTGACGAAGTCTTATTAAACCGCTATTATTACTTTAGAATTACTTTTTTGTCCCATTTACCTTGACCAAAGGCACACAAGTGTACATATACCAGACCTTGATTTGTTAGGTAATACATAAACTATAACCTGTTTGTAACATTAGTGAAAAATTAGCTTATTATCACAAAAGATTTCTCTTAGAGTGTGATGTACTGTTGAAGATATTGTACATGAGTTAACAAAGAAAAATATACTTGCTTTATTCAATGAGCATTGGCCACGTAGTGCATTGACATTTTTAAAATGTATTGTATGCAGTAACGTAATAATAGTAACAATAATAAAATCGTCTTTATTTCCAAATGCATATGTTATGGAAAACTTTTCAGTTGAGAAGACAAAGTTTAGCTAAATCTATTCTTACACTTAACCTTCAACTTGTGCATTTGGAATCGCAATCAAGTTATTTTGAAGTGTTTTACGATAGTCAAATGGTAAAACTGTCTAATTAAACGAAATTATTAGATTATTCCAATTAAATCGAATAGGAAGTATCGCTTGGTACCTCTACCACCATATATAATTTGACATCGTAGGAATAATTAATTATTATCCAAGAAGGTTCCTTTAAAAATATATTAAAAAGTTTATACAACGATCGCGTAACGTCCTAACAAATATGTTTTTATCGTTACAAAAACGTAAAGTTAAGTACTTAACAGATATAAAATAACAATGCAAAGTAAGTTAGGATATATAGTTAACAAATTCTTTAGTATTTTGAAGCAGTAGTCAACGAATATTGAAAATAATACCATTATTTTATATTTAACAGTTGCAAAGATAAGAAAATGTACATGTTTTCTATGATGTTCACTTCTTCAATAAAACTACAAAAATAATTAAATAAGTTACTTACTTGAAATTTATAAATAACACCTGAACGTATGTAGCCTTCTTAATCGCATACTTACTAACTGAGGCGCTCAACCATATTTACCTATTTACTTCTACTTCTACATTTCCAAACACTTATTGTATGTACAATGTTTAAATTATTTTACGTCATTTGAGGTCGTTGAAAACTTCTTTTTATCGTTTTACTTAACAAAAAAGAAACTATAAATGAGGTTCTTTAAAATTATATACTTAATTTTTCGCCAAATTTTTATAAGATAATTGCCTGAAATTAATTTTAGAACTATTACTTTAGTTGAGTTATATTATACTA
Source organism: Agriotes lineatus (assembly GCA_940337035.1). NCBI lineage: Eukaryota > Metazoa > Arthropoda > Insecta > Coleoptera > Elateridae > Agriotes > Agriotes lineatus. The sequence goes on from CALNHX010000534.1 coordinate 260,499, forward strand.
CAAGTTAGTAACATTATTATTTTAAAAACTCGTTAACTCTTTTTAGCTTAAGTTCTTGTTAGCTAACATCATGGTTAATTCAATATATTTTAGGAAAATTATTCAGCTAATTATCTTCTTATATTAATATATTTTTGACGTTTCGTCAGCTCACCTGACTTCCTCAGAAAATACACATTACGACGAATACAATAAACTAAAAGGAAAATGAGATTAAGGTTAGATCACTTGAACAATGTATATATACTCTTACCTTGATATTAAGTGTAATTTAAATTACACTTAATATCAAGATATCTTTTACAATAAAATTTTTGTATCAAGTTATACCTTCAAAATAAGAAAATTTAAATTTCAAACTTTGACATCTGACATTTTTAATCTACGAAATCTTTTTAAATATTGTAAGAATTATTATTAAACTTAGAACATTATACAACTTTACGATCTCAAAATTTCAATCAAAATTACATAAGGTAAGAGTATATATATATACATTGTTCAAGTGATCTAACCTTAATCTCATTTTCCTTTTAGTTTATTGTATTCGTCGTAATGTGTATTTTCTGAGGAAGTCAGCTGAGCTGACGAAACGTCAAAAATATATTAATATAAGAAGATAATTAGCTGAATAATTTTCCTAAAATATATTGAATATACCTATAAAACAGCTGTTATAAACAAATATAATCATGGTTAATCTACCTTTTCATTAATACCAATAACTACCACAATCATAACAGCAACAAATTCAAATATAAAGTGTTTACAATAATTAGCTTCTACTTTAGATTTTTAATAACCATAAGATTAGTTATTTGACTAAAAATTATAGTACGAATGCACTATATAACAATCATTTTTTTGCACTACTAGTCTCAGAACGCATCCTTATTGGCCTATTTTTAGGTCGTGAAGTTGATTTTCTCCACCAAGGGAGAGAAAGTAAAATAAACAATTTTCACCGTGGTAACTGATAAATTGCTAAGTTACCAAATATGACTATTTTAATTTTGACGTTTTACAGAGCTGTATTGTCAGGTTGACAGTTAAAATATTTTAGAAATCTGTTGGGAATTTAGGTATTAAGCTGTTTGGTAGTGCAAAAAATAGTATATACACCACGGTAGCGAATCGTCTTATAACCTTCGCGCTTTAGATACTTCGCGCTGCGCGCTCAGTATCTAATATACGCTCAGGTTATAATGCTGCGCTTCGCTACCTTGATGTATAATATACTATTAGTGTGGAAAATAGTAAAAAGGAGGTTATGTTGATTTATTTTGTACGCAGTCAGGAAACTCGTAAGATTTGCAAGTAAAGTGATTACAACTGGCTGAATTTTGTATTGTGCATTGCTTGACTTTGCTTAATTAGTTCATACAAGTGATATCGGCTGGCAATAGTTTCTAGCATCATCCAATTAATGTTTTGTGATTTTTTTGAAGGTTTAAGGTCTTGCAAATTTGTACTTAGTGCTTTATGTAAAATTCATTACCATGTCCTATATATTATAAACTATTACTCATACAAACATGTACTACTATTCGAAATTCGCAATGTTATCTTAGAAAATTTGTGTTAGTCATTATTTCATTTCTAGTAGCATCAAAAGTACCACAGTTTGGAAATATAAATATAATTATAATAACTTATTTACTCTTAAAGTTACTTACCTGACAAAATCAAATTTGGAGTTAGTTTACTGTCTAAAATTTATTATTGTCAAACATTGAAACTATCTATAGCACAACGCCCGAAAACAAAATGCAGAAACTGCAGCCGGTGAACAATACGAACATAACAAGTGGAGCAGGTTATACCAGGTTCCAAAGTTTATATTATAAATATTAATACATTACAATATACCTTTCTCCAAAATGGTAAACAAGTGAATGATAATGGCATACATAACAATTTTTAAAACCCAAATAAACTCGTTTAAGAAAAAAATTTACATACTAAGTAAATTATATGTAATACCACTAATAACCTACCATTCTAATTGTCTCACAAGAGGTTTTGAACGGAAGTAACTTTTAGTAGGGGTACTTAGTAATAGTTTCGATGGAAGTTCCATATCTGTGGACAAATAATATTGTCAATAATTTTTATTTTAATGCTAATGGTGTCTCTTGTTCTTCTTCACCGTTGAAATCACTAAATATGTACGTTTGTGTATCGTTTCACAATTCTGCCTTGAATCGCAATTAATTTATTTATACTAATTTCTCTCAAATTAAACTAAAATTTTTCAGTACATCTTTAAAGGTAATTTGTTTTTCTTATGCATATTTAGTCAAATTAAATCTGAGGTAGGTGCATTATTGTGCAACTGTTTCCAGTTCATTTAAATTACCTCTCTGTAGTCCTCCAACACCATTTTTGTTATGTTAATGGTTCTTATTACTTTTATTAAAGTAGCACCCAGTTCTATATCTGTTAGAGTGGTTAGACTCGCCAATTTTAAGCTAAAATTATCTAAGATTAGAAAAACCAATTTTAATGTATTTCCATACTCTTTTTGTACATATACAGAGTTTTTCGATTACTGTTTAATATGTATCAATTGAGTTTCACTATTTGTCAAACGTAATTTCCATTTTTCAATATTGACAACTGTTGGCAAGAGGGATTGTATTTGAGAGAGTGAAATACAACTGATACATAGTGAAAAGCAATCGGAAAACACTGTAATAATCAGAACACCGTCTATGAATAAATGTATATAAAAATTCGTAGTTATCAAAGATTTGGTAATTGTGTCCTTCAGAATCTACAGTTAGACGCCAATAGAATTTAAACATGGAAAAATAAGCTTAGAAGACGGTGAAAGAAGTAAGCTGTAACTGCACAAAGTGGAAAAATTAGTTAGAGAGGGCACAACAACTACGGTACATGAGATAGTAAGAAGTACAAAGATTTGCAATTGGGCGGTAAGATCTATTCTTTAAGATCAGTTACACCTGAATAAGATACACTTAAGAGCAAAAGTATTCTGCCACTCATTACTTTTCAATTAAATGTTATTTTTAATATTAAACTGCATCTTGTACAATACTAGCTAATCACTCATATTCAACGCTTCAGGAACTGACAAGGGCTGCTCAAGAAGAGTGGGATAATATCCCTCAGGATGTTGTTGAAGGGCTGATCGATCCATGCCAAACCGTATGCAATCTGTTATACGAGCAAGAGGGGGTCATACAAAGTATTGAGTAAACCGCATTTGTTCAAACTTGTTTTTGTTTCTGTTATTAATAAACAAATAACATTTTTTTTTCTTACTTATTCTGACTAGGATAACAAATATTTTGTTAACACGGTAAACAAAAGCTAACCAGAGATTAATTTGGTATCATTTGAGAGAGCAATAATCGGGCTTCGAAATGATACCAATGCGCTTTTTCACAAATGTAGGGAAGCATGCTATTTAAAACTATAATATTCCACCCTTGTGCTCATTAAGGGTACAAAGATAATTACTAATTAACTTTCTGGTAGCTAGTCGAGTCGGAGACAGGGTCAAGATTTCCTAGATATACATAAGAAGCGTAGCAAACCAAACACAGGATAGCTTTAAACAATTTAATATTGGTACTCAGAACTATTTACAAACGTAATCATAATTGTATAATTGAAAATGAACATTTATCTCGAAAATAAAAGTAATCCTTCGCTTCTTGCCCCTTGTCGCTGCAACCCGTCGTACAGCGTAAACGGTGGTCTCTGGATAGCCCCCTCGGGAATTCTTGTAGAGACGCCTCTGGTAACTTCTGGACAGACTTCGAGGTAGGCGCGCGTTCTTCACTTGGCCCTCAGCGAAAGAGTTTCGGGCACATGTTGCTGTAATGTCAGGTTAATTAACTAAATATCGGATTCTTGCTTACGTGCCGGCAGTTTCCTAAGGGATTGGCCCTTAGTCAGAGAATTCGCGGTGTGATGTTGGTGTAAGGAGCGGTGTCTCTATGATTCGGTGGAGGGATTCACCTGGTGAACGTCCTTGACCTAGCTGTTGGTGCGTCGGAGGTGATCCCGGGCTTCTCTGGTAAGTAGAATCCTATAGCCAATAAAAACATTAACCAATTCTTTCGAGGGGAGCAATTCTGTCTTTATACGGGCTTTTGAACTAGATATTACGAGACGCTATTGTCCTATCTTAATCGCCAGCACTTGGGTTAAATAATTATTTCCAAAATGAAATTTAGGTTGTTTGCTAAGCAAGTTATCTCAATAGACGGGCCTGGCGGTCTCTAAAAAAAGGAAGAGTCGTCGCCGGCAAACACGTCTTAAGGATTTGTCAAATTAAATTATCAACAGATTTGGAATTATTTAACTTAATTTACATAGACGGGCCTGACGGTCTCTAAATAGAGTCTTCGTCGGCTAACACGTCTCAAGGATTTGTTACATTAAATTATTAACGAATTCGGATTCCTTTATTTAATTTGGATCTCGGGGAAACAAGTTAAAATAAGGGCAGAACGGCGGAGCGGCTCTTAAGCGAACTTCGTCCCGTACCAATTCTACAGGATATCGGACAGGTTTCAGGTTGCAATCGTGAAGGCGGCCTTCTCGTTGAAGAAGTCTTCGCCTATCGCCGACTACGGATCAGGTCAGGAAAATGAATCTAAGGTGTCTTAAATAACTAGCCAGGACGGAACGGGATCGGGAGCTAGGAGAGGAATGGATGCCGGTGAAGGTGTCGGTGGACAAGTGGATGAATGCTTTGAGGAGCGGTCGTGGAGCTGCTTATAAGTGTTCGCCTTCGGGCTTCGTGCAGCGAACAACTTCCTCGGAGTGTTTAAGAGGGGGACCGGCGCAGAGATGCGCGAACGTGGAGCGGGGGATCCGTTGATGACGCGCCGTTATCGCTAGACGGGCGTTCCAGATCTACAGCCCCTGATAATCAAAAATCGCTGAGGGCGAACGCGCTAATTAATTTTAATTTAAAAACGCGTTCGCGCGGGGCGAAACGTTACAAAACTAAGGTTGTTAGGTGACCAAATACTTTTGCTCTTAAGCGTATTTACCAGGTGGGTGAAGTACTATTGATACCAAGAAAAACTAGGACAAGGTTTTTTTAGCTGTGTGAATCTGACATTTGAACTGGCAACTGAGATGTGAATAAATTTGAAATTATTTCAAAACGTCATAATGCCTAGAATGAGTTCAGTTTCAAAAGCTAAGATTATTTATTTCCTTAGAAAACGGTATAAGTATTAGACAAATTGCACATTTATCTAGTTTTATAATTGTTTTGTATTGTAGTTTTTCATATTAAAATTTGATGTGACATATGACAGGTTTGAATTATTCGCATGACAGTTAAAAAGTCATTTCATCAACTAGACTAGTACTCATTCATGGCTCCTAGATTTAGAACTTGTCCTAGTTTGTTTTTGGCAGCAATAGTACATACTGTAGTATATGTCGTCAACTCTTCAATTATGCTGAAGCTGAACCTGATAATTTTTTTTTACAAAATCGTTACAACGGACGAATCAAGCCGTGGGTAGTTAGGGTGATGCTTTCACTCTTTTGGTATTTAAGAGGTTTTATATTCATAAATTTCAAAAAAAAGAACATACGATTACTGGAGACTATTAAGAGTCTCTTTTAACTAAAGTGAAAGAAAAAATTTAATTAAAAATTGAACGCAGAGGAATGCTTAGCCACGGTGTCAGGATGACTATGCCTCATCTCACACTTGCGTTGCAGCAAATTCAATTATTGTTACATCCACCGTATTCTCCTGATATGGCATCCCCTTATTACAATTTATTTAGCAACTTAAAGGGTCATTTACGTGGAACGCATTTTACAGCTGAAAAATGTCACAAGTACAGCTACTCAGTGGCTGGAGAAGCAAATGCAGGATTTTACAAAGACGGGATTTTAAAGTTGAAGCATCGGTGGCAGAGAATGTTTGGATTTGCAAGGAGACTATGTAAAGAAAAGGTTGAAATTGTACAAAACGTTTTAAAAATAAAAGTTCATCGTAAAAGTTTTTCTTTGAGAAGGTATAATCCTTTTCCGTTCTCTCGCATTAATTTAAATATTATATCAACTTAAAATATAGAATTCTACTTTCTGGCTCTTTATTCTATATATTCTATACAATGGACACTTTATATTGGGGCAACGCGTCCAGTAAATTTAAAGCTGGGAACTCTATTATTTTTGATTTTTGATATGTAACAACAATAATCGATTGTAGCATATCTAGTAATGCCGAGGAGCTGTAGGGCAATCCGTATTATTTTTCATGATTTTGTAATTTCTGCTACACTTATATTGAATCTACTTGGAAAATGCCCGGTAGCATAATTATTAGATTATTCTACATTTAATCTAATTTATTTAATTTATATCGTTTTACTAATTTTTCGTCTTTACGTTATAGTCCAGTGCATTTATCCGAAAAATAGATGTAACCTCGGAAAAAATCCTAGAGAGCTGAAATTTGGTTTACACCTACCTTTCATCTTTCCAAATAAGGGTAGAGAATTCCCCAACGATCCGTTGTACGCATAACTTTTTAGAGTGCTCAGAAGGTCGATTTTTCGGTTTTTCAACTATATCTTCGTTTCTATCGACTTTACGATTACGAAGGTGCAATAACAAAAGAAAGGTAACAAAATTCTCTATCAAAAAGCTATGTATAGTTTTTACAGACAAGCAACAATTTTCATGGAAATTCGGTAGGAAGGTCATGAGTTGAGGAAATATCATTGTTCTCCTCCTGAAGACGAAGCATCGCTATCTTTTGAAGACGTTGAACAGTCAAATAATGTTGGTGAGTTGAAAATTTTGACGACAAAATTTCTGAGTTACAAAATAAAAGCCCTACTATTGTGGGGACAATATTTCGTAATAATTACTGTTGCAAAGGAATTTGTAAGAGCAGAAAGAATGGGAAATTGGAAGATGCATTTAACTACTGTAAAATAATGCTACCATATTTTCACGCAGCAGGAAATTTTCTTTATGCAAAATCGGCCCATTTGTATATTCAGGACATGGAGGGATTAGAAACTTCGATGAAAAAAGAAGTTTTTTAAAAATTCACTGGCAACTTTTAACTATGTCCATACAAATTTTGGTGAAAAGGCGGTGATTGTTTTTGATGGCTATAACAACAGCAGACACAATGCGAAAGCTATGGAATAACTCGCCGATCTTCAAAGACTCATCTTCAGAGGTGTTTTTGACGAGACAATGAATGTAGCAGTCAGCCAGGAAACGTTTCTTTCTAAAAGCAACAACACGTGCAAATTGATTTCGCTGCTGCCAGAGAAATTCGAAGCCACACATTTCCTCGTCGAACAGGCTGAGGGTGATGCTGACGTTGTCATAATTGAAAGAGCACTGAAACATTCATTTACAAATACAACCGTTGTTGTTGGTGAAGATATTGATCTTTTGGTTATTTTAACTGCTCGAACACCTGTTGGGAAAGATTTATTTTTCTCAAACTGGGCAAATGAGTAGTCCAGCAAGAAACGTTCTCTTCCCGAAGTTTCAATCAACATGAAAAGAGCAAGGACCATATTTTATTTTTACATGCGTTCTCTGATTGTGATACAACATCTGCTCTTTTCCATAAGGGAAAAACAAGAGCTCTGAAATTATTGCAAAAAAGACAGGACTTACAGAATGCAGCTTAAGTTTTCAATAAAAGTGATGCTCTCCACAAATCAATTGCTCATAATGGATTACTATATTTTTTGGGCATCCATGGCGCTTCAGAAGATTCCATAAACACCTATCGTTATTTGTGCTTCGCTAAATCCGTAGGTAAAGACAAATCTGCAAGGTTAAGCCTATTACCACCTAGAGCCAAAGCAGCTGAAGAGCATCTCTACCAAGTCTACTATCAAGTACAGACTTGGTGGGGATGGATATTGAAGGACAACTTATTGCACGTAAAAAATCATCAGCACGTCCTGCTCCGGACTGTTTTCTAAAAATTATTATTTGTAATTGCACGAACGGCCGAGGTCCACTATTGGGACTCGTCTGCACACCAATTTGCGGTCATTGTCACGGACAATCTTGTCTGAACGCTGCACCAATAGAGGATTTGCAGGTAACCGAAATCGAAAGCGACCAGAACATTGACAATCCAGATATCGATTCTATGTATGCCTTTGAGCAAGGATCTTTGCTCCCATCAACAATAATAATATTTCCTAAACTCATGACTTTCCTACCAAATTTCCGTGAAAACTGTTAATTGTATGTAAAAACTATAGATAACCTTTTTTGTAGAGAATTTTATTACCTTTCTTTTGTTATTACACCGTCGTAGTTCTAAAGCCGATAGTAACGAAGATATAGTTGAAAAACCGAAAAATTTACCTTCTGAGCACTCTAAAAAGTTATGCGTACAACGGATTGTTGAGGACTTCTCAACCCTTATTTGAAACGATGAAAGGTAGGTGTAAACCAAATTTCAGCTCTCTAGGATTTTTTCCGAGGTCACACCCTAAATGCACTGGACTATTAGTTAATTACGTGATGTAGATTATTTAAAAATCTATACTTTAAATAGGCATCACTATATTCGCTAATTAAATTTGCATTGTAAGTAGACAACTATTGTTACTTAATATTTTATGCGAGTCCTATCGCACAACAGTTTTCTGTATGTTCTCTCCTTTTTGAAATAACATATACATCTTGCTTATCATTTATCTGCTGAGATATAGTTTGTATTGGTATCATTAGCTTTTTGTGGAAACTTACTTGAGAAGTTGTTTATGCAGCGTATTTAGCATAATTCAACGTTCTTATTATTACTAATGACGTTATAATTACAGTAGTATGTAATTCAAATCGGTTTTACATTCACCTTGAGCCATACATTCATTTTCTACAGCCGCCCAGGTGAATTGTCTATTTCTCAAATACATTTCCAAACAGATAAAAAATATTATAGATAAAGCATTTTAAAATGTGGAAATAATAGTTGCGTAGTTATCTAACAAGTACAGAAAGTTGAGCGGGATGGTTTGGTGATAAAGGCTGGTCTCAATGGTAAAATAAACGAAAAAAATCTGTAAATGGCTTCCTTCGTGGAAGTGGAAGTTGTGACACTAAATATTTAAAAAAAGGAATCAATGACTAGTGTAAAATTCGAATAAAGACAAAATTAAGTAGGTTAATATCAAATAAGAATAGACTAGAAGGCATCAATAATGATATGAGGTAGTAAAGAAGATTGTTTTAGGAAAAAATAAATATCAAACTGACAATTTAATGCATACACTAAAAATCCCACAAGCTGCGGTTTTTTTGTCACTATGACAGCGGCAAAAGTTTTCCCTAACTTTTCCAGCGACAAAACGGAACCTAACTTTTAAAACGGTCTAATTGTAGTAAGTCTAGCAGAGTTGCTAAGGACCTAATATGTAAATTAAATATGTATTCATTAAATTGTCGTACCGAATTACACTAAAGCTTTTTTTTTAATCGAAGTAGACTTAATATTTATAATTCGCGTTTTTTTGCCTTTAGACACTTCAACTCAAAAAACTGCCAGAAAAGTTACTCGTCCTTCGGGCTCGTAATTTTTTCAGAGGCACTTTTTTTTGTTAAAATGTCAAGTTTACTTCGAGAAAAAAAGCTCTCGTGTAATTATAAGTGAAAAAACGTATTAAATAATTTTGGTATCATTAAAAATATGAAAGATAACCCTGTTTATTTCTGGTATTTTTGGTTGGGATAAAGAGGCAGTATTAACTAAATTTGCGTGGTGATAAGGAAATTTGATTTTAAAACAACAAGCACAGAAGAAGATTTAACTAAAGAAAATTACTGTAAATAGTAGACGAAGATAATGGATAGAAGAATTGTTACATACAAGTAAAGTTATAAAGAGGCATACTGGGTCAGTTTTTATTTGAAATATTACATTTGACATGTGACGGGAATAAAATGGGATTACACCAAGATATGTGTTGTTGAGTGAAATTTCCAAAGGGGTAGCATCATCAAGAGAAGGAGCGCTCCAGGTAGCAGAAGACTTTGGCAGATTGAGGTCCAGTTTTGGTGATAGCTGACGGGCGTTTAAGAGTTGTTGCTGTTGGGCAGTGGGAGATAGCTGTCTGTTGGAGAGAGGTGCATTGCAGCAAGAAGACCAAAGGGGTAGAGCTGCTGACTTCAGATAGGTTGCTGTCTTGGAGGTTGTGTAAGAACGATACGAGGTGGGTGTTTTTTTTAGAGTATACTAACCAGGAAGTAAATAAAGACATTAATAAAGCGAAATTGATTAACAAATAAGAACTTACTGTGTAATTAAATATTGTAATGTACCATTCTAAGGATTGGGCATTTGTCATTGAAATTTGAAAAATGTTTTTGACATTTGGTTGGCATCAGAGTGACATTCGATTTGAATGAAATTTTTAAAATATTGGAAGATCAGTTTTTTAGAACAAGTAACTAGATAACGGAACTCACCCCTGTAAAGTTTCAGGTGCTATTATAAATAGCTATTTAAGTAACAAGGAATGTAAGGCCCTATTAACATTTGAGGTAGGCAAGTACAAGCCAAGACGAAGTCGCGGCTTGTTGCTTGCCGAAAATGTTAATAGGCGATACATTCCGAGTTATCTTATTATATTTTTCTCGCCGTTTATGGAAATTTTCCTAGATTTTTGAAAAAATCGTTTGGTTTGTCACCTGTCACCAGGATTAGTTTTCGTGAGTCGTGTTACCTGTGAGTGTCACATGTCACGTAAACACTTGCAATTTATAAACAAAACGTCTAAATCTGCATCTTGCTTTGCTAATTTTATTATCCTAGGAACTTAATAATAATATTAAGTTCCGTTGTCAAGAAAAAGCAGCAAACAAATATATATATCACCGACTTACACGTTTTGTTACTAAGACTGTATCACTAACTTACATGATCAGCAGCGGGAAAAAGTAATTATTCAAAGAGGGCAATTTGCAATTTAAAATACCAAATTAACATTAATATTTGAAAGTTTTGCACATAAGAGTTACAACAAAGTGTAGCCAGTGCATATTTATGGTAGCTCAAACGTGGGGCTTAGCAAAGTATTTGTGGGGCAAATTGAGATTGCAATTGATAAATTACGATTGTTGACCAAGCATGGGGCTTGTAAAAGTAAACATAATTAAGCGTGTCATATTTGATTTCTGTTGAAATTGATGAAAAAATATAAGACAGGAGAAGCAATAGTAATTCAATAAAGCTGATAATAATTTTAGTTTATATTTCAATAAAAGGTTTTAATAAAAGTAAATACATATTGAGAATTTAAACTAAAATATGGCAGATAAAAGGATTACACGAAAAAGTAAAAGGACTGAAGAGGAAAAAAGTAAGGAACACTAAGAGATGGAAACAGTAACGAGTGGTGCAGAGATAGAAATTGAAGAAGTACAGCAAGAGGTAGGTGTACAACGAGATCAAGTAATAATTCAAGAAGGACAGACAGCAAAAGAGGACAGCATGAAACAGTTCAAGGTAATGATGCAGGAAATACAGAATTCAATTGAGAAAAAGGCAGACGGCAATAAGAAAGATTTACAAGAAATTTTGAACGATGGAACAGAGTTGAAAAAGTATTTACAGAATACTGAGAAGAAGGCGGAAGTTAGAGAAAACAGGTCAAAGAAAGATGCGGAGGAAAGGAAAAGCAGGTTACAGAAGGATGCTGCAGAAAGGGAAACTAGATTGCAGGTTTCAATACAGAATACTGCTGAGAAGCTGATAGAAAATAAAAAGAAGGCTGAGGAAAGGGAAGGAAGATTACTGGCAGCCATTCAAAATACTGCAGAGAAGTTGCAAGATCAAAAGGTCCTTGCAGAAAAGATGGAAAAATCAACGAAACAGCTAAAAGAAGAATTCTATTAAGTTCAAATTGAAAATAAACAACAATTGCAGTTACAAATCAATAATATTTGCTTAAAATTAGAAAATTATAAAGAGGAAGTTAAGAATGATGTGAGCATGGACAGGCAGGAAGAAAACAAACATGTAGAGGAAATTTTAAAACAAACCATGGGAGAAAAGTTAGACAGGAATAAAGAAGAGTTGGAAGGAGAACTAGAGGGGACGAAGTCAACAATAGAAAAAAGAATTAGAACACAGAAAGCGAGTGTTCACGAAAAAGTTGATTTGATGGAAAGAAAGGTAGAAGAAAACAGAGTGGAAATGCGGGGAGAAATGCTAAAGAATGAACGGGATGTTAATTTATTGACAGAAAAACAATCAACAAAATTTAAGGAGATAAAAGAGAGGTTGAGAAGAATACAAGATAGAACTGAAAATGTAAATGGTAATCAAAGAATTAATTATATGGGCGTTCAAACAGAGATGTTATCTATTTTCGAGGGTAGAATAGGAGAACAACTTATTACATATTTAGTTAAATTAGAAGTTATGTTTAGAAACAATACTTATGAAAATAAATTAATTTTGGATAAATTAGAACTTCTTCTCTTTCTTCCTCTTATTATAGGCCATTGGCCTGTTTTAACCACAAGTGGTTCTATGAGCAATCTTTGCCCGTAGGCCGGGTAGGTGGCTAGCCTTCCCCTTCGAATGTGAGGAAGATTTTCCTTGTTTAGGGGTTACTGACTACCACACGTGTTAGCGTGGTAGCCGGAGAGTGTACGATTTTTATAATCCTTTTAGACTCCGCTGAGATTCGAACCCGGGCCGGCCGCCTGAGAGGCAAGCATTTGCTCGCGAGACCATCCGCTCACGTTATATAAATCAGAACAAGAATTATTATTGGGAAATGATAAAATACATCAGAAATTAGACAGTTATGTAGATAAGGAAGATGATTCTACGAAAAGGAACGAGGAAGTAAAACAGAATGAAGTACGTAGAACCAGATGATAGGAATAAATACAATTACAATATGATCAATACTGCTGCAAAGGATGTTAGCAGTAAACATTTACGAATTTAGACTCGAAATGGGAAAGCAAATTTAAATAGAGGACGAAACATAATTAAAGTTAATAAGCACAAGGAGAAGACAAAAAAGAAGGATAAAGTTAAAGGAAGACTAAAAGATAATGTTAAACATGCGACAGGAGAGAAAATATGGAATAATAATGCTAACTTATGACATAGCATTAAAATGGAATTATATTTAACATGACAATTATAAACTCGGATTGTAAATATGATAAATGGTAATGTTAAGGTTTATTTTTCATGATTCAGTATAAAATGGTTATAAAAATACAATTAAATATGAAACATCACAAATTTAATAATTTGTAAAAGTTTATTGAAATAATCATGAATATTATGATGAATAGATAGTGGTGCAATAGCCTTATTGATAAAAGTCTAAGTAATTTGAAACATTTATACGTTTTTAAAACAAGTGGAATAAAAGCAAATACGAGGGATTTGTTTTTATTAAATAGAAGGAAAGTTTCTGCTACAAGCGGGAAGATTGAATGTTAATAAGATGATAGAATTTTGAATTATTATTATATGTGGATCAAGTAAAGAGAAACGAGTTATAATTCAGCAATAAGGTAATTAAATCTTTGAACAGAACCCAAAAATGGGCTGCGAAAATAAATAATTGTTGCTGAGCCAAAAGCAGCCCGAAACAAAGAAAAATGATTGATGGTATGGTAATTAAAAAGAAATAATAATAATTTAAATTGAATACTTATACCAAAAGAAGGTAATTGTTAGATGAAAAGAATATTGGTAAAGAATAATTTACATATTAAAAATAAGACGGAAGAAATGGATAACAGGAAATATTAACATGACTATTCAATTCACCTGTCATCTGTCAAAAAGTGACCAATGAAAATCCAGAATTCTGACGTTTCTTGACCAATCAAAAAAATATCAATGGATATATCTTCCTAGAAGGTATTCAAGTGACTATTTTTAACAAATGCGATTTTTATTAGAAAAAGTCAATATTAGTGTTCTGTTACTATAGAAATTACGTAGTTTTTGCTAGATTTACTGAAAACTAATTTGAAAAGGTAGTTTGGTTCATTAAATAGTCCCTCGAATACCATTCTTAGTCAAAGTTAAGTAGATTATTTTTGCGGTGGTATCACTACTCATGTCCATTGCGCTTGGGATTAGGACTCGTGCTAGCGCACTCGTCCTAACCGTACCAAAGCGCAATGGACATTCGTGACACCACCGCAAAAATAGTCCACATAACTTTGACTACTCATGGTATTATAAGTGATTATTTCCTTCATATCCATAATAATGCGTAATCACCATGGTTTCTGTCAGTTTAATAATGACTAAAATTCAAACGTCAAAATTTAACCGCGGTTAAATTTATGTCAAAATTTAATCGCTTGTGTATAATTTTAACATGATTATTAAAGGTGCTTCACCAACTGAATTTTATCTATTTATTCAGGAAATAATCACGCCGAACATCCCGCGTGCATGTAAACTAGCCTGAATAAATTTTGACGTTTTTCTATCAAAATGTTTTGCTCTGAAGAAATATATCTCGTAAATTTTCCGCTCAACAAGAATCCCGAGTGCGCAGCGAAAAATTTACTTGACAAATTTCTTAGCAAAACATTCTGACAGAAAACGTCAAAATTTAATCGGCTATTTTAATGCACTTGGGATATTACTGTTGATTAATGAAAATGCAGGAAAGCAGAAAAATTCAGAAACTTGCTATAAACGAATGTAAAGAATTTAATGTTAAAACGTATATGGTTGCACTAAAACGTATACTGATATAATCAAAAATAACAATGGTAAGTAATCAATATTGAGAAAAGAATGTGATGTTCATATAATATTGATTTTTTATTATTTAGATACACACAAAATTTTTAAAAGTTGTTGCTTGTAAAGATGTAAAAATGTTTTATTGAAATTTAAATGATTTTAATTGTTATAAAGTTATTTGAAAAAAAATATTAAGAGGTATTACTGTTTGTATGTGTCAAAAAAAAGAAAATTTACAAAAAAATAAAATAAAGTTGATTTATTTTAATTTTTTGTTATAATTTGAGGAAATTATGTTATGATACTACTACATTATATTCGTGGTTTAAATAAAAATTTGTTAAAGAAATTGGGATGTTATTACAACCCATATTAACCCATTGTAATAATTGATATTGTTTATATAGTTCCTTGAATAAATTCGAGATAAGGTAGATTATTTGAAAGATAGCTATTGGAAAGTTACAAGTGGATTAAAAATAAAATAAAATATATAAAATACAGTTTAAGAATCAATGACAAGTGTAAAATTCGAATAAAGATAAAATTAAGTAGGTTAATATCAAATAAGAATAAACTAGATGGCATCAATAACGATATGAGATAATGAAGAAGATTGTTTTAGGAAAAAATAAATAACAAACTGAAAAATGTATTAACTAATTTTGGTATCATTAAAAATATGGAAGATAACCCTGTTTATTTCTGATATTTTTGGTTAGGATAAATAGGGTATATTAACTAAATTTGCGTGGTGATAAGGAAATGAAATTTTAAAACAAGCATAAAAGAAGATTTAACTAAAGAAGATTACTGGTAAATAGTAGACGAAGATAATGGATAGAAGAATTGTTACATACAAGTAAAGTTATAAAGAGCCATACTGAGTCAGCTTTTATTTGAAATATTACATTTGACATGTGAAGGGAATAACATTTGATTACAGCAAGATATGTGTTGTTGAGTGAAACTTCCATCGAGAGAAGGAGCGTTCCAGCATTGAATATCCAGAGTCTGGATATTCAATGGTTCCAGGTAGCAGTAGACTGTGGCAGATTGAGGTCCAGTTCTGCTGATAGGTGACGGGCGTTTAGGAGTTACTGCTGTTGGGCAGTAGGAGCTAGCTCTCTGTTGGAGAGAGGTGCATTGCAGCAGGAATACAAAAGGGGTAGAGCTGCTTACTTCAAATAGGTTGCTGTCTTGGAGGTTGTGTAAGAACGATACAAGGTGGGTGTTTTCCTTAAAGTATACTAACTAGAAAGTAAATAAAGACATTAATAAAGTGAAATTGATTAACATATAAAAACTTACTGTTTAATTAAATATTATAATGTACCATTCTAAGGATTGGGCATTTGACATTGAAATTGGAGAACTGTTTTTGACATTTGGTTGACATCAGAAGTGATGTTCGATTTCAATAAAAAATTTTAAATATTGGAGGATCAATTATTCAGAACAAGTAACTACGAGTAGATAACGGAACCGACCCCTGTAAAGTTTCAGGCGCTATTATAAAAAGTAATGATTCAAAAAGGGCAAATTGTAATTTAAAATACCTAATTAACATTAATATTTTAAAGTTTTGCACAATTAGAGTTACAAAAAAGAGTAGCCAGTGCAATATACAGGGCGTGCCACGAAACTTGTAGCTCCTGACGAATTTTGACTGCAACCCAAATGACAAATGTCATTACATTCGAGATGGCTATATTTCTTATAAAGCAAAAACAGATAAGCGTAGGTAATGTCACACAAATTACAAATTGTCATTTTGACAAGTTAGTGTTTTCGAAATTAGTTACCGCAAAGGGGAAAATCTTGTTTACAAATAATATTTGGAGTAGCCCATAAAAATGCAAGTGCTGCTCGCACTTTATACATTCAGTGTTATCCTAATCGCATTATTGGGTGATCACATGATTGAACCCTACTTGCTTAATGAAAATTTAACAGGTGAACGATATTTACGGTTTTTGCAAGCTATACTCCCTGGATTACTAGAAGACTTTCCACTAAACGTTGGACGACAAATGTGGTTCCAAAATGATGGCGCCCGTGCGCATTACCACCGAGATGTAAGAAATTACTTGAATGACGTTTATGTTTATATTTATGGAGAAAATTTTGTGTCCACGACTTCCCAATCTTACTCAATTCGATTTATTTCTATAGGGTGCTGTTAAGGTAGAGGTCTACCTAACGCAATTTGAAAGCGAAGAGGAATTAAGAAACCGAATAGTAGACATGTGTGCATCCATTACACCAGCCATTTTGGATTATAAAATTATTTATCTCTATTTTTTGTAGGAGAGAGACGATTAAAGGTGGTAGTTTCATCATGTTCCGGGCAGATCTTGAAGCTGCTGAATGCAAGGGTCCTTTCTAGGTACTGGCGTTCCGAACTGGTGGCAGTTAAATTATTAACTAAAAACACAGTTGTAATTACCGTAGTTGGTAGTTTTGAATTTATTGTGGACTATTTTTGAGTTCAGAGTTAATTTAGTAGTTAACTGAGATTTTAAAGTCCTGTTTCATTCAAATCATCCTAAAGCATTACGATTCTCAGACCTAATTAATTCTTACCATTTAATGATCAGAATCTCTGATTCCACACGTAGTAAAAATGTCTGGATAATATTATGTTTCATAAGTTTTGGCACAAAATTCAAGGGGGCTCAAATGAGATATCTATGCAACTTACCGAGATGTTTTTGAAAACAAAAGTATGTTTGTTTACTAGGCTTCAATTTGACGTATGGGTATCGTTAGTCAGTTTGCGAAAAATGTCATAAAAAGTGGAAATTAAAAACTGTGTATTTATAATTTAGTTGGACAAATGCCTAAAGCTGAAATGAATCCCGGAAAAAGTTCCGCCGGAAAAAGTTCCACCGGAAAATGTTCCGCCGGAAAAAGTGCCGTCGGGAAATAAATCCGCAGGAAAAAGTTTCGCAGGAAAAAGTTACGCGTGAACACCCACGGCCGTGGAAAAGTTAAATAAGAAATAATAACATAATGTCGATTTCATACATAATGTTGTATTCATAAAAAAGGCAACTTACACTACAGATTATAACATGAGATAAAAAAAATGATTCTGAGCAGGCCTTGATATGTGTTATACGTTTGGCAGTATTGAAGTGTATTGTCAGTCTCTGTCAAATTCTAGATTAAAAGGTTAGGGTTTGTTTGTTGTTTGACACAGACTGACGTCAAACTTAACCTGCAATATAATCACAGTTACAAAAAGTGGTAAAGATTCGGTGCACGGTCCGGTCTAGTGCGCATACGCAAAAATAACAGTGAACATAAAAATGTAACGTTGAACAAACTCTCTCTCGTATTTTTTCTCTAAAAAAAATTATCAAGACCTAACAACTAACATAAACCATTAACCTGGACCACCGCCGAGAGCGCAACGCATTGCGTTGAACAAACTCTCTCTCGTATTTTTTCTGTAAAAAAATTATCAAGACCTAACAACTAACATAAACCATTAACCTGGACCACCGCCGAGAGCGCAACGCATTGCGTTGAACAAACTCTCTCTCGTATTTTTTCTCTAAAAAAAATTATCAAGACCTAACAACTAACATAAACCATTAACCTGAACCACCGCCGAGAGCGCAACGCATTGCGTTGAACAAACTCTCTCTCGTATTTTTTCTCTAAAAAAAAATTATCAAGACCTAACAACTAGCATAAACCATTAACCTGGACCACCGCCGAGAGCGCAACGCATTGCGTTGAACAAACTCTCTCTCGTATTTTTTCTCTAAAAAAAAATTATCAAGACCTAACAACTAACATAAACCATTAACCTGAACCACCGCCGAGAGCGCAACGCATTGCGTTGAACAAACCCTCTCTCGTATTTTTTCTCTAAAAAAAAATTATCAAGACCTAACAACTAACATAAACCATTAACCTGGACCACCGCCGAGAGCGCAACGCATTGCGTTGAACAAACTCTCACTTATAATACCATGAGTAGTCAAAGTTATGTCGACTATTTTTGCGGTGGTGTCACGAATGTCCATTGCGCTTTGGTACGATTAGGACGAGTGCGCTAGCACGAGTCCTAATCCCAAGCGCAATGGACATGAGTAGTGATACCACCGCAAAAATAATCTACTTAACTTTGACTAAGAATGGTATTCGAGGGACTATTTAATGAACCAAACTACTTTTTCAAATTAGTTTTCAGTAAATCTAGCAACAAAGTACGCAATTTCTATAGTAACAGAACACTAATATTGAATTTTTCTAATAAAAATCACATTTGTTTAAAATAGTCACTTGAATACCTTCTAGGAAGATATATCCGCTGATATTTTTTTGATTAGTCAAGAAACGTCAGAATTCTGGATTTTCATTGGTCACTTTTCGACAGATGACAGGTGAATTGAATAGTCTCTCGTATTTTTTCTCTAAAAAAAAATTATCAAGACCTAACAACTAACATAAACCATTAACCTGGACCACCGCCGAGAGCGCAACGCATTGCTTTAAACATTGATAGCGGCAAGCGGCACCCACAACATTTTGACATACACGCTGATCGAACTATAAACTTACTTCGCTCGCAGCGGATGCGAAATAGACCGGACCGTGCACCGAATTTCACCCCAAAAGGTTACTAATGTCAAAATAAGACATTGGCATTTTATAACCTGTCAAAAGTTTGAGTGGACGTATCACGTGATGAAATCCGCCATTAGTATTCCCGCGGCCATGAGTTTTCCAAATTATAGTTTGTTTATACGGAAAAGAACCATATTTTGACGTTTTTCACAAATTAGTTATTTACGATAATCAGAACAGTAATAACAACAAACAATCCAGAACATTTAACAGAGAAATAAATATTTTCTTGTAAGTTTTATATTGCTTAAATATTCGTAAGTAACTGTTCAATAGTTTATTGCGGTGTACATTTGCAATTTCAGGTTGAACGTGTATGGCAGGTAGTTAATGTCGGGAAAACTCCAGTATAGCCCACTGGTACATTTTGACATTTCCGGAATATTAAATTAGAGGAACTGTTATGCCAGTGGCGAAACTGGATTTTAAGCTATAAATAAGAGAAATACTCATTGGGAAATTCAAATTCAATATTATTGTCGACGATTGGACTAACTGCTTGTTTTATGGTGATACACAGGCATTTTTGTACTAAGTATACACAAATCTTAAACTGCAGCTAACCTAAATTAGCACCTTGACGGCAGCCAAAATTGGGTCTGGCATGAAACTCTCGTGTTTTGCCTCCATTGTCTGAACATTTGTAGAACCTCCGACAAACTGAGAATCACATTATCAAGCGCATGCGCCTAAGCACCAGTGGGCTAGATTGGAGTTTAGTCCATGTATCTGTTTAATATAATTTAGATGTTAATAAAGCACATTAAATTGCCGAGAAGATTTCTATACAAATGATGTTATATCATTTGCGTTTTGGATTTGAACTTTCCAATTTCCATTAATTGTAATAAATTGATGAAAACACCTTATGACTTATATTTCTTCAACATTTAAACCTCTTTGTGGTATTTTATTGTATTTGAGAGATTAGTCATTTTGAATAACTTTCTTTCACTTCAGCAAATGAATTGTAAAATTTTATTTTGACTTTAGTAATTTTTTGTTATCAAATGTCGCTTACACTGTTAAAAAATTATATTTTTTTATTACATCATCATGGTTTTCCGCAAAATCGTATTTTGATATTGGATAAAAAAGTACCAGTCAAAAATTGTATGGCCACACTGTGATTATAATATAGTCACTGTAGTAATTTAAAATACTATAAATGTAATTATAATATACATAAGAGCCCAGTAAATTTTTCCATTTTTATCATATGCATTTGTACCCTATGGTATGATACTTATTAATCATGTAACATGGACAAAACACCAAAGCATCGCTTTCCTGCGGAACTTTTTCTTGCCGAACTTTTTCCTGCGGATTTATTTCCCCACGGCACTTTTTCCGGCGGAACATTTTCCGCGGAACTTTTTCCTGCGGACCTTTTTCCGGCATCGAGCTGAAATATTGCGTATTTTTCGAAACCAAGTTATATCAGCTAGGACCGTATATCGAACCATAG
Organism: Agriotes lineatus; assembly: GCA_940337035.1. Taxonomy (NCBI): domain Eukaryota; kingdom Metazoa; phylum Arthropoda; class Insecta; order Coleoptera; family Elateridae; genus Agriotes; species Agriotes lineatus. The sequence continues at coordinate 281,354 of CALNHX010000534.1, forward strand.
CAGAATGCGAATAGGGTATACCTTGTACGAACCTTCCGAAAAGTGAAAAACCAAGGCTGTTCACCCCCCAGCAGTGCAGATTGTGGTAAGAAGTGTTAAAAATAAGGTTGGTGTGTCTGCGAGGAAACTAGCCAAGGAGAATCGGACTTGTGCCACCACTATTTATAGAATTTTGGCCAGAAGTGGTCAAAATACACCCCTAACCAGCTAGCCCGAATTCCCCGATGTTGGCCCGACTTGGCTTCTTGCCATTGTGCTAGAGAAACAAAATTTGTTTTGACAGCATAACATTTCTTATGTACCAAAAAATGATAACTCACCAAACTTGCTGCAGGCTCGCCCCATTGAAGACTTTTGGGCACTTTTGGTACGAAAAGTGTACGACGCAGAATGGACAGCCTAAAATGGGGACCAACTACGCCGTAGGATTTTGATTAAGATCAGGGAAATTGATGTTGTTGCCACCCAGACCCTTATGAGAGGTGTCCGAAGAAAATTGCGCCTCGTGGAACAGCACGGGCCGTTTCATATAATTAAATAATTAAATTATGTTCTCAGATAGTCCACTTATTTTAAGAAAAAATAATTTCTAATAAAAGTTTGTGGTGTTAAAAATATTTGAGTTTTTATTGTTGAGAAAGTATTCAGTTCTGATACTTTAATTGCAAGCTTAGTAAATAAACTGCATGCCAAAATCAGTGAACAATTCATGAAGGAAGTCCAAGTGTACAAACAAAAGGTAGAATCACTCGAAGCTGATTTAAAGGAGACGAAACAGCAGCTTCTTCAGTATAAGGATGATACTGAAATGTACTCCAGACGGAACAGCCTACGAATCTTTGGGGTACCCCAGGTCGACAACAAAGAAGATACCGATCGGATTGTTTTGAACCAACTAAAAAACAAGCTTGGATTGGACCTCCCAGCCAATTCAATAGACTGTAGCCATCGCTTGTATGCTCGCGAGGGTAGTGTTAAACCCATTATAGTCAAGTTCGTCAGCCGTAATACGAAGAAACTCGTATATCAAAATAAAAGTAAATTGAAAGGAACACGCATCGTAATCAAGGAGGATTTAACTAAACACCGCTACTAGTACAGTAAAATTGTCGTTTTACCTTAAAAAAATTGGCCGCGGCGATTCCTCTTGCCCAGTGGTTTACGGACATTAGACAAGTGTAAAACCAAAAAGGCGTCACCCCACCCCTTGCCAAACAGCCGCCATCTTGATAACAATTGAATTTGTTTTTTCTCGCGATCCATTGGTCGCACAGAAAAAGTTATTGAACAAAAAATGTTGGTAATAAAATTCTACACATTTTTGATCTATGTCGCGATACCGAAAAGTTGGTATTTCAATCGGTAGAGGGGTACAAAGTTACCAAAAATCTGTTTCCGCCATTCTAGGTCTGTGGGGGTGGTTTTTTCCGAAAATTGCAAATGTGAAAGTTGTAGTGCTTGAAAAATTATGCACGAATCTCTTTTAATAATGGGATTGATTTAAATAGTCTCCGAGTGACAGCCCTTCAAAGTCCGCGCAGCGTGGGAAATGTACGATATATTCCGGCGCAGCGAAGTAACCATTTCTCTTTTGCGAGATAAAATCGTCACGTCACTCAAGTAGTTTCAATGTGAATAGGTTTTCACAACCTACAGAAATTCTACACATTTTTGGTCATTGCTGCGATACCGAGAAATTGGTATAAGTAAAAGAAATGAAAATGATGGGAAAGGTGTATATGAGCCCAGAATGATAACATTTGGCTCAGATCCCTAAAGCTCTTAAATTTGCTGGTGTAATATTTATTATATACCTAATATGATAATTGCAATTGTTTGTAAATTTAGCCACAGGAATGCTAAGGTGAACGAAATTATATTTTGATCGTTTGGGCCAAATGAAATGAATCGGTAATTTATTTTATTGAATTTTGACAGTTTAAGTGACATTATTAACTCCATAACCTTCATAAATAGTCTATAATTCACAAGTGAAATAAAAGTGTTTTAATTCACTAGAGAATTAAAAAAGTTTAATTCACTAGAGAAGGAAAAAAATTTCAATGAAGAACAACATATTTTTATTATCTACAAATATTTACATTCAATTATTCTTTCTGTTTGTAGTGTGTAATATATAATTACTAAAATTTAGATCAAATCGACGATGAATGGGCAAATTTATATCTTAGTTTGAATATTTTTTAAATTTTTTATTCAAAATTTCGTCAAAATTGAATAAAAACATATATACGCCACGTGAATTAAACATTTATTAACTCAAAGATATGATCTCACTCGCACTACGTGCTCGTGAGCTCAACATCTTTTCGTAAATAAACATATGTTTAATTCACTTGGTGTATAATATTTACTAAAGTTAGTGTTTCCCGACTACTTTTTGTAATTTGTTATTGTTAAAGCTGTTATAATACTGCTAAAAACGTCTACAATTACGATGTAAGAATATTACCAAAAAGATTTTTCTTTTGTGGGTACAAAATAAAGATACCGGAAAAATCTTAACTGTGCCAAATGATTTGATTCTGGGCTCGTATATTGAAAGCAATTTCTTTTTGCGTAAACCCTAAGATATATTGTAGTGTACTCAGACACGTATTCTTTTTTTGGAGCTGTTTCCTCGTCTTGGTTCGGAGCCTCGGACACAACCCAGTTATTATCGACCATGATAGAAATGTTGCTAAAACTTTTACTGAAAAAAGAGCTCACAACTTGTTAGAAACGCAATCTGAAAAATTCTTGGAAAAAATCCGTGAATACGATTGCGAGTGCTGTTTCGTGATTGTATTCTGATTAAAAATGGATAATAGTACGAGCGATAATGGTTTTCTTTATATTAACCAAATGGAAGACATGGCATCTCGTTAGTAAGTTAGTAAGTGCGGGATATAAATAATTTACATCTCTCTACTTCTCCGCGCTGCGCGGACTTTGAAGGGCTGTCACTCGGAGACTATTTAAATCAATCACATTATTAAAAGAGATTCGTGTATATTTTTTCAAGCACTACAACTTACACATTTGCAATTTTCGGAAAAAATCACCCCCACCGCACTAGAATGGCGGAAACAGATCTTTGGTAACTTTGTCGCCCTCTACCGTTTTAAATACCAAATTCTCGGTATCACGGCAATGATCAAAAATGTGTAGAATTTTATTCCCAATATTTTTTGTTCTATAACTTTTTCTGTGCGACCAATGGATCGCGAGAAAAAACAAATTCAATTGTTATCAAGATGGCGGCTGTTTGGCAAGGGGTGGGGTGACGCCTTTTTGGTTTTACACTTGTCTAATGACCCTAAACCACTGGGCAAGAGGAATCGCCGCGGCCAATTTTTTTAAGGTAAAACGACAATTTTACTGTACTAGTAGTGTACTTGGGCTTCTTTCCAACATTCTTTCCGTCAGGTGTCTTGAGGAGAAAACAATAGCTAAAGACAACCTGCCATCGCAAAAGCCGCTCTGCTTTGTTAATTTTCGGAAATATGCTTAGTTGGAGATTTTATTTAACCACGAATACACTTCACAAGGTCGTATAGTGAACAAGGAATAATATCCGAGGGTTTTGAAGAGATTGAAAGAAAGTGGCTTCGTTTCTAGAAAAGCGGAGAGTAGGCCAGTCAAATTGTCGAAAATACCTCGTTTTTTTTTGACAAAAATACTACCTGAAAAGTGAACATGTAGTTTTATAAAACAAATCACGTGGAATTGAATGAACTACAAAGTAACAGCTGAATCAGTGGAGAAGTGATTCAAAATTGCGGTGAAAGTGTTGAAAAAACGGTTTTTTGCATATAAAACTGCAAAACAGCGATGCTTTTTTTCACAAAAAAATAGGCTTATGTAGTTTAAAAAAACAAATAAACTAAGCTGTCGATGGTCAAATTCGATTCATTAGAAAAAAAGTCATCGCTAAAAAACCGCTAAAAATTACCGATTTTTCAATTGTTCTTAACTTTAAAAAGAAACTTATATAACGTTGAAATTTTCAGAAAGCATAGTTGATTACTTTTTGCATAAATCTTTTGCATAAATCATTTTTTTCGAAAAAAATACGTTTTCGCAGAAATTGATTTACTCAGGTTGCAGAAGTCGTACAGCAATCACCATAGGCTTATTTTTTTTTTCTTAAAAGTTATGCTACCACACACAATATGAGAACGAATTTTTTTGCACTTGCAAATATGTGCAAATTTAATTTGAAGAGTGATGTTTTTACGCGCACAGGATGTTGAATATTTTTGTCAATTTTAATTGTACCGAAATTACATAAGCACCATTCGATAGATGTCAACGTTCTACGAAATTAAAAAAGATTACAGTACGACCCATAGAATCCGAGGATACTTTTTGTTTTAAATTGCTGCACATTCAATTATTAATATTAGCCGCTGAAATTTGCACACACTTTAGCTGAAGACTTCTAGTATAATATAAAATTATTTCGCAATTATTGACCTTGTATTATTTATTGTGAACCGGTTTACATTAGGCGTCGCAAAATGTTCCGTTCAGAGTGGTGCCGTGGCGCGTACGTCAAGCGTTGTAGGGAGAAACTGGAGTAGGCGCTCCACTCGGCGTTTACTCGCCTGCACAATGTACTCAGAATATCCTTCCTTTTTTTAATATTTATAATGATTCTAATAATAATTATACGACATAATATTAATTAGAAGAATAATTATAGCAACTAATTATTTCATTTCTAAACTGTCATTAAACGTGAAAAATATTTTTATTAAAAATAGGATTATAAGATATATTTAAACAAATTATTTACAAGTAATTGTTACATAATATAAACATCTATGAAAGTACAAACCCTTGCATATGAGATAACTATTACCGCAGTTTATTGCCCACCCAGACATAGGTTGACAAAATATCAACAAAGCATTCTTTGACACACTGGGACTGTGATATTTAATTACACTAACAGCAGTCTTATAAAGACCACTAATCTGAAGTTTATGTGTATTTTGTTGTTAAAATAAACAAAAGTGCATTTAAATTCGTAGAAAGTTGACAGCTATCGAATGGTGCTTATGTAATTTCGGTACAACTAAAATTGACAAACGATTTTGTGCGCCTAAAAAAAGATCACCCTTCAAATTAAATGTGCACATATTGACAAGTGCAAAAATCGCGCTCATATTGTGTGTGGTAGCACAACTCTTAAGGAAAAAAATAAGCCTATGCTGATTGCTGTACGACTTCTGGAACCTGAATAAATCAATTTCTGCGAAAACGTATTTTTTACGAAAAATATATTTATGCAAAAAGTAATCAACATTTTGCAAATTTGATAAACGTGAGTTTTCTGCTCACCGAGTACTATGCTTTCTCAAAATTTCAACGTTATATAAGTTTCTTTTTAAAGTTCAGAACAATGAAGAATCGGTCATTTTTAGCGGTTTTTAGCGATAACTTTTTTCTAATGAATCGATTTTGACCATCGACAGCTTAGTTTATTTGTTTTTTAAACTACATAAGCCTATTTTTGTGAAAAAAAGCATCGCTGTTTTGCTGTTTTATATGCAAAAAACCGTTTTTTCAACACTTTGACCGGAATTTTGAATCACTTCTCCACTGATTCAGCTGTTACTTTGTAGTTCTATAATCTTCATGTTCACTTTTTAGGTAGTATTTTTGTCAAGTAAATATCTAATTCGACTGGACTAAAGTGTCAGTTTCAATAAGGCAGCACACCAGCCACACATCTGATTTTATCAAGAACTTTTTGACCAAATATCATATTATTCAAGTACATCAGCCTTCACATAGCCTTGCCATGGCTCCTTCTATTTTTTTGCTATTCCTAGAATTGAAATAGCTCTTGAAGGAAAAAAAAATTGTGGTTGTGGAGTGAGTCAAAAAGAATGCGGCGGTGTAGTGGGAATAAGGCTGTGACTTTCAAAAGAGAGTACTTAAACAGGACGAAGTCGCCTTTGTACTAAGGTAATTTTTAATAGCATAGAGTCACATAACTAACGGAAAAACTTCATATACTTCGTGGGGCTCCTACATGCAACTTCTTTCGACTGCAACACTTCTATCTGCTTAAATAAGTTCCTCATTTTATGCAACTTTTACTATATTGCATGGTCATTCTGGAGTAAGCAATAAATAGTTTTACACCCTTTGAAAATACAAATCAGTTCCAAAGTACACTTCTTGTGAGGACCTGCAATGATGAAATAGTTAATTTGGTTATTTTTAGGAAATAATATGCAATATATGTCTAGTTTACAATTGTAATATTGCGAGCAACTTTTGAGCAAACTTCGCATTCTGATTAATATTACTGAATCAAACTGAATCAAACTGCAACCAATTGTTTGTATTTATAATAAAATGGTAGAATGTATGCAGAGGAAGTTTACTCGATAAGTAGCTCACTAGGTCGCTGAGTAAAAATAGCAACATAAGCATAAACCTGACATCGATAATCTATATACAGGCAACCCATTTTAACACTACAAGCACATCGAAACAGGTTACCAACGGCACAAACTACAAATAACGCACGGCATGCAAACCATCCTGGAGAAACATCAGCTCTCAGAAGACATCCACCAATTGCATAGCAACATGAACAAATATTACCAACAGTATTTAGCCAAACAGAAAGCAACATTAGAAGAATACTGAAAATCACAACAACACCAAATTAACTTTCCATAACTACCAAAAACCAGAATTCTTCATTCTAGTGAGTAAACGATACAAACCGGCTAAAAATTACATTCACGAATAGGCAAAAGAACTAACTTCAACCACTAATACCATCTAGGAGAGCTTCATTCTAGAATCAAATAATTCCGCTGAATAACAAGACAGACAAATTAAATTACAGTTTCTTAACGAAGATCTCGATAGAGCCATGGCAACAAAATCAACATAAAAATGTCCTATGCATTTATAACGAACGAAATATTTGCCCAATGAAAGGACATCAAGGCTACATGAAGAAATCCTCAGAAATGAACAAGATTGTGGGATTATTTCATCGACAAGGGCTTTGATCAGAACAAATCTTGCTACAACCAATTACTAGATAAGTTAGCTAACAAAATTGGTATTATTTAAACCACCGATCAACCTATAAGTAAAAAATTACCAACAGCGGGACCAGTAGAATGTACAACCATCAGCTATACAAATCCACGAGGAAAAAACAATCCGGTAGGTGGATGGAGCAACTATGAACACCTTAAACTACCGATTCTACAGCAGATGAACAAGTGATAGGACCAACATGAGGAAGATAAAAGTTCATCATCCAGCTATCACAGAATATGGAAAATAGCACCCTCTTTTCTACAAGGACACTACGTAGTGTTAGGGTTAGTTCCAAAGTCAGTGGACATAAAGGAAAGAAAATCACAGCCCACAAGCCAATAATTGCAAATGATTAAAATCATTCTCAAATCTCTCCTACGATGAGTAGATTCTAGAAAAGGCAATAAGAAATACTAATGAAGACGCAGGGAAGGTATCGTTTCCTATTGATGAAATAAATCCAGAAATATCATCAAAAAACGGTGACGAAAATTCTGGTGAGAAACTGGTAGCTAGGGGGAAATGCATTCTAGCAATGCCAACATGGATCATAGCCATTTGACACTTCACGTACAGCAATAGTGGCAACAATCTATTAGGATCAAGCAAAATCGTGATCGCAAAGATAAAATTACTTTGAAAGTAAAAACTGCAGAGCGACAGCTTCGCACTTAGGAAGGTCATCAAAAGCGGAAGCACAATCAGATAGGTATCAGCTGAAAATACATAAATAAATAAAATGCCGTATCAAAATTTGCAGAGAGAATCACAGGTTGTACTCCACACCAAGGAAGAAAATGCAAGATTATACCGCTGTCGGCAGTCAAGAATACGTCAATGTGCCTAGTCGTTATTTGTAAATACAACACAATACCAAGGGAGCAGCAAAGCCATGAAAGAGTATTACCAATAGTTGTATTCACGCACAAGACGGAATGACGCAGTCAATTTAATTATTTGTTTCCAAAGGAAGAGGCAGTAGAGCAAATAACGCTCCATAGCTAGTAAAACCGTTAGTGCAGCGATCATGTACAGTGGTCCTCGACACTACGGGAGTAATCCAAATTCCTCAGAAGTGCCACATCCAAACCAGATGGCGCATATTATATGCGAGATCTGCAAGGACATTTTTGAATCTAGCGCTTTTCCGCATTTTTCCGTTTTTGTATTTCAAATACTAGTACTTTTCCTGCTTTAAACTAGGCCCAAATTGATAGTTTAGCTATGTTTTAAAACTCAATTGCGTTCATTTCAAATACTAGAGTCTCCAGGTCCATTTCATCATATCTTGAACAACGTTTTATTCAAATTCCCATGTGCTATCTTAATTACCAGTTTGGCTGCCCGTTGTCTGCGATTTTCATGATTAGATGTCAACGTGTTCAGTCCCGGCGTACCATTCTTCGCGCGAAATTCTGATGAAACGTGTTGTACAACTGGATGCAATACTTACGTTTTCTTGCGACTCACAGAGAGAGAGAGACCACGATAAGTAGCTCATAAGTAGTTGTTACCTAACTCTGACCATAAAATAAGGAGTAGCAAAGGCTACCGGATTCTCAGCCGGAGCTGGTCGTGGGTCGAACAAAAGACTTAAAGCGTAAGCTGAAACGATGAGTAAATTATGGCGCCAAGTAGCAGATAACCCAGCACTTTGCTAATCATCAAATAAGACACTACGGAAGGTGTTACTAAGCGATCCTGAAAATTAGAGATAGCGACAAGTATATATAATTTAATAGAATATTAACATTAATAAAATATTAACAATGCTCGGTAGTATATCACAACAACGACAGATATCACAAACCAGATTTCATATACCAAGATAGTTTATCACAGATTGAACTCACCAGTTTAAATAAATACAGTAGTCGAAGATCGTAGCAATTCGCATGTATGACCAAACGCGTCTCAAATTTAAGCGGTAGTTAAGGTTTTGTTTTGTTTGTCAAGTTGAAATCAACGCTAAACCCTCAGTTGCAAAAATTCATAACTGTACTAGTAATCAAATGTACACAAATCCCATTATTACCCAAGATCTTGGTTTATAGGGGCGCAAAATTACCCGAAACACGCTAATTAAATCTCGCCCTAAAGGGGCGTAATTGCTTAAACAACGATCGGACTGATTTCGCTAATTTCTTGCAAAATGGGGCCGCACTAAGCCAAATTCAACCGACAGATCTCTCCACGAAGATCGAGTCTAAAATCGTTCAAATGGGCGTATGCAAGAATTGCTAGTACAAACATTTACATAAGGGAAACCTTATCGTCCCTATGCATCTACATTAGACACAGCCTGAACGCTAATGGAGGCTTGAAATGTCAAGTTGCAAATATTAAGATGTTATACAACAAAATAGGTTTACTTTAAACTGCAGGTGAGTTATCACAACATTAAAGTAAGTAAATTTAATCAATTATCAAAATCTGGCCGTAGTCCAAACGCTACAATAAATAATAATTAAACACACATTAAAATGAGGCCTATAACACAGGTTAAGTTGGTCGAGCTCAAAACTGCACAAGAACGCTTAAGGAAATTGCAAAGACAGACCTTGGCTGCACCAGGTGACGAACGTGCTAAATCGGAGGCCTACTGCACGATGTCGAGAAAGCCAGGTGATCCAACGGGCTTTACCGCAGGTAACGTAGAGATCTCGGGCCAGTAAATCTGCTAGCCTGTTTTAGGGTCTGGAAATCTCCCAAACTCACAGCCAGCCGACTGCAGCAACTGCCTGGAGAAAGTGCTCTCCAAGAGGGGCCAAATCCATCGACCAAACGCTTCGAAGAGCTTCTGCGCCACCATGAACAAACTCGCCGCTCACCAACAGAGATGCGTTAGTTCATACTATAGGACTGCTTCCTAATCTGAGTGCTTTCACCGCCCGTACCAAAGGGGAGCTAAAAGGGACAACATTCTGCCTTAGAAATATAACCAGTAATTGTCAAAATAGCATACCGTTAGGTGTTCTGCTCCAAATCGCCCAAGTAGTTACATGTGCTTGTCAGATGAATTCCGGACAAAAGTCCGTGCTTGAAATGTATCACAACAAAAACGTCGGGGACGTCTCCCGGACAAAAATCACACCAAGATATACATTTTCATGCTAGGATGAACGTGACAAAACCGAATTACAAATATTCGTGCATCGATTAACCAAAGATGCTTTTCACCACATCCATCTTCTGACAAGTCAAAATGGCTAATGATATTTGACAGCTAGGCTCAGAATTCAAAATTTGCAGAAAAATCGCATCTGCAACCCACATAGCACGCATACAACGTGAGGCCTAATCTGCAGTGACTTTACTTGAGGAAATGGGTAACTAAAACTAGGCTATTTAAAGTAAGTTAGATCTAGGATTAGTCCGATATAGGGTAAATAGAGCGAAATGTGCAAAGTGCCTTGAATTAGGCAAGGATAAGGCAAATCGTTAAATTAATACGAAAAGTGACTTTTGCCCCATAACATAGTTCTTGATCATTTAAGACACGTGTGGTGCAGTTAGTAGCCGAGATCTTCTCGTACCGCGGAGGTGGCTAGCTCCAGTTGACGCCTTGGGGTGGATAATTCATTGGGAACTTTCGTGCTAATTGTTTTTAATGAGGTGTACACGTAACTTCATTACCGCTCGACAGTTAGCACTCTAGGCCGTTTCTCGCAGTTTTTCAAGCATTTTGGGGCAGCCGCTTGGGCACGGCGTGCAGCATCTTTGGACATCAAAATTGGAGCCAGCTGAACCCCTCCAAGGTACTGTGTCGTTTTTACTAATTTTAAAGCGCATAATGTGCAGTGAAGTGGTCATTTATATGACGAAGTGTTGTCATTTTTACGTAACGTTGTTGTGGTAACTTAAAATTAAGACTTCGAATAGTAATTACCGTCAATAAGTCCGTTTTAATTATTTGGCGTAAATTTTTACTGTCTGTAATTAGTTTAATTATTGCACAATCAAAGTTGTTACCGTTTTTGAGTGAATTGGATTGTTGGCTGTCAAGTTGACAGCCTGTATTTAGATTAAACGTTGCGCAATTAACAACACTAACCTTTATTTCATTTAATATTCATTTTTTACATACATATTTCTACATTAATATATTAGTTCATTTTCAATTAGTTGCGGTTTTACTTAGTAAATTTATGACGTTTGCATGTGTTATTTTCTGATGTTTTTCTCTGTAAATGGATTCAGGTAGCTTTTGGCAAACGCAAGCAAAGTAAGTTCAACGCAGCTGTACGTGCACCGGCGTTCGAGTACTGCCAAGGTTGGATCGAAAAGGTGGGTGCATTGCTTCCACTTTCTCGGTGAGCTCACCTGTGTTTTTCTCGATTTAGCAAAGTGGTGGCGTCTGGCAATTAACATCTTTATTTCGTTTACCGGGTCGTTGTCCTAACTAAGGTCGTAAGGAACCTCCCCTTCTCCATCTGAGTCGTAGTCGGCAACTTTTGTTACAGCCCATCGTAACATAATTGGGGCAACGATTCCAAAAATTTTCAGATTTGTGTAGTTTTATCAGGTAACTGAAGGCTGAGTATTTTGGTTGTATTTATAATTAAATAGTAAAATTGATGAACTAGGGTGCTGAGCTAGAATAGCACAGTAAGCATAAACTTGACATTGATAATATACGTAGTTAACGTATGTTATTTGATTTTTAATACAGTTTCAAATCTCGAGCTGTGTTTATTAGCGTGAGATCTGCTTCCCTGCTCACAAATAAATCTTCCTTATTTTTATTCCTTAAATAAGTCCAACTCTCCCGTGAATTACCAAATCGAAGAACTTGATACTATCACCTAGAAATTTACATTTTATAAACGTGAAATTAAGAAGATTTCAGACAAAATGAGTTATGAAGATTATGCCACCAAAGACCAATAATTGGTTCAACTTATAATTTTTAAAGTTTCGTTTTCCTCTTTTGATATTGAATGATTCTCGTATAAACGACAGGATAATTTATTAACTGAGGTACGGAGCCCAGGACGAACCAGCATGTATATAAAAATCATGCTGTAACATATTTATATTTTTGCAAATAACAGGTAACTGATTTTCGTGTTCGTTCGTTTAAACTGATATTGTACTTACCGGTTAAGAGTTCTTGTAGCTGAAAATGGGGAAGCTGATGAAACGCAATTTCAGATTAAAAATATTTTTTATTGCTTTCTTGAGATAAACTGAATAGGATATAATATTATTAACTCTAAGACATGCATACGCTATGGCTACCTTACTCTCCTATGTGGATGCAGATACAAAGTTTTATAATCCTGGTTTTAAGTTCCGTTATCTTATTGCTTTCTGTACCAATTTTTGTCGTCTAATACGGCGCAAAGTTAAAAGCCCTCCTATGGATGTAACCTTAAATTTCAGTCAGCTTTCTAGGTCCATTCTTCCGAACTATTCGACAGACGCATATCAGGCCGAGAGTGTGACGGAGGCCAAGCGGATTAGGCGATTTAATTACTGATGCCATCGACTGATCGGCGTCGTTTTGCCAATATCGATCGGATGCGATTTGCTTTCACTTTTGGCCGACACCTCCGTCCGAGGGTTGCGTGTCCCGAATAGGGTGGATGAATGCGATATAGCAATCTTTCAAGCTGTGAAGTGACCTATGCTAGTTTTACGTGAACAATTTACCAATCTGATAAAGTTATATATAAATATTTGGTGTATTTTATAAGGCCGCGACTAATCCTTAGCTTTTACAGCCATTTTACTAATGGGTCGCGCCGTTAAGATTCTAAATCATAAATATCACCGATTTTATCTACGCTACTAAGTACCTTCGAACGAGTACGAATATCATACAGTACATGGGCAATATTGCTTTAAAATAATTTTGTCTATCACTCGCCCGGCTACGAACGATTATTAGTAATTGATCTGCTTTTGAACTCTGGTTTCTGACAGCCTGCGTTTTGCATTCCAGCTATTGATCCGCGACTGAGCATCAAAACATATTAATGCGGACTTGTTGATACTTGACTCGTAAACAAATAATTCAGGCCCTTATGTACCGTGGGCGTGAACGAGAAGGCTCGCACAAATAACGTCGTTATTTGTGTAAATGGAAGGACAAAATAGTTTGCTCAAACATTAATCAGCCGTAAGGGCCGCGCATTAGCGCTTTCGCTTTCTAAGTTCAGTGTTACGATTATTATTTGCTTTATGGCACGCGAATCCCGCTATGTGTGAAGAGGGAACCGCTTGCATACATTTCCGCCACTTGGAGTCCTGAAGGCCGAAGTGGAAGAAGTTTAACTTGCAATAAAAAGTTGGAGCAAGACACGTCGCATTGCGAGGCTTCTCGGCGCCTCCACCAAATTTATGCTTCAAAACGCTATTGGGTGCTATTAAATCTTGCGATGCAAGTTAGTGTCAAGTTGCCTTACTTTTTGGGTAACCTACTTGGTTTCAACAAAAGTTTGGGATTTTAACAATTTCGTATAAATGTACAGTGTACTGGAACAGTTTGCTACTGTTAATTTTTGATGATCATAAGATAAAATGGAAATGCAGTTAATATATGGAATTTAGAAGTTTTAGGTGCAACCGAAAATAAGTATTAGACTTACAATCGTATTGGAATTCATATGCTGCTGTTGACAGTTGTAATTTGTTTATCGAAAATGATTTTAGGTTAAACGAAAGCCATCTATATAGAAGGTCTTAGAATATTTGAAAACTATTTCCTAATGCACAAACTGTCATCTGCCTCTTAATCTTTTGGTAAAACAGATGTAGGCACATGTGAGTGTCTACAACATTTATACATTTTATACAATAGCTAGTAAGTGGTTTAATTTTGTTTTATAATTACAAATTGCTGAAACTACAATTTTTAAAGGCTGCAATATTTTATGGTATTACGAAATTGTTAAAACAATGCAAAATATATTTTTGAACCTCTCTAATTTTTTATAGTTAGATAACTAACTGGAACAGACGTATTTTAAAAAATTTATAATGAGTTTAAATGGAAAAACCTACTATTAAAGAAAAATCAGTGCTCTCCTCTACATGAGTGTAAACCGTTAAACAAATATCAGCATTGGGAGTCTCTGGTATAATAAGGATGTTTCTTCTTATTTTGAATTTTTAAGCGCCTGCAATTTTGCAAAGATTTAGGTGTTAATAAAGTTGCAACCTGGAAGTCAGTTTTATAATTTGATTATTTTCGTAGGACTTAGTTTTGTAACGTTAATTTGGTTTTATTTAGTGTTTATACGCTGCAGTTAATTCTAAAAAACGATTTTTGATGCAAATGTTCATTTAAAACTGTTTCAATGTGTAATACTTTTTAAACTACCTAAACATTAATATTGTTTACATACAAACATAAAATAATCTATTTTCTGGAAGACTATTAATGGGCAATTTGGAACTTTAGCTTACTTTTTCATTATCAGCATTATCACGATCGCCTCCAGTTACGCAATCCATCTTTGGATACAGATCTTCTAACAACGCTTCAAATTTTTTCGACCAATTGCCTTTTCCATCCATTGTGCATCTCTCTGACGTTGTCATAATCTCAGACTAAAAATTCTAGCTATGGACAGTGGAAACGGGGCTTTCACAATGGTTCCAATCTTCTTGATCAATTGCTTTTGAAATCCATTGTTTTAGGTTTATCACGTGCTTATTTTGTTGAGCCTAAATCTCTATTGACTGTTTCACATAAACATTACCTCAAGCTAAAATTACACATTTGGACGTAGGCCTCTACACGATGGTTACAATCTTCTTGGTCAATTTCCTACTGCACTTTCTTGGACAATTCTTGGTGAATTGCTTTTGAAATACACTGATGCTTTGAATATCATTCTTCTATCGAATTCTAGGTCTATCATATAGTCCTCTGCCCAACCTACGTCTCTACTCACTGTAAATTTACACATTTGTACAGAAACTTCTCCACGATGGTTCCAGTATTTTGGCCAATTGCCTAAGCTGGAGCTGTACACTTACCTGTTGTGGAATATATCTATTTTATCTAGTTTTGGGTCTGGCACGTGCTTTTCTCTCCAAGCCAGACCTCCATTCCTTATATCATCATAAAATATTAAGGTAAACATTCAATATTTGAACATAGACCTCCCCATAACGTTCAATTACTTTTGCCATCCATTGTACACCTTCCTGATGTTTGGAGTTCCACCCTTCTGTTCAGCATATGCCTTCATGCACTATATTACAATGGTTCCAATCTTTTTGGGGAACTGCTTCTAAAATCCATTGTTCCTTTTCCTGATGCATTTAATATCATCCTTTTAATAGTTCTAGGTATATCACGTGGTCTTCTGTCCACTTTACGTCTCCATTCACTGTACCAATATCATAATCATCACCTCAGGATAAAAATTCAGTTCTTGGATAAAGGATATTCCACGATAGTTTCAATCTTCTTGGAAGTTGCCTACGATACACTTTTTCCTGTTGTTGAATATAGATTTGGGTCTCCGCAAGTGCTCTTCTGCCCCAATGGACCTCCATTGAGTATATTATAGTTATGTATTAGGTTAAATATCCCGTCTTTGGTCACAGACCTTTCCACGACTTAAACAGCATCCTTCTATCTACTTCTGGCTCTACCACGTCCTCTTCTGTTCAGCCTCTTCTTCATCGCAGGCTAAAAATTTCATCTATCACACAGGCCTCTCACAATTGTTTCAATCTTTCTGTTGCTTTTGAAATCCATTGTACACTTTACTGATGTTTTGAATATAATCCTTCTATCTAGTTCTAGGTCTATCACGAGGTCTTCTGTTCACCCCATGTCTTCATTTAATATATTATCATAGTTTTAAGTCTATTGTGTGCTCTGCGGTCCATCTTAGGGCATTTACTATAGCGTCATCATAATCATCATCAATTTGCTCATGCAATTTCTTTTGCCACCATTACCATTCTTCTATCTAGTTCTGGGTCTACCATGTAATTTTATATTCAGCCTTGATCTCATTCACTATATCATCATAATCTGCTTCATCTTGGGCTAAAAATTCACTCTATGGATACAGGCCTACCACATGTGTTTCAATTTTGTTGATCAGTTGCTCGCTTTTGCAATCGGTTGTACATCTTCTTGATGCTTTTAACATCATACTTGCTTCTAGTTTTATTAGTTATGTTTTGTCCACCGTAAGCCTACATTCACTATATTATCATCATAATCACTGCCTTAAGCAAAAAGTTACAACTTTGGCCATAGGTCTCGCACATTGGTTTAAATCCTCTTGGTCAATTGCCTACCTTCTACACTTTTCTGTTCTTCTTCTTCTTTCTTTATATAGGCATAATTGTTTGTTTTTACTTCGTTCCTTTGCCTTCATTCAACCGTTCGATTGGCCTTTACTCCATCCTTTTCGGGGCTTTCCGATTCTACATGTTTGTCTGATGTTTTTACTTCTTTCTATTCATTCGTATTTTCCGACTATCCTGCGTATTACTTTCATTTCTTTTGTCTCTAGTATTTTGTTTTTGTTTTTGATATCTCGGATCGGGTCTCTGCTGTATAAGTTACCATAGTTCTAATTGATGTCTTGTAAATCCAGGATTTTGTTTCCACGTCAATGTGTTTGTTCCGCCATATTGTGTTATCTAGATATTTCGCTGCCTTTGTCGCCTTCACAGTTTGGCTCCTTACCTCTACCTCAACATCCCCGCCCAGACACTTTCCTGTTATTGAATATAATTCTTTGATCTAGTGTTGGGTCTACCACGTGCTCTTCTGCCCAGACTAGACCTCCATTCACTATATAATCATTATATTAGAGTAAATATTCCATTTTTGAACATAGACCTCCCCATGATGTCTCGATCAATTACTTTCTCAATTTATTGTACACATTCCTGATGTTTTCGATATCATCCTTCTATTTAGTTCTAGATCTAGCACGTGCTCTGCTGTTCAGCCTAGGTCTCCATTTACTATTATTCTCCTCAATTTTTCAGCCTTGACAGAGATATAGTGACTGCCACTGCACTGGTTTTCTTTCATTCTTTTCGACTAGCCACCATATGAATTGCCGCATGAACAGGGATTCCAGTCACCTCTCATTTACTATATCGCCATCGCAATCATCATCGTACGTTAAACATTCCATTTTTGGATGTAGACTTCCCCACGAAGTTTTCAATTTTCTCATTAAATTGCTCTCCCCATTCAGTATATACTATCCTGATGTTGAATATCATTCTTCTATTTATCTAGTTTTGGGCCTACCATGTGCTGCATTTCTATTCCAATTTTGGACATACGCCTCCCCACGACGCCGACGTCGTGGTCAATTGATTTGGCAATCTACTGTACACTTTCTTGATGTTTTCAATATCATTCTTTTTCTACTACGTCTACTACGTGATGTTCTCTCCGGGCTAGGCTTCCATCAACTATATCTTCATCGTTGTCTCAGGCTAAAAATCTCATATTTGGATACAGTCCTCTTCACGATGGTTTCACTCTTCCCAATCAATTGCCTCTGTCATCTTCAGTACACCTTCCTGGTGTTAAAATTAATTCTCTTATCTAGTTTTGGGTGTAGCATGTGCTCTTTTGTCCACCGTAAATCTCAAGTCACTATATCATCATCATAAACATAATACCACGTGAAACATTCCACCTTCGAATATATATGCCTTCTCACGCTATTTCGAATCTTCTAAGTCAAACGTTTTTCCCACACGCTGTACATCTTCCTGATGTTTAATATCATCATTCTATCTAGTTGTGGGTCTACCGCGTGCCTTTCTGTCTATCTTAGGTTTCTTACCGCCTTTATTGAATAACAGTACCACCTTGACTATCTTTCATTTTCCAGGGATCTCTGCTTCATCCAAGCTGCTGTTAAGTAGCATTTGATGATGTTCGTAGCGAGCTCGATTTGTTATTTATTTGGGAACTTAATAACTGAAAATGCGTCTTTGTAGTGATGTTTTGTTAGCGTAGATATTTTATCTGTGGTATTCATGACTATAAACATTTACATTGATTTTTGGGTTCTTTATTCTTAGACCTGTAATGGTTTCTTGAGAATATTTGGGTCATTTTGTTTGATAAGATTTTCCATAGTTTCTTCATTGTGTGATGCTACATGCCCTTATAATTTTCCGTTACAACAATAATATTTTATATATTTTATAAAAAGGACTTCATCCGTTGTTATAAAATACATTGGATATTCCTTAGACTTAGATCCAATGACTGAAATGAATATGAGCCGCATAATTATAATTAATTATTTCATATAGATAAATCTATAGCGATTTTTAAACTGAAAACGTTGGAGTCTAGCATGGAAATGTTACTTATTATAAAAATCTGAATATTCTTAACATTTACTATTTTGATAATAGTTCAATTTTTTAATATATTTGATAAATATGGCGGCTTAGGAGCACCGTCGTGCTGAAATATTTTGGCTTTATAATATATTTTAGCTATAATTGACTAACATTGTATATACTAGTTGTGAAAACTATTCCTTTATATGTTTTTGATATCACTTTTGATTCCTATAATATATATTTTAATCCCCTGGATTATCATTATTTTTATTAAACTTAAAACGAATTGGAGAAAATGTTGTAAGGATAATTTCGGAGTTTGGTTAACAACCGCTATTAACGTTTTGGTGCTCAGAAGCAGCAATAGAAAATGTGTAAAAGCTAAGCAGCTATTATTCTTCATGCCGAAAGTAAGTCGAATGACAAGTTTAATGTGAATAGCTAACACATCATCGACGCGTGAATTAAACTCAGAGCAACCCGTTATAAAGTAAGCGAAATCGCATTGTGCCCTCAATATTTTATCGAATTCGCGTTGCAATAAGTTTGGATGTATCTCGAAAATAACTTTTATAGCTGTGCAATCAGTACCAAATATTCTGACAGTCCGATCGTATTTCTGCTGGTTTTTCAATTTCATTCAAATATGAAACTGTCAGAATGATTGGGTGACCGTCGTTTCGCAAACTTTATTAAAAATCTCGCCTCTCAGTCTGCGCTCCGGATTTAAATATAGAGTATGCATGTTGTTTCTTACGTATTTCTCGGGAACCAAGGAGAACTCTCTTAATTATATATAATGTACGAACAGTTGTACAGACTTATAAAAACATTGCACAAAACGTTAGGATCAAATAACAGATTTGCGTGACTAGATAAATAGGTACTCAAATTAATCAATCTTTAAACACCACACTGACGGATGTATCAAACATGAGAGGAGCATTAAACAGTGTTTGATTTTTCCACATCACTTGTTTGATTAAATTGTGGAGCAATTCAGTTTGATGCCACATGCTAATAAATAGATGCAATCAAAAGCCCGGAATTGCAAATAACAACTTCCTTGATAACGCGTTAAAATAATCAATAAGTAACGCAAACATTATATAAACACCGAAGTGCCAACATAATGGGAAAAGAAATATGAGCCTCCGCTTTGTTCTCCATGAAAAAGGCCCATTGAATAAATGAAAGCCGAGGCTGAACTGAAACAATCACAAAGGTAACAAAATCCTCCGAATATAAAGGAAACAAATAATGCAACAATAGGTGATACCAAACAAAAAGGTTTGAGATACTGGAACGGTTTTGAATAACATCAGCCCAAATTGGAACTTTAAATTAAACCTTTACGACCTTTTGATGGTTGCGGAAAATATTTCAGTAACATAAGCATCTTAAAATTGCTTGGTCAAATTCAAGTGAAAGTTGTAAAAAGACTGGACGTACTTTTTGTTGTCCTAATTAGCCTTTTAATTCCAACAAAAAGCGGATTAGTGTTGGCAAAAAATTAATGGAAGGCAACTTTCTTTAACAAAGTTCAGTCTAAAAGTTCTTGGCTGCATGTCCGAAAAAATCTGTGGTGTATTAGTTTTGTAGCGAAGGGGTAAATAATAGAAGCCACTCTTAACGTTTTCAAAAAGGTGGCTATCAGCATAAGTTATTTTACAGATTTAATTGAAGAAAATTTGTTTTAGCTCAAATAAAAGCAATGTCCGTATCCGAAAATCTAAGTGTTCTCATGGAGTGTCGAACATTTATGCATAGCAAAGCTTGTTTGGCGCGTGCACAGCTGACCCAATTTCACACCCACCTTGAGTAACGTAGTGGTGTAACCCAACTCTACGGCGACTTGTACTACATTAAATACAAAGATTTCGTTTTTTAGGGGTTTTAATAAATTTGTATGTTCTTCGTTTAGGAGTTTTGGAAAACTAACCTGCCGATTTAAAAAAAATAGATTTACAAAGCTTCTACAGCTCTCGTATTTAGCATAAAAATATTGCTCTGTATGAATTGTTAAAGTGTAAAACTTTGCTTGTCTGTAATTCTAAAATGAAGGGATATTGTCAAAAAATTCGCGTAGAGTAAAATTGCAGCTAATTATGCATGTGTAGAATTCCAACGATATCCCCCTTCTCCTCGTACGATAGATTTAGTTGGTAAATGAACATTTTTATTCATCAAAATAGAAAAATAGTTATTTATCTATTGAGAATTAAAACAGGCTTTTTGGCCTGCGGTGTGAAGAGCAACAACAGCATCTTAGGCCTAAGCTACATACAAAACTTTTTGCACAAAGAAAATCCCGAATGATTATATTTTAAGAATTTAAAATTTGCATATTTTCACAATAAATTACGTATATTGAGAAGAAATGGTATGGTCAGGCCCATATTTAGAAATGTAACGTAATTAAGGTATTATTAAAATGTTCACGCCCTATCTTGATGTATAAAAAGCTCAGTTTTACACCTGGAAGTGAAAAGTAGTTATTTATGTAGCAAGGGCATTATGCATATGTTTGCCCGTCCAAAGGCGAGAAGCTTACAAGCCCGAGGGAATAAATGTTAGGTAATGCCCGTGGTACATACAAAAATGTATGTCTTACTAGTGTTTCTTAATAACTTAAATAATGGATTAGAAAGTAGATGATAAACCATTTCTGTGTACGCATCGACGCATAGAGGACGTGATTGGTCGCTCACGATGAGCGGACGTTATAAATTATAATACCCGCTTATAATGACCCGGTTGTTTTGGATTTGTTTATACAGGGCGATCAAATATTTGTTGCGCGCGGTTTAAAATGAAAACAGCTACTGATAAAAAAATATTAAAATAGTTTGTTCAGGATGGCGTCCTCTAGAGTCTAGAACATAACACGATTCTTTTAATTTTATTCTTTATACAAAATAACTGACCACACCATCTATGATTTTTTTAAATTACACTATGTCTAGTAGATTTTAGTTCCTCTGCAGATGTTACAATTGTTTTTGAACCTCACATATTTTTTTCTTGGCGCGAACACGTAAACGGCGTTATAAATTTTTAAAATCAACTAATTGTTTCAATAATGCAGACGGCAATCGATAATGCGGAACTGTTCTTGACACTAATAAACCAATATGAAATTGTCGCATTGTTCAATTGTTTTACCTCGAATTATGAGCGAACAATATTTGTACGCTTTTTTACAAATTCTTGGGTCTTACTCACAAAAAATTGTTATGTAAAGGTAAAAAAATCTGTGGATTGACGTCAACTACTAGATAGTGTAATAAAAATAAACAACATAATCCAGATCAAATCTATTAATACTTTGCTTCTCTATCTGTAGTGGTTTTCATTTTAAGCCGCCTGTAATAACTGTTTGACCATCTTGTATACTCCATATCGCAGGTAACAACAACAAATAAGTTACTAGTAAGACATAACATATTTGGCTATTCTGAGCTTTCTTTATTCGTCTGTAGTGTTCTTCTAATTATTTCGCCCCTCCAAAGAATTAAAACTATTAATGCACAACACATTTCTGGACAAAATGTATTACCGTTATCAACGCAGTAAAACGTCCAACAGTTCAACAATACCTTTTCTCAAACCCTTGGGGCCAGTTGTATTTCAAATTTTATAATTTTTCGGATTTCAGCATAAGGGTAGCCCAACAATAAAATATCAGTGAGCAGTAGATGCACCTGTGGCTAGTACAAACGGTTTGCACTTTGAGTGACGTGGTCAGTGGGCGTGGAGTTGGATCAGCTGTTCCAGCGCCAAACAAGCCTTATTATGCATTCCACGCTTTTCGAATTTTGGATATGGGACTGTCGACCATAAACACCAAGAAATCAAAACAAATTCCGTTGGGGGCACTTTTTACAAATCAAATATTTTTACAGCTCGCTTCATATCACCAGAAAGTATAACAGTAACGTTAAACTGCTCAACTCACTGCGAAATTTGAATGGAATGTGAAGTCTGCAGAACTAAACTCATTAAACACTTTATTTTATCTATTATTTAAAGAATGGTATTTTTTGTCAATTACTTAAATAATACAAACAAACATTGTAGCAACTTTGCAATCATTTAACATGTAATTGTAATTTACCTTAATAGTATCGGAGTGTGCTTACGTACTTATCATTATGCAGTTTTCTGTTTATTAATTAGTTGAAACTCCCGTATTTGAAATTTAATCGGTTTAATGAAACAGGAGAAACGCCATTTTGATATGATTTTTTGAGCTTTCTCTTCAATGTTTCTAAAATGATTCATTGGCATTCTCAACTTCAGGCCCCGGAAGGCATGTATCATTTACAAACCAAAATATACAGGTCTGATGTTTCCAGGACATATAGTCCAAAAGGGATTTATGTGGCAGTTTTTTGTTGTTCCACGTTCGGTGAATTTAATCTTTTATAGCCATTTAGAATACTATTTGGGGCAAGCACGCGCTATCATGGGTGTAATTAAAAAGTCGTTACCAATTATAGATTAAAAAGCTATTATTTAACCATAATTTTCTCATTACCATGTCGCAGCAGAACATGGATGTGTAATTTGACTGTTTGATGTTCCTCTTTTAATGTTCGTGGGCGCAACATGTAAAAAACCAACTTACGGAGTTAGATAATAGTCGGAAGCTGTTTTAGAGGGTTATTAGACAACTATTTTAAACATCTTGGTCGTTCGCGTAGGCTGAATCAACAGCAAATTGTTGGGGTGGCATTTAAAGTTTGCATTTTGTACAATCAATACTGACATACAAACACTACAACACAATACACATAAATCCTTTCGTTGTATAGCATTGGCCTCAACGGTAAAATAACGTGTTCTTTAAAAATATATACTTTCTTGAATATTCTTCCGTAATGTTGCCGCGCACAAGGTAAATAAAATACTACGACTTACTACATAATATCTCACTTTTAAAATTCTTAAAGGATACGGGAATGACTGTAAATGACTGTACAGGAAGTGGATGCATACGAATTGAACCTACGTCTAAGGGTTCGTTGCAATATTAAATTCTATCGGTTTTCGTACGAATCGTAAGCGTTATCAGTAGCGAATATTGCTTATTATTGCCTGACTACCCACCCTAGCGTGTGCGCTCGATCGCTCGTTCGGGTATCCTGAAATCTACGTTCAACTGCAAGGTATGGCGATTAGAACCGATATCTGCCCAGGTCGAGCACTTCGCTCTGCCTAGTTGCCTAGGATCTTACGCACGTTCGCGGCCACGGGGTCGTTGGGGTCGTCGGGGTCGCTCTCCTTGCTGTAGTCCCAGCACGCGGACTCCTGATGCTTGTTGAGGTACGACTTGAGCGCGAACGTCTTCTTGCACTTGGGGCACCGGAAGTTCTTGTCGGTGGAGTGCGTCTGCATGTGGGCGCGCAGGTTCGACCGGTCGGCGAAGGCCTTGCCGCAGTGCGCGCACCCGTAGGGCTTCTCCCCCGTGTGCGACCGCAGGTGGCCCTGCAGCAGCCACGGCCGCGAGAACTGCTTGCCGCAGACGCCACAGCTGTGCGCCAGCTTGTGGGTGAGCACGTGCATCGCCAGCGCGGGCATGCTCACGTAGGCCTTACCGCAGGTCATGCACTTCTTCGCCGACTGCGAGTCCAGGCTCCGGTGCGTCTGCCGGTGCCGCGACAGGTTGCTGGAGGTGGCGTACTGCTTGCCGCAGTCCATGCAGATGTAGCGGCTGGACTTCGGCGACTCCTCCTCCGCCTCCAGCTTCGAGCTGCCGTCGGACTCGCCCGGCACCACTTTGAAGAATCTCTGCAAAAGAGACGCAACATGTTAGAGGAGTTGTTAAATGAGGTAATGGTTAACAGTGGTACTTTTGGTCTCACAACTGAAGGTGGTAGCATGATACATAGACGATTTAAACCAACTTCGCTACCCTAAACGTGTTTCGTTAAGCCAGGATGCTGCTTCTAATTTCTTTTAAAAATTGAATGTTGCTGGTAATTATAACAATAGAGCGTTTAGGTTGGAGTGTCATTAGTAATACTAGTGAATCACCTGAGCTACGCTTCGGTTCTCTAATTTAAGAGAGATTCATTAATATAAATGTAAAAACTGATGCATCTGCCGGGAATAGAACCCGGCCCGCCCGCGTGGCAGGCGAGCATTTTACCACTGGATTTCGTTGAATAAGGTGCTGCTATAATGGTATATGAACATTAAGGGTTCGCATGTGCTAAAGTAAACACCTGGAGTGGAATTTAGAATTTTGAACTGGAAGTGATGTTATAAAGTTATTCTAGTTACTTCTTTCGTTAGAGGTGGAAGTGTTTTTTTTAATAATTAAAGCATTATGTAATGAATAAAGTAAAATGTGTACATTTATAATTACCTTTGATAACTAACTTTGACAGCTACTGGCTGCAGAAACAGTCACCTGCGCGTCAAGGCCATCTCTTTACTATGACATAAATTATAACTGTCATAAATTCAAACCCTTGTTAAATCGACATTTATGGATTAATAACAGTAAATTTAAGGCCGTAGAAAAAATATTGTGTGCAAACTCGTGCTGAAAGTGTAAACATCCACTTTCAGCACTTATTGCACAAATAGCTATTGTAGATAAGTTGTTTTATAAATGCTTAGTGTCGGTCTATCTGCCTGCCTGTTACCGGTATAACTCAAAAGCTATTTGTTAAAAAAAGAGTACATTTTGCATGGAGATTATATGTCCACCTGGCATAAGACTGAGAAAATTTCCTATAAATATATACAGGGTGAGTACCTTACAAAATAAAACTTTGTTTACTTTTGCTTTAACTGAGAAAAATATAAAAGTAATAATTTGCACGTAGTTCAGGCTTTACCCTTCACGAAGATGAGTCTTGACGGATACAGGGTGAACATCACAAATGCGACAGAATGGTATAGCGTCTTTACTTTACTTGAACACGGTCCTGGCGCAGAGGTTGAAGCTGCCGTAAGCGGCTGACCGAGCGACGAACTAGAAATTGTGCTAGAAATTTTAATTTAATTCACCTAAAAGCAAGTTCAAATTTCAGCGACTGATTTTCTTATTTGCAAATTGATGTAATTCCCGCGAGGGAAGTTTAAACACCTTTACAGATTTTTCCTGTTGATTTCATATGCTATACAAGTTCTATACTTTAATTTTCGAAAACCGTTCTTCTTGAAATTTGTTACTTGATATAATCGCTTTGCAATATTTTTGAGGAAAATGATCATTGACTAACTTTGGCAATGGTATATTGAAAGTCATTGATCCACGACATAAATATTCCTTCTAAAATGCTCACTATAAGTGCATAATGGTTATTTATGTATCAAGAACGTAAAATGGATGTTTTTTTCCTGCGGCGAGAATGTTATAGCACGAGGCGCGAAGCCAAAGATGCTGGTTACTCCTGAGGTGCATACAAAAAGGGGTATGTATTTCATTAAAGTGTTTATAAATAGTAACTAAAAGGACGTCGGCGGGTGATAAAATGCTTTTTCGCCCGAGGGCGAAAAAGATTTGCTTTGCAAAAATGAGGTATGAAAAAGCATATTATTACTCGATCGTATATAAAGCTGTTTTAAACTGTTGGTCTGTTTGAAATATTTATATCGCAAGCAATCTGCAACAAAGTAGAAATCTCTAATGTTCAACTGTCTATCATATTAAGTTTGTCATGCGTGAAGAAATATAAACTAAGTACCGTAAAGTGAGGAAAGTGAATCACGCTATAAACAGGGTGCAAATTAATTGTGGAGCAAAAAGTGGAAGACCCTAATCCTTACGGTATATTCAAAGGAAATTCGATAAAAAAGCAGTATAGTCTAATTGTAACATTTTCATACTGATAAGAATTGTTAAATTTTGTTTTTAAACAAGGAGAGTCATTTGAAGCCTCTTTAGGGATTTTTAGTTGTAAACTGTAATAACGCAGTAATTTCGATTTTAGGCATTGTAGTTTGGAGATTGGTGTGGTATACTTTTTTCTCCGAAATTAATTTATACCCTGTATATCTACACATTGAGGTTTGTTGTGTAATCACACGATCTGTGAAAAATCTTTACTAACTATATATATATATATACAATGTATGTATATGTATACAATAGACTCTCTATATCAGTTTTTACAGGCAAAAAGCAACGTATTTTGAGTTAGAGTTACATGAAGCATTATTTGAACTGACCGCGCGTCATCTTGATTGTGTCCGCATTTTCGCGGCAAGCACTCGTTATTTTTTCGGTGGTCGCTGGAAATTTCCACCCATTTGGTCTCGATATCTGTCAGGCGGTTTTTATCAGCCCCATTTCCATCTCTAGGGTAAGTGCACATGGTAATTTTAGCTTGCTTGCTGATTCGTGCAGAGTTGGTTTAATTTTCGGTGTATTTCTAGCTGTTTTGATCCTATATCCAGTTGTTCTGGTCCCGTATAAGTGCACGTGCTGTTCTGATTCCGTATATCTGCTCCCGTGTGCTGCAGTGTTGATCGGTTTGCTGTTTAATGTCTTCTTTTGGGGCTTGGATTCTTAACTTCAACCCCTTTCTGATATGCGGCCAGAGCATTTAATTGCCTTCAAAGGACAGCTATTTTGCTTCTTGTGTCGAAATTATATTACTGCACCGAGTGCCAGAGAGTTCGGTTGAAGTCCTTCCGGCTTCCTCGAATGTCACCTTTGCGTATGTACACTTGTGCTCATAAAAATGGAATACAGTTACTGTTACACTGATGTGAAAAGTCGTATTATTCGCGTTATTAATTACATTTTTTATACGATATCTTCATTTAACTGTTTTCTTGTAACTTAATACAACAAACAATTTCACTTTATCGATGTTTCAAACCAATCGGTATTACAAAATTAAATATTACAAAAATCAGTCCAACAGTAAGTGTATTCCATTTTTATAAGCACAAGTGTACATTTGTAACTATACCGATGGGGCCACAATTATATATAACAGCAATGAGATAACATGAACAAGAAAATAACACTTATTGCTTGAGTAAGAAAGAGATAACCATAGTAGTAAATATTTGAGTAGGCATGAAGCTTATTTTAAATATGAAATAAGTCAACTAAACATGCCTACTAAAATAAATTTATCGTATTGTCATCTCTTTCTTACTCAAGTATTCTATTTTGTTGTATATGTTATCTTATTGTTGTTTTATATAATTATGGCCCCTTCCGTATATTTATCTGTTTTATATCTATGCGATTCTGCTTTCATTATGCAAACTAAAATGTAAACATTTCTAGCGGTGATATATTGCGATGGAGTTTTATGCAGTTTGTATAACTTTTCGGAGAGATATGCGAATATTTCGAATTAATTGTGCATTAAAAATGTGATATATGATTGTATGGGCGAATTATTAAGAAAACAAGAGAGCAGAAAAATAAAGGATCAGTGTAGTTGTATGGTCGGAAAAAATATGAGAAGTATTAAAAACATCTGGCATCATTCCCATACGCAGCATCACCATCAAATAATTATAATTGTCATTTATTTCTTGGTATACGAGACAACCAAATTATCTCTGGTTCCAAAAAGGCTTGACTCAGTTCTCTAGATGTAATTATTTTCTGTCTAAATCGTAACAAATATAAAAAATTATACAGAGACAAAAATTTACTAACAAATATCTTTTCTTAAAGAAGTTTAATGTTATCGGCATTCCTATTAAAGAGTTACTTACTCTCTGATCTGTATCGTGACACTCATGTTTCATCCATAATAGCCAATATCATATCAAAATATGACTTATGCCGGTAGAGAGTGTCATACTATAGTTTTTTTAAAAGAAACTTTGAAGCAGCATACTGGGTTAACGAAACACATTCCGATATAATTAAATTAAGTTAAATAGCCATTTTCAACATCAGAAACTTGAACAGAAATGACATTTCTAAAAAAGGTAGCTACTAGATCACAAGATGAACGAACGTCTGCATCAAATGCTGAACACAAAACAACTTCTATATTATCGAGGAGGGAGAGAAGGTTAGGTCGGTCAAGGAAACGTTGAAGTGAACAATTTGTATGAGACCGTAACAAATTATAAGGGTTTAATCCTGTAAGCTGATAATGATGCTGTTGATAAACATTACTTAAGCTTGCAATGATTAAAGGCAATTCATTTCAATAATTGCTTATATAAAACCAACAGAGAGAAATGACGCACATGATACCCTTGTAAATTCTTAGAAATCCATGAAAACTTCTTACCGTTTTTGGTTTCTTCGATCCAGAAGGCGAGCCAGCGCTGGTTTCCGTAGGCGGACTCCCATTGTTGTCGACAATCGTGTCATCATTGTTGTTGTTATTTTTAGCGTTTTTATTGGTCTTTGCGTTGTGTTTGCGCATTCGTCTATCCGGGATGTTGAGATGCGCGGACGTGGAGGTTATCACCGATTGCTGCCTGATAGGCGGCTTCGGTTTCGCGGGGCTGACGATGACGCTTGTGGTTGCCTTCGGCTTCCGGTTATCAGGCTCGGGAGACGGAGAAACAGAGTTCGTCAATTTCGAGCCGGCGTCTGGAGGTCGATTATCAGACTCAGGAGACAGGGGAAGAATGAGGATATCGTCGCTGCTGGCGGAAAGGCTTTGAATGGAAACGGTGTCCTGTTGTTGCGAGTTATCGTCGAGGCTTATGTGCAGCGTGTGGTTGTCGGTGTCTGAGGAACATTCGGAAATGGGGGGTGTGGGGGCCGGGGGAATTTGTACTACGTATACGATCGGCTGGTAGTTAGGGATAGCGACGGGCATCGGCGACGAGGTGCGGTAGCAAGGGATCTGCTCGGGGGACAGGGGGCGGTAGGAGCGACTAGGAGACGACGGCGCCTCCTGGGGAATGCCCTCGTGGATGGTGACCACGCTCGGCGGCGGCAGCGGTGGAAGGCTCTGGGACAGCGACAGCAGGTCGTGCGCCGCCTCCGTCTCTTCTGCGCTGCGGATCCGGAAGATCGGGATGCCCCCATCTTGGTGCGAGATTATGTCCTCCGTCCGCGGAGGCGATGAGGAGCTCGCTATGGATCCGTTCGGAACGAACTCCTGGTAACCTGAAAACTGAATGGATTAGAATCTGTCCAGAGGCGGCACGTGAAATTTTGATATTGCGGTAATGCTGCTCCAATATAACATGGACTCTTTTCTGATTGACTACGAAATGGGACACAGAACCTAGCTAAACGTAAGCCTTGAGCTACTATGATTTAGAGAACACGTGCGTATATTGGGTTGCCTACAGTTTGGGTTTTGAATTGAAATGAAATGACTCGAAACTTATATTTAATTTGGATTATGTACATAATAATATAATGACGGTAAGCAACTGCAAATTTTGCAGCTTCTATGTAACCGCCACTGAATCTGTCACCTATCACTCGGAGCGGGATTTTCTGGGTGATATTAGTTTTGCCTATTCTCAATCGAATCAACGTGACAGTAATAGCGTTAATTACATTTTGGTCGGATTGCTAAATTGGTTTAGCGAATACGTTTATTGCCGTCTTATCTAAATTTTGTATTTTCTGATTTCGGTTATAGTAGTGCGATGGTTATTAGGTTATTACAGGGTACGACTCACACGGCTCAAAGGAAATGGAAATCTACTCAATTAGTACGGATTATTTATGAACCGGCAATTTCTGTGGACTTCATTTGCAAAACAGTAAATGCTAGGGCAAATAGATTTATAAAATTTTAGATAATTATAATTATATTTTGAGCATCACTACTTAGAAATTCATGGTTATACTTTAAACGGTAAGGATAAAATTCACTAAAGTTGCTTCCTCTTCACAAAGGGTTTGTATAAACCCCAAGACGAATTAGAATAAGAATTTCTCGAATTCGTTAGTTAGCTTCAAACTTTGACTTTAATGGGCGTTCCAGTAAAATAACTGTTAGAAATTTTTAAAATTCAATAAGACTTGTGATAATGAGTTTAGAAGAATCACAGTTGAAGCCTTTCCTTTCTTGGTGGTTTTAAGATGAACCACCTAGTCCTTCGAACAATTTGGTTCTGCTTGGTAAGGATATAGTTTGTTTTATCTGCCACCGTTAATGTTGGGTCCTAGATGCAGTCATACGGTTGGCTTGGTCTTTTCTCCGTTTCGCTCCTAGCGTTATGCAGTGTTTCCTAATTGTTTAGGCTCTTCTGAAGTTGTTATTTTGTTTAATCAGCAGCTCAATATCTACCTGCAAAATTAAGTGTATCTTTTAACGTCTTTGAAGTCAATGTCAGTAATTTTATAGGTGTCTTTATTAAGTTTAGAAGCCTGCAGCAAATTGTAAAGGAATAGTGTCTCCTGTTCCACATGTGTGAATTTATTTGCAAGGTCATTTCCATTATTACATTGTTTAGCTTAGTTTGACGCATCTGCGCGTGATGCCTCATCTGCCTTAGCTTTTTCGAAGTTTTCTAGTGAATTTTGGCGTATATTCTACACTATTTCGCGAATTTATTGTATTGTCGCCGTCAGCCCTAAGGCGATCACTTAGAAACTACCTTTTACGGTCAGATTTTCTAGTAATATTTCGTTACAGTGCTGTGGTAAAGTAGCTTATCTGTTTTTTTGTCTTTCAATTAATCAACTTCCAACAGATTCGTCAAAATAAGCCATCTGAAATCTTCAGGGACTCGCGTCTTGACCTTGCATGGGATTTTGGAGATGTGGTGGTGGCGGCGTTCATTTATTTTTTCCAATTCTTAGTTGTAAAATCTGCAAATACAGCATATCGTTGTATTTATTTGGAGTTAGCAGTTTTGGTAAGTCACGCCGTGAAAGCAATTTGTTTTTGCGCATTTTAATTCCAATTTAGATGGTTTTCGAGCACATCGTCTGAAGATTTGAGCACTAAGCCGTTTTATACCTGGCGTATTATTTTTATATTTTCGCATTTACACCTGAACGTTTTTCTGTTTGGGTGAATTTTGTAATCTACTGTCTTTGTATTTATGAATTTTCTATACATTTGGCTGCCAGTAATGACCCGCATTGACTTCCGTAGTATGTACGATTTGCTCACGTTAATGTCATCCTATTAAGCATATATGCAGGAGTAAAGCCACATCAGTTTAATTAACCGACGTCAAATTCAACAGCTGCGCTACAAATTATAACTAAACACTTTTGCCGCAATTCTCAATGTATTGGGCTGAATAAGTTTATGAGCTAACATTATTGATTTTTTTTGTTTACGCCTGATGCATCATTTATTGCTGTATTAATGCATTAGTGGTTTTTATGCTTATTTCCTGCGTACCTTCTGCTATATTTATTTTTGCGTTAAACTTATAGTTGAAATTAAAAATTACAAATGTTAAACCGCAAACGCCTCGTATACAAGTCGCGGGTTTGATATTTGGAAATTTGTATTCGTGGCGAAATACCCAAAGAAATAGTATTGTTATTGAAGCGTCGCAAAAAGTTTCAGAGCTTATCTCGTTAATAGCATGATTCTAATATTGTCGTAAGTCCTTTAAAGCTTGAATAATATAATTGCAACATAAACTATATGTATACAGCAGATCTACTGGACCATAATTAACCAATTTGACGTGAGCCTTGTTGTTAACAACCCTAGTGCGGAGCATCGGATTCTCCGCTTTGAGTAGATTCTAGACATCGAGAGCCCACGATTATCAAAGCCGAGCTGGGGAATCGCATTTTACCAGGGGCTCGCAACTTCCACCTTTTAAAATGCGCTTCTATCAACGCGCACATGAAGAATTATCTTTAGCTTTGAGTTGACTCGGCGTAGCGTTCGACTATCCTGTAGTATCCACAAAAATACTGAGGGCAAGGCTAGTTTTTTATTTTATTTTTTAATAAAAAACACACATATAAATATGTTGTTCTCTGAATGTCATTTTTTGGCAGTAGTCTATTATAATGTGTTTTATCGGATTTTTTACTGTCTAGGGTGTATATAACACAACGTTTCGGAAGTTTTGATCTACTCCCGTCTTCAGGTGTTCCTGGTTAGTCCTGAGAAGGACTGATATTCTACGTCTTTATTCGTAAACTCTTGCCTCTTCCGGGGTTTGAACCCGGGACCGCTGATCACTGTGATTACTAGTCTGTCACTCTTACCACTAGGGCACCAGCTCAGTCCGATAAAACACATCACATATAAATATGTTTTATTTAATTAGTCAGCAGGCTTGTAACAGCACTTAAAGCAAATGAACTATAGCGTGTATATCTTATTATCCAAGCAGTATAGTATCTCAAAAGATATAGTAACTGATATAAGCAATATCAGAAATCAAGTCCGCCATATCCGCAAGGGCGGGGTATTCTACCTGTCGAACCAAATGGCGACCTCTTCCGGGCGTCAAAGACACTCGCAGCCGCGTCACCTACCGCGCGAGCGCAACCATCTACAGAATTCTACTTAGCCAAGCTTCGAATCAATCCAAGTGGTCCCGGAGAGACATTGCCTAGTAACAATGGATTGTATACTTAACTAGGGAAATGTTTATATTTTCTACTAGGCCTTATTTGTACGAATGCTTGATTTGTAAGGTTAAGTATAATAAAATTAATTATTCACGTCTTTCTTGCTGTCGGTCATTTTCAAAACAAGTTTTCAAGTTATAAATATGTCTCCTTGAAAAGTGAGTCTAAAATTGAATTTGTGTAACTATTATCTATTGTGTATATAATTTGTTTTGCGAGATAAACGGCTACGCCGCAAAGTAATCAATATAAAACAAATTATCTTGACAAGCAGTGAGTATATTTTAATAATTGTTACATCTCGGCTTTTTAAAATGTTATTGCATTTATTGCAATATTTAATCATTAATAGGTGATGTGCTGGAATACGTACCTAATGGAGTGACATTACCAGCTGTTGCTGTAGACACAGTTAACGAAATAATAGAAACGCAGTGTGAATTATCGTAATAGAATTAGTATCTACTCTAGACAACCAGACTTACTGCTAATTAGATAATGAACACAACGAACGTAAGCTCAAAGGATTTAAACCATTCGACATTATGAGATATCTGAATAACATTACTTAATATTTAGTTATTTTAATGCAATTGGCATGTCTATATGTCACAATAATTTGAGTTTTTTAGTTTGTAGCGAGACTGCAAAACAATGCATAAAATCAAAACACATCATGAAAGCAAACTTACGAAGCATAAATTAATGTTATATGACTGTTATTGCAACACTCTGCTTTAATACTTAGTTGCATCAAGGAGTATATACTTTTTGGTTGCACTTGAAGTGCCTAAATATACGTATACAGGGTGCGCCACGTAACTTGAACTTCCTCATTTATTGGGACGGCAACCCAACGTACATATACGAGTATCATGGCAAGAAATACATCCAATATTTATCTAAAATACATATTGATCACGGGTGGCAGTTAATTTATACAGCTTTATACAAGTTTAACGGCCAATAAATATTATAATTTAAGTCATATTAACAATCAGGGAAAGACATTATTTTCGAGTATGGTCAATGCTACTTGAAAAAGCGTTCCGTGTGCTTGACTCAATTAGTACGGAAGTTTCAGTAACAACAACTTCCATCAATATGTCTGTCGTAGAAATGTTGAATATCTGTATTGCCGTGATATGTGGACGTCGGGTTGCAATCCCAAGAAGTTAAGAACTCCAAGTTATGAAGCCCACCTTGTGTAATTTATTTATTATCAGGGGATATTGTTATGGGACTCATTAAATAAATTTTCGCGTGATCGTGTTTGTTCACATACTTACCAGCGTTGTTGATAGATCGAATAAGTTTCCAACGAAATTATAAAAAAAATAGCGTGGGTAAGTACGTTCTATAACATAACAAGTGCGGCAAGTAAAAATTACAGAATAAAATAATTCAAAATTTTAATAAATCCATCGCTCTACTATCAATATCAGTTGTTATAAATATCATACTTTTCTCCTGATCCATTCGAAAGTAGGCCATTGTTACAAATATTTGAAAAAATGAACATGGAATTTATTAAACGAATCTTGGAAATATAGTCCTAGACTATCGCTTTGGGCTACAACTTTGTCACTCAGTGAAAAAAGTATTACTTCTTCTCTTGTAATATGTATAATAGTGTAATATACTATTATTGAATATATTAGGATCAATTTATTGTAGAAAAATGACACTAACGTTAAATATATTGTAATGCATTGCATATAAGAAGATTAAGTTAATTAATTAATATAAGACAAAGATTTGATATTATATTAAAGAAATTGATTAAAATATTTCACTATTAGATTCAGAAAGATGAATTTGGGTATAATAAAAGGATATCAGAATTATTAACATGTATTTTGTAAAATAATGGAATAATTTGAATTCAGTTTAATAATGAAAAATAAGAAACAGAAGGTTCTAAAATGATTTAAAAGTTACCTGAAATAGAGTGGGAGATTGATAGTAAATACTTATTTGAGAAATGTTATTCCATATAGCGGTTACTAAATTGTGATAATAAAATATATAGAGTGTTGAACTGTAAAAAATATGCAAAAACGTTATCACTAAGGAGATATTAATTTTTTGTATAAATAAACTTTGATAGAAAAACATGTAATAATATTTTGTAAAAAGCTAAAATTTTGAAAGTAAACCCTTTTATAATATGATTTATTAATATATTTTGGTATATGAAAGGGTTTAATTATAATTAAATTGTCAAGAAGAGAAGAAGTGTAAATTTTAAAACAAGAAGAATATAATGAAGATATAGAAAAGATGTGTATGGTAGGTATTACAGGCTATTGAAATAATTTCTGGACTTGGATGTTGAACTTAGTTTATTGTCAAATAATTACATCTTGTGAATTGGATAGCGTAAGCTGTATTTACTGAAAATAGGACACGGCAGGATTTTTGGAGTGGGAGTCTTGGGAATTAGAAGTGGTTTTCCATCTGATGGAGTGGAACTTTGCTGAACTTTTGTTGGAGTGACGTTTTGAGATTGGCACCAGTTGAGGTGACGTCCTGTGGCTTCTGAAAGATCGAGATTCGCATTATTTGGATTGTGAATATCTTATTTGGAAGGGAGAGTGTGTTCACTGCTGGAAGATTTTGTCGAGGTTCGTGTTGCTGAATTGTGTGCTGATTGAGAATTGGAAGGAGGCATTTCCGAGGGTGTTTGCAGTTCTTGACAGTAGGATGGGCTTGTACTGAGGTTACTCTATAGTTGGTAAACATTTGGATTTTTGAAAAGGCGGGTTAAGTTTTTTGGAGGAGCTACAGTCACAGGTATTTATTGAGAAAACTAAAATAAACAATAAAACAGTGAAGTGTGATAATTAATAAAAAGACTACTTACTCTTTCATGTTTGTTGAATGACAGGTATTGTAACAAGGAGGTATTTGCGATTGATATTCCATGTACATGTTTTGAAGTAACACTGACGTTCATTAAAATTGTCACAAATATTTGACATACGTTTTCATTAAATAAATGATTTTTCAGAAATAATAAACAGTCTTGATATTGCGTGAACCGACACGTTCTACTGAGCTAAAAATATTTAATAACTTAATATTAACTATTCATATTAAAGGGCAGTACTTGAATTCATTTTAATTGAGAATTTATCTAAAACAAAAATAAAATTCGTACAGTCAAATGTGACATATAAAGAATATCAAATAATTGTCGTAATGTAAAATAATTAAATATTCAACTCATATTGCGGTGTAGTCAATTAGTGCATAATTAGACGCCGCAACGTAAGGTTTTAATAATATTAGGTGAGGCTAGTGCAATATGTATTGTTTGTCACGGTGAAAGCCATTTTATTAACATCAAATTTGAACATAAGAGCATAAGGTAATCCAAGCTTTTAATAATTTAAAAGCCGATGTTTAAAATGAATTTCGTCTTAGCAGTAATACATACTCGACTTTTTATCAGTCAGGCTATTAAATAAACTTTACATCCATCAATCAGAACGCTGACATTAGAAAATCGAAACCGAGCTTACGTTTAAAAGCACTAGAAACCTTTGAAAGCGGAGAACCGAAAAGCACGCACGTCGGTTGTGTAATATATCGCAACAGGTCCACCGCACCAGTTGACACTTTCCAGGCCTGGAGTTAGTAATAATGCTAATCATTGTGTTTTTAACGTTTCGTGTGTAAGCTACCTAGGGCCGATTTAAATCTGATTTAGTAAGACCATTTTTTCTGTAAATTTTTTGTTGTGTGTTGCAATCTGCAAGGGCAAAACGCATGAAACGTCATCTCTCTACAAAATGCCAACCTCTGCCAAGCGCGTGCTAAATATATTTGGAAATTAATAATAAATTGACGTGGAATTTTATATTTGCATTCGATAATGATTTTCTATGCGCTAGCAACTTGGATGAAAATGGAATTAGCAAATATTTTACTCCTCTAGTTTGCGAGTTATTAAATACTTACCGCATTACTTTTTGAATTTTCTCTTTCTACCATTAAAACAGCTCGTTTATCATGTTAATGTTTGCTATTATAATTACAATTGTGTGTAAATTTTGTCATGGATTTTAAAATATTGCTGTTATGAAAGTACCTGAAAACTAAAACGCTTTTACCAATTGTCAACTGTTTAAATTTCAATTTCATATAAAAACCATACCAATTTAACAATACGATAGACATTAAACTAAATTAGTATCCGTTGTATTTGTTCACTAAACTCAAACGCTTGTTGTCAGCAGGATTTGTTGACAATAAAAAGTTTAGTAGAAATTAATCAATAAAGTTACTATACTTTATTATCCATTTGTATCGTTGAATGTGCAGTCATGATTGTAAAGGAGGTAGTTCAAGCTTATGATTGAACAAAATTTTTCTAACATTAATTTTTAATTCACGAGAATTAGCTGTAATCCGCTAAGAAATAAAGTATTTTTCATGTTATTAATTTTAATCGTTTAGCTGGCGAGAAGAACCAGGTCGGTACCTTTCTTTTGAATTCCGTTGGGTGGTTCTGTTTTACAATTTAGTGCCAGTCACTCTAGATCTACTTTATATACATGGCCATTTTAGTCGCTTTGTTTTCGTCATCTACTTTATAAGGCTGGAATAGAAACAAAACCTTAGGATGACAACAGAAGACAGAGGAGTAGAACAGAATGTCGAGTAAAAACTAGAAAATGGTTAAATAGATGGGAGAAACCGGGAAACGATACTACATCAACTTGACCGATTAAATACTGACGCATAAACGCACTCCAAGAGACTGAAGAATATACGGAATACTAAAGAGGAGCGATGACAAGAGGGGCTAGATATCAGAGCTCGGCAATGGGTAAACGTTAAAGAACTCTCGAGCAAGAAGAAAGAATGGAAAAGGCTGTGGATAGGGACACCTCAACAATCTAGTGAGAAGAAATTTGGTAAGTGACCAAACAGCATATTGAAATGGGAATCTGATTCATTTGCCTGTAATGTTTATTTTGATGTCAGCGTATATAGCCAGTTTGTATTTGCATGCTCTTCTTATTGGTAATTAGAGTAAACGTAGTAATTTGGCATAGTTCAAGGTGTGCGGATCCGGTACTATGCATGCAGCGCTTGAATTTGTTTGTGTTTAGCTACCCATTGGGATCTTTCGAGCTCTGCGACTTCACGAGGAACAGCAGCTGCTTGCGGACTTGGCCCAAAGTCACTTGTTTTTAAGCGGCTCACAGTGAATTGCGCCTGCTGCAAAATGAAAGTGGCTTCAGCCTTAGAGCGTTTGGAGTTTGCTGCATAAGTTTGGATGCAGCAAACAGCGTTTACGTGTCTAGGAGACGATATTTTCATCGTGTGTCGAGTGAGTACACAAATTGAGAAGCAGACACTTATATTCGAGCGTTCATTGTGGGTGTGGTACATCAGCCGCCATTTCGACACCAGCTAACAGTCTGTGCAATTCCTCCCGCCTCGTGTGTGATAGAATTACAAGTATCACGCCGTTCAAGATTTTGTGACGCAATCCAAGCTGAGCACAGGACTTGTTTTCAGCTCAATGCTACAGCTGTATTAGAATCGCGCTAAAAGAAATGCGCTTACATATTTAAATTGTGCAGAGGTTTTAAGCATGTAATCGCTTACAGGACCGGTTTCAGACAGCATCAGTTTCAGGCAGTTCAACGTCCCCGTTCTAAAGACAGTTGGCGTTCTATTTTAATATTGTTTTGTGTATGTTTAAATGTACATGCAAGTAGCCCCATGCTACATCGTACATAGAGAGTCCATGCTTGTTTTGTATTTGTGTTTAGGAATTGCCAATCGATCTAGATTTTAATTCTATCTTTAATTTTTTTAAATTATTTTGTATGCGTTTTAAAGTCAATATATTTGTGTAAGCAAATTGCCTTTTCCTATAAACGAAAGAAAAAATTAAGTACATGTCGGCCACCAGAGAACAACCACTTCAGAAATCAGGAAAAGAGTCCTGCTGGCACATAAGTGTATGCTGAACTGTTCAAACAGCTATCGTCACCTAACCTATTATGAAAAACTAAAATACAACTTACAAAACGATAATAAGGCCCGTTCTAACATACAGTTTAGCAAGAAGGAAGACTGATACAATGCTGCG